>CM031372.1:63428967-63877684 GCA_018208015.1 Medicago ruthenica | reverse complement strand
TGAGCGGTATCTAGCAACACATCACTGCTACCCAAGTGACGAGAATGTCATGTGATCTGACGAAACCTTTCCGTGATAATGATCATGTGTATAATTACCCCTTTGCCCTCATGTCTATATTGAACACAAGGCATAGACCGTGTCATCCTTGTCTAGTTCAATATTGGGCCCATAGACATTTCTCCTGTTATGTAGGAGGGGCAAATTCCATCTAGGTCACTCATGTCCCTTATCATGATTCATGGAGTACCCATCAACAAACTTTATAGTCATCCTATTACAGACAACGTTTGAATGGTGATAAAGCACTCGACTCCTACATCTAGGGTACATAGTGGTTTCAGGTCAAAGGGTGGAATACACCACTATCACTATGAGAATATCTTATGACACTTTTCATAACTTTTACTATGTAGTATTCTCATGGCGGGTCAATCCAGTATAAATATTACTCCTAATATTTATACCTATGTGAAGACTTGATAACTCTTTATCTATGATCTGTGAGATGTGATCATCAGTCTACCCACATAATAGTCTCTATGCTTTAATGTTATCCCATTTCACAATAAAGCTTGACTACAGATACTTTAAGAATAATGTCCTTTCGTTTAATGAGTCTCACGATTAAGTCACACTTAATGCTCCATTAAACAGACCAATTATTCTAGGGAATTTATTATTTTGAAACTAAACAAAAGAATAAATAAATGCCTTATATATATATATAAGTCATTATACAAAGCCAAATCCAATCAAAATAGATTGGCTTGACTACGGATACTTTAAGAATAATGTCCTTTCGTTTAATGAGTCTCACGATTAGGTCACACTTAATGCTCCATTAAACAGACCAATTATTCTAGGGAATTTATTATTTTGAAACTAAACAAAAGAATAAATAAATGCCTTATATATATATATATATATATATATATAAGTCATGATACAAAGCCAAATCCAATCAAAATAGATTGGCTATTAGGGCTTACTCCAACAATCTCCCACTAGCACTAAAAGCCAATCAAATATTAACACAATATCTATTGGTCAAATGTTAGCATCAAGCACACTATGGGCAAGATACTCTACTAGCAGATAAGGAATCTTTCCTATGTTGGTAGGTTGTACTTCTTTCAATTTCCACTTTTGATCTTCTATCAAAAGGAAATTGAAGTGTCAACATATACATTTGAATCATTGGTGAGATCTAGGTTTCATTGCTCGCAAGATTAAACCAATTTCACCTCAGACGGGATCAATGGAATCCGCAACGCAAGAAACACATGTTTTCGCTCAGCTATGAGCTAAACAATCCAAATCATATATTTGACATCTGTAATAGAAACAACAACTATCTGAAGCTTGTACTTTTACAAATTTCATAGTTTATATCCAAGCATAACAATTATTCCAGATTGCGATCTGGATATACTGTACACTGATATGAAAGTTGTCATCATTGTAACTCTTTTACGATGTTCCTTTTCATCCGTGTTCAAGAAACAATCCTAAGTCCTTTAAGACATCCAAGGATATTCTTGAAAGTATTCTAGTGTCGAACATTAGAATAAATTTTGGTACAAATTAGAAATAATTTTCTAACCATGTCTCACATGTGTAGATAAATTGTTTTGGTGACTAGTATGTGATCCACATACTCCACCAAACTAATATCAATGCTCCCACTAATCTCCTTGTGTGCACAAGATTTAAATTTGTTCTTTTATTAATCTAAGTTTTCATAAAACTCTATTAATAAAATAAACAATTCAACTTCGAGAAGCTTGCTCCATTCCATACATGAATTTTGTAATATATGTACCTTTCTAGCATCCGATTAACGAAACCCTACATATATGTCAAATACATATATAAGGTCATTCCAATTAAGGAATGCAAAATCATTATCCATCCTCCAGAATGTGTATTATAAAACAATGGCAAATGGAATCGTTAGATTTAAGAATTATCATGATGTAATGGTTTCATCACGATTTGCATCATGATTTTGCACGAAACCGTCTACGATCAATCATATCTTAAAGGTATTCATAATACCATCCATGTTAGTTATATATAAGAAAACCCACATTCATCTTATGAGTCGTACTCATTGGATGATATAACCAATATCCATATATGGTTTGTGTACATGGACTCTATATAAGATCCCATGGCATCTAGCCACTTCTCAGAATTCAGGCCATTTACGGCCTTCTAGTAAGTCAGGCGCCCATCTTCCATTAGCATCATATCACCTTGTTGAGCCATGACAAAATCATGTTTCTCATCCTAGTGATATGACATGTCAGACTCATCTAGATCTTGTGCTACTCGAACTGGTGATTCAACAACAACCCTTTGTTGAATCAGTTCATGTTCCATTCTTAGAGAAACATGTATTTTGTGGTACTTGACTTAATTCAAGTTCTACATCACTCCCACTGGCTCCTGCAGAGATATACTCCTTCAAGAGGAATACTCCAGTTCTAGTGACAGACAACTTTTGTCATGTGATGTAGAATTAGTATCCTTTAGCTTCCTAAGGATACCTCCACAAGTATACATTCATCTAGTTTGGAATTTTGTTTATCTAATAAACATCATACCCCCAAATTATCATAAAGTCAAACTAGGTACTTTTCCTCCATATCTAATATGGTGTCTCTATGATTACCTCGATTGGAACTTATTGTGGGTGAAGAATAACTGTAATTTAATCAATTTCAAGAGTCAAGGAGTTATAATCAAACTATTTTAGATCGAGTCATGTCAAACATGAAGCGATATGAATTATCAATATACTCCTTAATTAAGTATTAACCATCACAACATACTCGTATGGTCTTTATACTTTTCAAAATTATTCCTTTACTCCTTCGTTGAACTCTTTGAACCAATTCAAAGATTTCTAACTCGTGTCAAACACACATTTACATTTACTAATCTAATCAGTAATGTAAATGAAGTAAGCGAAATAAATATCTCTAGCAAAAGTTTTTGGTGATCCATATACATCATATGTATATTGATTCGAATAAATCGGATGTTCTCTAACACTGAAATATTTTAAAGGTGGAACTCACATCCTTCAAATGATATAATATCAAATGAGTCCAATAGTCTATATTCATGGAATCTGGAATTGTCAATCACACTTCTTTGCAACAATAATGCCGATGATATACAAAAGGTTCAAATCTCATTTGATCCTTTCCTCATATGTTATAGACCAGCTTATCAAGATCATGGAACTCAAATCCATTACTTGATTAGCACACTTGTATAGCAAACATTATTTGGATAATAGGACAACGTTTGTCTTTTATTCAAGTACACAATCATTCTCTTGTCGATACAAGATATATGATTTAATGCTTCTATTTTATGGAATTTAATAACAATTATTTGGTTCCATATCAAGTTAAATTTAAGTCCAAGCATTAGCTTCTATGTCAATGAAACAATTTGTTCCATTCTAGACATAAGTGGACTTCACTTATAGTTAATGTCATATTTCCTTAAAAACTCTATATTTCAACAAATATGAGATCAATCATCAAGTATCATATACTTATGATGCAGAAGTAGAAATTTAACTTTCTATAACCATATGGGCAAAGAAGAAGTCTTACCTCTTTCTTATATTTTGACTCTTTTCAAAACATTAACAGTTTTTCTTGTACTTGAGAACAATTCTCTATTCTTGTACCAATTCAGAAACTCCTTTCTGAAGATTTTGTTCTTTATAAGAACATTTAATAGTATAATAAAATGCATATGCCAAAGAAATTCTAAATACAGAAAATAAATAAAATAAATGTATCATGATTTAAAACATATTTAATTAGGTCTTTAATTAATATGCTCCCACAATTTTACTCAAAACAAATGACCTTCGACATTTGATTCGGAAAATCTCATTGGAAGATTTTCTAGTGGGTTGAAATCCATATTTCACTTTGTTTTGAGTCAGCGAGGGCTGATCCCCCAAAACTTAGCTATTTAGGTAGGAACTCCTTCCAATTGTATCTCATACAACTTTCAAACCATTTGGGCGAGTAACTCCTTACTCTAATCTGTCATATAGATGTTCCCAAACATTGCTTCTAAATATATTTTAATCTTATTAAAATAATTTAGTTAAGTTAGACCCAAAGAATAACAGTCGGGTAAATGGAATTACCTCACCACAACTTACTAGTATAGAAAGTGCACTTCGCTAGGGCGAACCCACACTATTCGAGACTAGTCTTGAAGGATGCTATCCTTTGGAAAGCAATTAACTTAATATTCTATTTGAAGTTAATATATTTTTAATCTTATTAAAATAACTTAGTAAAGTTAGACCCAAAGAATAACAGTCGGGTAAATAGAATTACCGCACCTCAACTTACTAGTATAGAAAGTGCACTTCGCAGAGGCGAACCCACACATTTCGATATTAGTCTTGAAGGGTGTTATACTTTGGAAATCAATTAACTTCAATTCTATTTGAAGGATTTTCATTAAGTTTGATCTCATCGACATGTGTATCTCATACACATGTCTCTTAAGATGCATGACATTCATGCTCATGGATAGCAAGTATATAAAAACATTTAAAACATACATGCTAACATTTATCTAAAACATGTTAAGCATACATCTCATACATGCGCTAACTAAACATACATTTCATGCATCACATACATAAAATAAATTAGGTAGTATGGTTATGACCTCCTAACGCGTAAGAATGAAATAAACTACTTTATTACAATTCTTTGACCCACGAGCAAGCTTCAAAAGTTTCTCCATCGGAATCATCTTTTGGCGTCGTCTTCTCTTCAGTTTGAGCAATTACATTATTTAACACTTAAATAAAATAATTAAAATAAATCGCGACTCGCAGGTCATATTTAAATAAAATAAATAACGACACGCAAGTCGTATTTAAATAAAATAAATTATGACACGCATGTCATATTTAATTAAATCAATAAACGCCAAAATAAACTAAGGTCATAACCATATACCTTAAACTTAATGATAAATAATAATAACTATTTATTATTATCATTAAGCAATTTTAGAGTCAATCAGGTCATAAATAAAAATAAAATATGCAAATATTATGACCAAATCTAAAAGATCATATCCGATATTGAAACTCTTTCAATATCATGATTCTTTTAAATTAGAAACAAATTATGTTAACATCATGCAAATCTTTTAAATAAATTCAAAAATCATACATGACATTGAAACTATTTCAAATCATGACATTTTAATTTACTATCAAATAAAGATCGTTTACTACCATTTCAAACAACTTTTGAAAAACAATCCAAAAAGGTAGAATTTTTATTTAGTTAATTATAGTAATATTGACACTCAATAATTATTATAATTAAATCTGCTTTATTTAGGCAATCAATCTGTTTCCAAAACAAATTATGGTGCTAAAATTATGCAAATATTTTACTACCAAATTCAAAAGATCATATCTGATATTGAAACTTTTCAAAATCATGATCCTTTTAAATTGGAAATGAATTAAACTAAAGATATGAAAATCTTTAATTACCAAATTCAAAAGACCATATCTGATATTGAAACTCTTTCAAAATCATGATCTTTTAAATCTACCTTTCTCCAATTGAATTAATTAATTAAACATTATGATCGATCACACTACGCAGATCACACTACATCAATAGTTTCAAGGATTGTTTGTTTAGCATGAACAATCGGATCTTTGATGCTTCACCAGATTCGGATATCGAAGCTCAATCTCACGAATTGTTCAAATTCACAACAATCTTTTGAAAATAATTGATCAAATGATACAACCATAATAATACAACTCTTGTATAGTTAGGTAACCTAATACGACGATCAAACATCAATAGTTTTAACAATTGTTTGTTTAGTATGGACAACCGGATCTTTGATACTTCACCAGAATCGGATATCGAAGCTCAATCTCACAAATTGTCTACAAATTCACAATCAATCATATAAAACCTATTGAACGAACGAATGACACAATCAATATATCACATATACTGATGTCGTATCAGAATCATATATCACATATATGATATCGATCAATCAATTTTAATTAAAATTTAGTAAAATAATTTTACAAGATTAATTTCAAAATAAATATGAAACATTTATTTATACATATCACATATATACAAAATATGTTCTGATTTTATTTCAAAATTAAATCAATAACCCTTATCGATTTTAATTAGTTTGACTCATGCGCTGGATTTAGTGATATCCAATATCACGTTTCCTTTCAAAAACGAACCTATATGCTAATCAATTTCAATCATATTAAAACCAATAAAGCATCAAATCATGTTACGGAACCAACATATTTGAATTCAATGATTTAATCAGAACCAAAAGCTCTGATACCACTGAAGGGATTTAAGAGGGGTTTTTCAAAAAATTTAATCCTCTTAGCGGAACAAATCCCATTGAAACGGATCTTGATTAAATCATTAATCACAAATCAAACACATACTTAAACACTTTAAGGATTCATGTGTTTACCTCTTGAAGAGCAGAACCTTTGTGGCAGAATTGTTTCTGATCACGAGCAAAGCAACGTAGCGATGCCTCTATTCAGTCCACATGAACAGACCTTCTCCGATGACCGGTGCTAGCCAATTTCAACGGAGATTCAGAGAGAATAGGGTTTAGAGAGCGGCGGCTAGGTTTCACACCTTTTGTGAATTAGGTTAGGTGTTTCAACAAAAGTCTGTAATGCTTCACCACAAGGGTTCTATTTTATAGAACCACTTGTGTGGTCAACAAGTCAAGCACTTAAATACACCGTACCTTACGGTGCACCATATTTCACTTAAACACACGGTACCTTACGATGGACCGCGTTTCTCTATTTCATAAATTAAATAATAAGTCATACTTAATTATTTAATTACTAATAAGTCCTACTTATTATTTTATAAATAAGTCTTACTTATTTATTTCTCTCATCTATCTGTCCTTTGTGTGTGACCCCTATAGGTTCCCGTAACGTTGGCAATAATATTAAATCACCTATTTAATATTATAAACAGTGAGCGGTATCTAGCAACACATCACTGCTACCCAAGTGACGAGAATGTCATGTGATCTGACGAAACCTTTCCGTGATAATGATCATGTGTATAATTACCCCTTTGCCCTCATGTCTATATTGAACACAAGGCATAGACCGTGTCATCCTTGTCTAGTTCAATATTGGGACCATAGACATTTCTCCTGTTATGTAGGAGGGGCAAATTCCATCTAGATCACTCATGTCCCTTAGCATGATTCATGGAGTACCCATCAACCAACTTTATAGTCATCCTATTACAGACAACGTTTGAATGGTGATAAAGCACTCGACTCCTACATCTAGGGTACATAGTGGTTTCAGGTCAAAGGGTGGAATACACCACTATCACTATGAGAATATCTTATGACACTTTTCATAACTTTTACTATGTAGTATTCTCTTGACGGGTCAATCCAGTATAAATATTACTCCTAATATTTATACCTATGTGAAGACTTGATAACTCTTTATCTATGATCTGTGAGATGTGATCATCAGTCTGCCCACATAATATTCTCTATGCTTTAATGTTATCCCATTTTACAATAAAGCTTGACTATAGATACTTTAAGAATAATGTCCTTTCGTTTAATGAGTCTCACGATTAAGTCACACTTAATGCTCCATTAAACAGACCAATTATTCTAGGGAATTTATTATTTTGAAACTAAACAAAAGAATAAATAAATGCCTTATATATATATATTCGTAAATATATATATATATATATATATATATATATATATATATATATATAAGTCATGATACAAAGCCAAATCCAATCAAAATAGATTGGCTATTAGGGCTTACTCCAACATATAGAACTTTTGATAATGATTTGTGACCGACCACTTTTCCTTATGAAAAAGTACTATATATACACAAGGAAAATAACTAACAGACTAACAACGGTAAAGTTAATCCTTTCGACAACCTTAGCATACTTTCCACATGTCTGGCTCTTTAATCCCTGCTTCTTCAATTAAGGATTTGAATCTTCAATTTGAAACAAAGAAACCTGTCGAAATCTTGTACTGGTCGAAGCCTTCTTGATGTCGAAATCAGAGTTTGTCGAACTAGACTTGTCGAAATCATCATGCTTTGTCTTGGACTTAGAGAATCTTGCAGTTTTAGGCACCTTTTTCCTGTCGAAAAGCTTATGCTGCATCCTGCACTTATAGAATTTTATGGCTTTATAACCATTTCTCCTATCGAAATACATACTTGAAAATACAGGCTAACACCAGTCGAAGTGAACAAACATTTGTCGAAAACCTTCTCATAACTCTTGTCGAAATACTTGTAATTCCACTTGTACTTAGAGAATTTTGTGGTCTTCATAACCATATTGTCTGTCGAAATGCATGTTCAAAAATCCAGGCTAACAAATTGCCCTAAAAAAATGTCATCTTCGACTAAAAATGAGGGAGAAGATTGGCATTTTTGAAAACTTCAAAATTTTCAGAATCTGAATCATTTTCACCATCTGCCCCCCCAAGTTTTGGCATTGACAATTGTGTCAAAGAGAAATCTGTCGAAATCAATTTATCCTTGATTTCAATCAATTCTTGGAGTTGTAATTTAGGCACTTTATAACCTGAAGCAACTTGTGCCAGGTCATTGGCCTCTTGATTTTCAATTCGAGTCACATGTTGGATATTAATGGAGTCAAAATGTTTTAACAATGAATTAGCAGTGACAAAATACATGATCAGATTTTCATTGATACATTTGTATTCTTTTGTTAATTGTTTCACTCTAATTCTGAATCTCCTTTATTTTCGACATCATTTTGCCCCCAGTTCCAACTGTATTTGTAATCATGTTACTAAGGCTTCATATTCAGCCTCATTATTGGAGCAATGACCATTTATTTTAGACTTGAATTTTGTTGGTATATTTAAAGGAGAAATTAGCAATATACCAACACCAGTACCATTTTTATGGCTAGAACCATCAAAATATAAGGTTCAAGGCTTTTTACCCACATAACTTTGTGTTGCTTCGACCAAAGAATGGTCTACTATAAAGTTAGCAACAATTTGACCTTTAATTGCTTTCAAAGGTTGATAAGTTAGTGAATACTCAGAGAGTACCAAAGCCCATTTTCCAATTCGACTATGTAATATTGGTTTGGACAACATATGCTTAATAACATCAAAATGTGAATAAAATAAACATCAATAGGCTTTATATATTGCTTAAGTTTAATACATGAAGAATACATACATAGACACAACTTTTCAATAGGACTATATCTAGTTTCAGCATCATTTAACACTCGACTAAGATAATATATAGCTCTTTCGATACCATTATCATCCTCTTGGGCTAACATACTGCCTATGGTCGACTCAGATGCTGAACTATACAATTTCATGTACTTATTTCTAATTGGAGGCAATAAAATTGGAGGCTTTGTCAGATAATCTTTGATTGTGTTGAAGGCCTTTTGATGCTCCTGCCCCCCAGTGAAAACTATCCTCTTTCTTCAGTCGAAGTAATGGCCAAAAAGCTCGTGTTTTGCCACTTAAGTTTGAGATAAATCTTCTTAGGAAGTTGATTTTTCCCAACAAAGACTGAAGCTCTTTTTTGGTCGAAGGAGGCCTAGTTTCTAGGATACCCTTGGTTTTATTCCAGTTAATTTCAATGCCTTTTTTATGTACAACAAATCCTAAGAAGTCACCTTGCAGTTCTAATGAACATGCTTTTGAGGAGTCTTTCAATTTCCTCTTTGATTTCAACATAATATGAGGTACAAACCTTCTTGGAAGCTACTTTACTGGCTTTTTATCTGGTCGAATTGATAAATTCAACTCCACCATTTCCCTACTTAATTGTCTTTAAACTCTTTCAAGAGTTCGACTGTTTGAACCTTCAAATCTGGATCAATTTTAGAACTGATATATATTGTTCTTTTTACTGATCCATCTCCCAAGTCAACTTCCTCTAAACGATCTTGAGCTTGGATTCTTTTGGTCAAAATAGAAGGATCTTTTTCAAACCCTAAAGGCTCGTCATCATATATGCAGTCAAGCCTTTGGTCTTCAACCATCTTTTCACCAATATTATCAATGATTTCGACAATCATTTTTTGTTGTAACTCAGCCTCTAAGGCCTTTTTTATTTTGTTTTTGGCCACATAGGCCGTAATCTTTGCCCAAACTTCTTGTTCAGACATAATAATTATCATCAATATTCAACCCAGTTGGGCGAATTACTCCTTCCTCCAAAGAGTCTTTCTCTAGGAACTCCCTTTCCCACATGAATCCATGAGTAGGGTGCAGCCTGACAGAGCAAACATTTTCCTGGTCAACATAACCAGATTCAGCTGCGGAGCATGGCACTATATTTGCCAAATTTTTATCAAAATTTTTTCTGGTGACATGATTCACCTCAGCTGTAAGTAACTTTGATTCGCCTCGATGTTTTCCACCAAACCATCATCTCTCCAGATGGAGATTCTTTGGTGCATGGAAGAGTGTACAACCCCAACTCCATGTATACATTCTCTGCCTAAGAGTAGATTAAAGTTCGCTTTGGAAGGCACCACCATGAAAAATGTAGGCCTTGTTATGGTTCCTACCGTTAAGTTAAATTGGAGGGCACCAAGCGGATATCTAGCTTTTCCTTCATAATTAGAGAGAACAATATTGTGGGAGCTGGAGAACGGGACGTGGCCCCCAATTGACGAGCAGCTAACACGGCAGTAGCCCAGTCGCCGCGAATCAGAGTATGAGAACGGGAGCACACGAGCGTCAAAATAGCTAAGTAGTTTAAATTTCCAAGTTTCGTTTCCAACATTCTTCTTCTTCAAAAAAAAAATCGCCGAGAGTAAGCAAACCCATTGTAAATCCATCTTTATGATATTAATGGTAAAACAAACGTTCTTCCCTTCAAGAAATACGACTTGTTGCATTCTTTGATTGACAAGACCAGGAAATCCTAACACGGAAAGCACCCTCAAATGAGAATGACTGGTGTGGATTCTGCTTTTATAAGGCACTATAAGCCTAAAACTAGCCACCCTACGGTGGAGTGTCTCGCCCCCTAAACACCCTCTAAACGGGGAACTTTACCTTGGCCGGTCAGCTTCCCCCGGGCACTAAAGAAAGCACAAAGCGTAAGGGATGCAGCGCAACATGAAACAAAATGCAAACGCGTGGGACGCATCATAAAGCAAAACCCTGATGAAGGTGGCACCAAACGCTCCCGACGCAGCATGAAACAAAATGCAAACGCGAGTGGAGCAAAGAAGAGCACACCGCGTTATGAAACAAAATGCAAGCGCGCGGGACGCAACAGGAAGCGAACACATAAAGTAATGTCTCACAAGACAAGCAAATAAGGACTAAATAAACGCCTTTCTTCATTAAGAAATTCAATGCATTATAAAATGGGGGCCGTTGTGGCGGAAGTACATGATGAAAGCAAAGAACAAGGAAACTAAGCTACTGGGGGTTTCCACCCAAACCCTGGGAAATGTGGTGCTATTTCTGGTTCGGACGAACCTTGGAAAGATCGACCTTGAGGGGAGGATGAAAAAACTCTACCTGCGCCAGGGCCTCTTCGAAACCTTCGTCCCAGAACTGCAGACCAAGGACCGCTGCTTCTTGGACCTTCTGCTCGCAGGCTTCAACCTTCCGCTCGGCCTTGATACGTCACCGCAAGTGCATGGTTATTATTGAGTAGTAAAAATATCGATCCACATAGAGTTTAGTAAGTACCGACTAAGTTTTTCAGAGTATGTTAGCTGAACGAATTAAGTTTTTGAGTTGGAAAATATATTTGCTTAAGTTTTATAAAATAAAAGGCATCTTGGGATTATTGATATATCTAATGACAAAATCTTAATTAGTCAAGCCTATATCTCTATTCTATATTGAATCCATTTTCCAAAGACAAGATTCACTAAGGTAATTCATGTTTCCTTTCGAAATACATGAATGTATCCCAATAACAATCACACCTATTCTCATGGTTGATTGCTATATAAGACCCATTAAGCGCGAATCTTATGGCCTCAAGACATCTCAAAGCTACTCATTTAGGGTGTTCCCACCAAGCTTTGAGATGCCTTGTCTAATCTCATTTGTTCCAATATCAAGCTTCTTCGTTTGATACTTCACTTAATATTTGAAATGATCAAATAGTAGTTGTTGAACTTCTCCGTTCGGTACTTCGTTTAACACTTGCTATTGAGTTTAAAAACGATGAGATTAGATAGGAAAATAGTTTTGAATAAAATAGAGTCTAGGCTTGGTTTGATTAGGATCTAGTCATTAGACTTTTCCAACAATCCCAAGACTAGACTAGTCTACTCACAAGAGTTCATTGTAGAAACTTAGCGAATTATAAATTGCATAAATTATAAAAGCAAGAAAGTAAAGAACAAGAATTGTAAATGTGGAGAAAAGTAAAGAGCAGAAATAGTAAAGGTGCAGGAAAATAAAGAACAAGAATGTAAATTGCACAGAATTATAAAAGTGCAGAAATTTTATAAGAAAGTGAACTTAGAACAAGGTAGAGTTGCAATCTCACTATAGTAACTTTACACCCGTTCCAAGATGAGAAACAAGACTGATTAGAGCCCTATTTATAGCCTAAAGCCATAGACAAAGCATTAAACACGGATTACATGGCAATAATTGGCCAATTCCAAGAGTTTTCAATCATAAAATCTGACTGCATAATGCGCACGGCCATGCCATATGGGCGCACGGTCATGCCATATTTCAAAACCACACAATCTGAAGAACTGGAAAGGTGCACAACCGTGCCATATGGACGCATGGCCTAGCATGATCTCACTGCCTGGCTTGACACGATCTGCTCAGTATGGGGCGCACGACCAGTGTAAATGGTGGCAAGACCGTGCCATCTGAAATTTGCCTTGAAACTTGTCTTTTCTTTCTTGGCTCTTTATGATTTTGCTCCAAAGTGCTTGATCTTCATTATTTTTACCTAGAAAGAAAAACAAATGATTTGAAGTAAAATAGTTCAAGAAAATAAAGAAAAACGATTAAAACTTGCATGAAAAGAAACCCTTAAAAACCTATAAATTACTACTTATCAAACTCCCCCAAGCTTGAATCATTGCTTGTCCTCAAGCAAAAGACAAAGTACTTCAGCAACACAAGTCAAAGTAAAAACAATTTTTGCAAGTTTTTGTTCTTTTAAAGGCTTCGTTTTCATATTGCTCATTATTTCTACCCTAATACTCAATTAAGATTTTTCAACCCAACAACAAGCATCATGTGAGTGTGTGTGTGGAGTCGAGCTTTTTATTGCTCATGTGCAAAGAGGTATTATGAGGAAAATAGGTTCTAACTCTAAAAGTAAACAAATCGACAAAATTTCACTTCCATTTCATATAAGCTAGGTGGAAATTTTTCTAGGTCACTTTGTTACTTTGGTGTTTATTTGATTTTTGGGGAACTGTGTAACGACCCTATTTTCGTATATTATATTTTTATATATTTTATTTTATTGTTTGGCTTTTAAAAATATTATCTCGTAATCGATAAATAATTATTTAGCGCGAGCGTAAGTTCGTAATCGAGTTTTTAAGGTTTTGAGCGAATTGGGCCAAGTAGATGAATAGTAATGGGCTTGGTCATGAATAAGTGGTAATGATCAAGTGGAGGAGATTTAGTGAGTTTGGATTGGATTGGATGGCTAAGATTGATCATGAGAGAGTTAGTAAGAATGGATGGCCATGATTTAATTGGATTGGGTTATAAGAGATAACCACAAAGACTTTGTCATCACTATTCACTATCTTTTGAGAAGCAGAAAACGTGAAAGAGAAGGGAGAGAAAGCTAGGGCACGAGAAAGAGAAGGAGAAGGGCGAAAGAGAAGGAGAAAGGAGAAGGAGAAAAGCTTGCGAAAGCTAGGACAAGAGCTCACGAGAGAGAGAGCAAGAGAGAAAGCTTGGAACTTTCGTTGGTTCACCGATTGCTAGGTAAGAGAGGTAGTATTGCTTATTTACAAGTGATTGAGAAGGGGAGAATGTCTATTTCTCCATCCCAAACTTCCTTTCACTTTGTCTAGGTTTTGATAGAAATGCTGTTAATGATTATATTATGTTCATTTGATGCTTAGTGATGTTGAAGGTATGTTTAATTGAAGTTATATGATGTTTATTTATGTTGGGTATTCGAAAATGTTGTTGTTGTTCAAGAAAAGCTTGAGTAAAACCCTAACAATGGTGGTTTTTGTTAAGGGCATCATGTTGTGTGAGTATGTGTTATATAATGCTTGGAATGGCTGTTAGGAATTAGTAGAGTGTGTCTAAGGTTTTGAAAGTGGATTTGGACTTAGTAATATTAAAGACTAAGGTGTGGGTAGTGATGAATATGTTTGAAATGGATAAGTTATCAAAGTGTGTGGGTTTTCCTTTGAAACCCTTATGTGGTTGAGATTGTGGTATGATTGCTTGGTTTATTTGAGATTGTTGAATATGGTTGAGTATATACATGTTGTGTCTTATGATCTGGCCATGAGAGCCTAGTGTTTGTGTTTGTTGTTGCTGTGATAATTATCAGAGAGCTGATAATTAGTGGTGTTGTTTGTGTTTGTTGTTGTTGTGATAATTATCAGAGAGCTGATAATTAGTGCTGTTGTTTGTGTTTGTTGTTGCTGTGATAATTATCAGAGAGCTGATAATTAGTGGTGTTGTTTGTGTTTGTTGTTGTTGTGATATCTATCAGAGAGCTGATAATTAGTTGTGTTAGTAAGTATCATATATTTGCTAAGTGAATCATCATGCATTTCATGATTGTATGATACCCGGAGCGGGTTATTCGATGATATCCGGAGCGGGTATGAAATCCATGAGAGCATGGTTATCAAGAGAGCTTGGTAAGGATATAAGTTTATCCGAATGAAATCCAAGAGAGCTTGGTTATCAAGAGAGCTTGGTAAGGATATAAGTTTATCCGAATGAAATCCAAGAGAGCTTGGTTATCAAGAGAGCTTGGTAAGGATATAAGTTTATCCGAATGAAATCCAAGAGAGCTTGGTTATCAAGAGAGCTTGGTAAGGATATAAGTTTATCCGAATGAAATCCAAGAGAGCTTGGTTATCAAGAGAGCTTGGTAAGGATATAAGTTTATCCGAATGAAATCCAAGAGAGCTTGGTTATCAAGAGAGCTTGATAAGGATATAAGTTTATCCAAAATGATTTGGTACCACATGCAGTAGAGAATGCATTTTGAGGCATGCATCCTTTGTGACATTATGTGTGCATAATGGTTATTATGTGATAATTGTTATTGATGAGTATCGTGTGTGGTTGATGAGTATCGTGTGTGGTTGATGAGTATCGTGTGTGGTTGATGAGTATCGTGTGTGGTTGATGAGTATCGTGTGTGGTTGATGAGTATCGTGTGTGGTTGATGAGTATCGTGTGTGGTTGACGAGTTTCGTGTGTGGTTGATGAGTTTTGTGTTTTGTTGATTATGTGTTGTGTTTTAGTTATGTATAATAATGCGTTACTTATACATGTTTATTGGTTGTGATACTAACACTCTCTGTTTTGTGTTATGTGCTGGATCTTTGGGGATCCAGATTTTCAGGAAGACGAGCCTATCGTCGAGGAGTAGCTTTTGCTGTTTAGAAGCTTGCGTAGTGGTGAGGGCATAGCTTAGCTATCCTTACTCTTTTTGTACTAGGTGTTGTATCCTAGTTAGAGTTTAGGGCTCTGATAGTTGTAACACCACTTTGGGTATTCGAACGTATATGTATGAATTTGGCAATGGCCTCTGTTGTAGATTTGGATGTTAGTTTTCTAATGCCGTTGGTTTGGCGTCAAAACGTTTTATAGAACTTGAGTTATGGTTAAATTTCTGCACAACTTCCTGCATAATTTTCTGCATAACTTTCTGCACAATTTTTCCGTATTTGAAACGAAAACTGGTACTGATTGGTACAGATTTGGCCTTGGGTGTAAACATGAAAGTTTTAGATAATTTTGTTAGCCTTCCAGTGGCTTTGGTTTGACGTGAAAATGATTTTTAGTTTTTGAGTTATGATGAAAATACTCAGAGGAGGTCTTAGTGAAAATGTGCTGTGACAGCATTTTCTGTTTCGTGTTTTGCGTCTTTTTCGCACGTCTCTGTTTTAATTTGGTCTTTGGTATGAATATGTGGTATGTTGTAATGTGTTTTGAAAACGGAAACAAAATGATGCAATCGATATTTGTGAATCTTGATATAGAAGGGGTATGAGCCGTTTTGATATAGAAGGGGTATGAGCTGATGAGCTAGAAGGGGTATCCTGTTAGAAGGGGTATCCTGTTAGAAGGGGTATCGTCTCTGTTTTCTGTTTGTCTTTCTTTTTCCGCTGCTGTTTGTGAATCAAATATATTTTGATAATGTTGATGTTTTATGAAAATGCGTTTTCATTATGTTGTAACTTCCTATGTCCTTAACGTTTTGTTTTATTAAAGTTAATAATCGGCGGTTAAGGGTTAGGGTGTTACAATAGGTGGTATCAGAGCAGGTCGATCCATCGGATCAATTAGGTGTAGATTACCCTTTGTGTAACATGTGTTAGGAAGACACTGTTATACTGTTTTGAGGAAACGAAGTGTATCCTCACTCGTGGAGCGCGGTGTTGGTTCAGGTTATGGCGCAAAAAGCATTTGCCGATGCGATGGAATTGATGGCGAATGCCATGGTTCAGAAGGCTGTGAGTAGGACGGCTGATAGAGCAGCACAGGAAGCCAAGACTAACTACTACAAGGCTGTGAATGAGAAGAGGAGGAGAGCTTTCGGAAGAGGAAAGCCTTATGATAACCGGGGAAAGAAGCCGGATGGAGGTGGAAGCAGTGGTGGTAAAACTGGAGGTGGTAAGAATTGTTTTAAGTGTGGACAGCTGGGACATCGTTTCTTTGAGTGCCCGAAGAGTGATGGAAAATGTTTCAAGTGTGGTGATCCTAACCACAAAGCTGATCAGTGCAAGAAGGGTATTGTGTGCTTCAACTGCGAAGAAGCGGGTCATAAGAGCAACGTGTGTAAGAAGCCTAGAGCGGCTGGAGGAAAAGTGTTTGCTTTAGATGGTGGTGATGCGAAGGCTGACAACTTGATCAGAGGTACATGCTTTGTCAATAATACTCCTTGGTCTGCTATTATTGATACGGGTGCTACCCATTCGTTTATTTCTGTGGATTGCGTGAAGAGGTTGGGTCTTAGAGTAGAGAATATGATGGGACGCATGGTTATAGAAACGCCTGCGAGTGGTTCGGTATCGACTACTCTAGTCTGTGTTGACTGTTCAGTCACTATGTATGGTCGCCACTTTGGAATGGATTTAGTCTGCATTCCGTTGAGCGGAATAGACGTTATCTTTGGTATGAACTGGTTAGAATTTAATCGTGTTCATATCAACTGCGGTAAGAAGACGGTTATGTTTCCAAGACCGGAGCCAGAGTTGTGTTCGAAGCTCATGTGTTGTCGAGAAGTGGCAAGATCAGTGAAGGCTCAAGAGGACGTGTTTGCTATGCTTGCATCGTTGAGGGTGGAAGAGAAGATGAGATTGATGCGTTGCCAGTGGTGCGTGATTTCACAGATGTTTTTCCAGATGACATTTTGGATTTACCACCCGAGAGAGAGGTTGAATTCGCCATTGACGTAGTACTTGGTACTAGTCCAATTTTGATGGTGCCGTATCGTATGTCAGCTGTAGAGCTTGAAAAGTTGAAAGAACAATTGGAAGGATTGTTAGAGAAAAAGTTTGTAAGACCGAGTGTATCGCCGTGGGGTGCGCCGGTTCTGTTGGTAAAGAAGAAAGATGGTAGTAGGCGTCTGTGCATTGACTATCGTCAGTTGGATAAGCAACTATCAAGAACAAGTATCCACTTCCGAGGATGGATGATTTGATGGATCAGTTAGTGGGAGCCTGTGTGTTCAGCAAGATTGATTTGAGATCGGGATATCACCAGATAAGAGTTAAGGCGGAGGATATACCGAAGACTGCTTTCAGAACAAGGTATGGTCACTACGAGTACGCTGTTATGCTTTCGGAGTTACTAATGCACCTGGAGTGTTTATGGAATATATGAATCGTATATTTCATTCCTTTTTGGATCGATTCGTGGTGGTCTTCATAGATGATATTTTGGTATACTCGAAGACGGAAGAGGAACATGCCGAGCATTTGAGGATTGTGTTGGAGGTGTTGCGCGAGAAGAAGCTTTATGCAAAATTTTCTAAGTGTGAATTTTGGTTGCATGAAGTTAGCTTTTTGGGTCACGTCATTTCAAGTGGTGGTATAGCAGTGGATCCTGCTAAGGTAGAGGCCGTGCAAGATTGGGGAACGCCGGAGTCTGTTACTGAGATCCGAAGTTTTCTTGGTTTGGCCGGTTACTATCGGAGGTTCATCGAAGGATTTTCAAAGTTGGCGTTGCCGTTGACACAGTTGAGTAGGAAGTCTCTGCATGTGTCGTCTCTGATGACGAAGGAACTGAGACTGATTGAAGAGTTTAGAGACCTCAGTTTGGTTTGTGAAAGGACAACCAGAAGCGTGAAGCTAGGAATGTTGAAGTTGACGAATGAATTTTTTGAAGAGGTTGTGGAAAAGCAAAAGTCTGATGTGAGATTGATGAAGCTTAAGACGCTCATCGAGCAAGGGAAAAAGGTAAACGTTGAGATCGATGAGAAAGGCGTGATGAGGTGTCAGGGAAGGTTATGTGTGCCTGAGTTGAAGCGGATGATCTTGGAGGAAGGTCACAGAAGCAACTTAAGTATTCATCCTGGTGTTACTAAGATATATATCAAGATCTGAGGAAAATGTTTTGGTGGCAAGGGATGAAGAAAGAGATCGCCGAGTTTGTTTTCGCGTGTTTGACTTGTCAGAAGTCCAAGGTGGAGCATCAGAAGCCGTCGGGGCTATTGCAACCTATGTTTATTCCAGAGTGGAAATGGGATAGTATTGCGATGGATTTTGTAAGCGGTTTGCCGAAGACGTCGAAAGGTAACAATATGATTTGGGTAGTTGTCGACAGGTTAACAAAGTCTGCTCATTTCATAGCTATCAAGACCGGTATGCTAGTGCCGAAGTTGGCTGAGATTTATGTTGAGCAAATCGTGAGGTTGCATGGAGTCGTATCAGATAGAGATTCCCGTTTTACTTCAAGGTTTTGGAAGAGTTTGCAAGAGGCGTTGGGGACTAAGTTGAAGATGAGTTCTGCTTATCACCCGCAGACGGATGGTCAATCGGAGAGGACGATTCAATCATTGGAGGATTTGTTAAGATCATGTATTTTGGAGCAAGGAGTGAGTTGGGAGGCTTGCTTACCGTTGATTGAGTTTACGTATAACAACAGTTTTCATTCGAGCATTGGTATGGCACCTTTTGAAGCGTTGTATGGGAGAAGATGTAGAACACATTTGTATTGGTTTGGATCGAGAGCAAGATGCGAGACTCCTATCCAGAGTTGTTTTCGGGTATTTTCGAGGGCGAAAATTCTTTTTAGGGGGGTAGAGTTGTAACGACCCTATTTTCGTATATTATATTTTTATATATTTTATTTTATTGTTTGGCTTTTAAAAATATTATCTCGTAATCGATAAATAATTATTTAGCGCGAGCGTAAGTTCGTAATCGAGTTTTTAAGGTTTTGAGCGAATTGGGCCAAGTAGATGAATAGTAATGGGCTTGGTCATGAATAAGTGGTAATGATCAAGTGGAGGAGATTTAGTGAGTTTGGATTGGATTGGATGGCTAAGATTGATCATGAGAGAGTTAGTAAGAATGGATGGCCATGATTTAATTGGATTGGGTTATAAGAGATAACCACAAAGACTTTGTCATCACTATTCACTATCTTTTGAGAAGCAGAAAACGTGAAAGAGAAGGGAGAGAAAGCTAGGGCACGAGAAAGAGAAGGAGAAGGGCGAAAGAGAAGGAGAAAGGAGAAGGAGAAAAGCTTGCGAAAGCTAGGACAAGAGCTCACGAGAGAGAGAGCAAGAGAGAAAGCTTGGAACTTTCGTTGGTTCACCGATTGCTAGGTAAGAGAGGTAGTATTGCTTATTTACAAGTGATTGAGAAGGGGAGAATGTCTATTTCTCCATCCCAAACTTCCTTTCACTTTGTCTAGGTTTTGATAGAAATGCTGTTAATGATTATATTATGTTCATTTGATGCTTAGTGATGTTGAAGGTATGTTTAATTGAAGTTATATGATGTTTATTTATGTTGGGTATTCGAAAATGTTGTTGTTGTTCAAGAAAAGCTTGAGTAAAACCCTAACAATGGTGGTTTTTGTTAAGGGCATCATGTTGTGTGAGTATGTGTTATATAATGCTTGGAATGGCTGTTAGGAATTAGTAGAGTGTGTCTAAGGTTTTGAAAGTGGATTTGGACTTAGTAATATTAAAGACTAAGGTGTGGGTAGTGATGAATATGTTTGAAATGGATAAGTTATCAAAGTGTGTGGGTTTTCCTTTGAAACCCTTATGTGGTTGAGATTGTGGTATGATTGCTTGGTTTATTTGAGATTGTTGAATATGGTTGAGTATATACATGTTGTGTCTTATGATCTGGCCATGAGAGCCTAGTGTTCGTGTTTGTTGTTGCTGTGATAATTATCAGAGAGCTGATAATTAGTGGTGTTGTTTGTGTTTGTTGTTGTTGTGATAATTATCAGAGAGCTGATAATTAGTGGTGTTGTTTGTGTTTGTTGTTGCTGTGATAATTATCAGAGAGCTGATAATTAGTGGTGTTGTTTGTGTTTGTTGTTGTTGTGATATCTATCAGAGAGCTGATAATTAGTTGTGTTAGTAAGTATCATATATTTGCTAAGTGAATCATCATGCATTTCATGATTGTATGATACCCGGAGCGGGTTATTCGATGATATCCGGAGCGGGTATGAAATCCATGAGAGCATGGTTATCAAGAGAGCTTGGTAAGGATATAAGTTTATCCGAATGAAATCCAAGAGAGCTTGGTTATCAAGAGAGCTTGGTAAGGATATAAGTTTATCCGAATGAAATCCAAGAGAGCTTGGTTATCAAGAGAGCTTGGTAAGGATATAAGTTTATCCGAATGAAATCCAAGAGAGCTTGGTTATCAAGAGAGCTTGGTAAGGATATAAGTTTATCCGAATGAAATCCAAGAGAGCTTGGTTATCAAGAGAGCTTGGTAAGGATATAAGTTTATCCGAATGAAATCCAAGAGAGCTTGGTTATCAAGAGAGCTTGATAAGGATATAAGTTTATCCAAAATGATTTGGTACCACATGCAGTAGAGAATGCATTTTGAGGCATGCATCCTTTGTGACATTATGTGTGCATAATGGTTATTATGTGATAATTGTTATTGATGAGTATCGTGTGTGGTTGATGAGTATCGTGAGTATCGTGTGTGGTTGATGAGTATCGTGTGTGGTTGATGAGTATCGTGTGTGGTTGATGAGTATCGTGTGTGGTTGATGAGTATCGTGTGTGGTTGACGAGTTTCGTGTGTGGTTGATGAGTTTTGTGTTTTGTTGATTATGTGTTGTGTTTTAGTTATGTATAATAATGCGTTACTTATACATGTTTATTGGTTGTGATACTAACACTCTCTGTTTTGTGTTATGTGCTGGATCTTTGGGGATCCAGATTTTCAGGAAGACGAGCCTATCGTCGAGGAGTAGCTTTTGCTGTTTAGAAGCTTGCGTAGTGGTGAGGGCATAGCTTAGCTATCCTTACTCTTTTTGTACTAGGTGTTGTATCCTAGTTAGAGTTTAGGGCTCTGATAGTTGTAACACCACTTTGGGTATTCGAACGTATATGTATGAATTTGGCAATGGCCTCTGTTGTAGATTTGGATGTTAGTTTTCTAATGCCGTTGGTTTGGCGTCAAAACGTTTTATAGAACTTGAGTTATGGTTAAATTTCTGCACAACTTCCTGCATAATTTTCTGCATAACTTTCTGCACAATTTTTCCGTATTTGAAACGAAAACTGGTACTGATTGGTACAGATTTGGCCTTGGGTGTAAACATGAAAGTTTTAGATAATTTTGTTAGCCTTCCAGTGGCTTTGGTTTGACGTGAAAATGATTTTTAGTTTTTGAGTTATGATGAAAATACTCAGAGGAGGTCTTAGTGAAAATGTGCTGTGACAGCATTTTCTGTTTCGTGTTTTGCGTCTTTTTCGCACGTCTCTGTTTTAATTTGGTCTTTGGTATGAATATGTGGTATGTTGTAATGTGTTTTGAAAACGGAAACAAAATGATGCAATCGATATTTGTGAATCTTGATATAGAAGGGGTATGAGCCGTTTTGATATAGAAGGGGTATGAGCTGATGAGCTAGAAGGGGTATCCTGTTAGAAGGGGTATCGTCTCTGTTTTCTGTTTGTCTTTCTTTTTCCGCTGCTGTTTGTGAATCAAATATATTTTGATAATGTTGATGTTTTATGAAAATGCGTTTTCATTATGTTGTAACTTCCTATGTCCTTAACGTTTTGTTTTATTAAAGTTAATAATCGGCGGTTAAGGGTTAGGGTGTTACAAACTGCAGAAGCGTTTTTATTTATTTTGAGGATAACCATATCATTCCCGGGAAGTTAGTGATGGTGAGTCATAGCAACCCAAGTCAATGCCTCTTATTTTTGTGCTTTGACCCCTTTTTATTTATTTACACCTTATTTTTGACCTTTTTATTCCCCACACAGACTTATACTACTTTTTGTTTGAAATTTTTGAGGACAAATCTACCATTTAAAGTTAGACGGCTATTCCTTAAAATACCACCTCACATACTTACTCAAAGACTGCAACTTTGTGCGTTTCTCGAAGAGAAAATTTTCACAATAAAACAATTATGGGTTTAGTGGATAATTTTGAAGCAAAAAGGGTTTATTTACAAACACAACACAAGAACTTTAGCCTTTTTAAAACGAAATTTTTTTACATACACTAAGACTTTGTCGCTTGAATGCCTTTCCCTTAACAAGACAAACAACTATTCAAACAAGGGGAATTGAAAAACAAACTAAAAATAACTAATTTATTTACCCCCCCCCCCCCCCCCCAATGCTTGAAACAAACATTGTCCTCAATGATTCAAAATTAAAGAAAACAACAGAGAAGGGGTAGGAAGGCTCACATTTAAAACGGACCAGGCGGAGAATATTGGATGTGGAAATGCTGCATCATAAGTTCGAGCATTTGGCTTTGTCTTTGTTGCTCGATTCCTTGCCTTAGCTGTTTGGATCCTTGCCTTTGCACTTTCGCTTCCATTCGAGCGTACCAATCTTGCTCAACATGTCGTCCTTGGATTGGTTGCTCTTCTTCCACCTGCTCCTCCTACACATGCTGGCCTTGGGGTACCTGCGGGTTAGCATCAAGATAGAGCCAATTTGGCCGCAATCTTGGGTCAATTCGTGCCACATCGGGCAATAAAATGGAGTTATGCCTGTTAACTAACAATTGAAAAGAATCAGTATTGTTAACAGGCCTAACCATGTGCATGACCACAAGAGAGTCTATATCAATCCAGCTACTCCTGTCTATCTTATTAATCCCCAACTCCCTAGTATCTAACCCAAACCGCTCAGCAATGCAAGAAATCATTCCCCCCACAACTATCTCTCCATTCTCTTGCTGAGCTACAAAAGCAAGATGCTCAAGCAAGTAGAAGCAAGTGTTCACCGGAAAATTGTTGACCACCACCCACAACATAAACAGTTCCCCAACCCTCACAATCCCTGTTTCCCTCCTACCAAAAATGGTACATGCCATAATCCTATGCAAATACCTAAAGACGGGGTTATGGATCAAGCTGGCTTTGGCTGCTCGGGCTTCAAAGTTGCCCTGCCCAGTTATCTGGGCCCAAAACTCATGGGGGTTGTAATCATTAGGCCTTGAATCCGGGTTTCGAGAGTCATGAATGAGTCCCACATTCGTGAAACCTATTTTTTTCGTAAAATCATCAAGAGAAAACTCGAAGCTCGTATTCATCAGCCTAAAACTGATGGTGTGCTTAGGTTCTTTCAAGTTGGTCCTATCCTTGGTGAAACACAATGAGCTCAAAAATTCAAGAGTAAAATTTTCAAAACTAGGATAAGGTTTCAGCAGATCAGTCCAACCTAAACTATTTACCATCATTCCTACATAGTCTTTGATCCCTAACCTTTGTTGAGTGTAAGAATGAGGATACCTGGTGGAAGCTTGCTCTCTTTTGCACAGTTTTTCATACCTTACCTTCTGGTCTTTGTTCTCAAAGATGATACCATGCTCATTGCTTCCAGCTCTCCTCTTGCCAGTTGAAGGTCCAACACCATCTCCTCCTCTCTTCCTTGAAGCCATGGCCTTTTTTTGTGGTTTTGTGGTGGAAAAGGTTGGTTTGATGTTGGGTAATGAGGTTTAGGGCTGTTTTTGGTGTTTGGGGAGAGACTTTGGGTAGTTTTTGAAGGTTTTGGTTATGGTGTTTGAGGTTACACAAATTTTGAATTTTTGAGTGGTGTGGATGATTTTGGATTTTGGTGGTTGGATTGTGTTGAGAAGGTTACAGGTTGATGATTTTGATGAGTTTTTGTGAGGTTTAGAGAGGTTTATATCGAGGTTTGAGAATTTATGGATGTTTACTGGAGTTTGGGTGGTTTTAGAATGGAGAAGATGAAAGGGATAAGGAGTTGAATGGTTGAGAAGAAAGGGGAAAAATCTGTTTTAATTTCTGCTGAAGCACGCGCATGGTCGTGCGCCTATACTAGCACGACCGTGCGTTAACATTCTGTTAGAAATTGCATCTGGGTAGGCGCACGGTCGTGTGCCATACTAGCACGGCCGTGCGGAATTTTCTGGTCAAACAGGCTAATTTTTTTTCAACTTTTTTCGAAATTTTCTCGCCTTTTCTGGCAACGACTCCTGTATCAAAACTTTCTTACACCCCAACCATGTTTCTTATGAACATTTTCAGACATTTATTCATACCCTGCCACAAAAACAAGCAAACAAAACAAAAATTCGTAAACCCGTGGGTTGCCTCCCATGCAGCACTCTTTTAACGTCATTAGCTTGACGATCAAAAAATGGTTCATTAATCTGGATCACGTAGACCATTGCATGCAGTTGATGCTATAAAGCATTCTTTCACGCAATGGTCGACTACATCAACCATGAAACACGAATCCTCAACCAAGGTACTTTTCATTAATTTTGAAATTTCAAATTCGACATTCTCATCACCTACATGGAAAGCCAATTTGCCATTTTTTACATCAATCACAACACCAGCAGTGGCCAAGAAAGGCCTTCCTAAAAGGATAGGAACCTGCGAGTCTTCTTCCATTTCCATCACAACAAAATTTGCCGGGATATAAATTTTTCCTACTTTAATAGGTATATCCTCAAGAATTTCGGCAGGATGTATAATGGATCGGTCGGCCAACTGCAAGGTTATCCTAGTGGGCTTTAGTTCTCCTATGCCAAACTTTTTAAAAAGGGACAAGGGCTTTAAGCTCACACAAGCCCATAGGTCACACAAGGCTCTCTCAATCGTCTCATTTCCGATCACACAAGGAATAGAAAAGCTACCAGGATCCTTCAGCTTTGACGGCAGTTTGTTTTGAAGAACCGCACTACATTCGTTTGTCAATGCTACTGTCTCATCGTCCTCAATTTTTCTCTTTTTAGACAAAATATCTTTCAAATTTTTTGCATAAAGAAGCATTTGAGATAGAGCTTTGGTAAAAGGAATGTTAATGTAAATTTTCTTCAATAGATCAATAAACTTTTTAAACTGCGCATCCAAGTTAGGCTTGGCAAGCCTTTGTGGGAAAGGGACTTTTTGCTTATTTGGCACAGCTGGTATTTCAACTACTCCCTCAGTTCTAGGGTTCTCACTTTATTTCTCAACCTCATTGGTCTTGCTTTGAGGTTCCTCTAACTGCCTACCATTCCTAAGGGTAATAACATCAACTTAGGCTTTGGGATTCGTTTCTGGCTGGCCTGGAAATATTCGGGGCGTTTTTGAGGAAGAAGCCACTTGCTAGGCTATTTGAGAAATCTGAGTTTCTAGCATTTTACTATGGGTAGCAATCAAATCAACTTTTGTGGACAGTTTCATGAGAGAGTCGTTCAAAAATCTGGTTTGATTTTTTAGCTCTTGGTTTTGCTTAGTTTGTGATAAAACGAATTTTCCAACAAAAGTTCCAAGTTGGATTTTTGAGGGACTCTATTATTGTTTGCAAAGCCAGGTGGTGCTGTTTGCTGTCCAAAAGGATTTTTAAAAGTAAAGTTTTGGTTGTTCCTTTGGTTATATTAAGCAAAATTAATTTGCTCTGGACTTTCAGCAGCCACACCTAGTTGGCATTCAACACCAGCATGACCCATGACACCACATATTTCACAAGGTGGACTAGAAGGAGAAGGTGTAACAACACTTACATTTAACTTATCAAACTTATTAAAAAGTGCATCCACCTTAGCAACTAAATGATCAAGGGCGGAGATTTCATACATACCGGCCTCTTTTTTAGAGGGAGACGGAGCAATGGCAGTGATGGCTCTTTCACTCGTCCACTGATAGTGGTTTTGAGCCATGTCCTCGATGAGGTTGTATGCTTCCGTGTAGTTCTTGTTCATAAGTGCTTCCCCTGCAGTTGCATCAACAGTCAATTTGGTTGCATACAATAGACTATTATAAAAAGTATGGATTATCAACCATTTCTCCAAACCATGGTGGGGGCAAAGCCTGAGCATTTCTTTGAAACGCTCCCACACATTGTATATAGATTCCCCATTTTTTGAGTGAATCTAGTAATCTGATCCCTCAGTTGAGCTGTTTTGCTCGGCGGGAAAAATCGGGCAAGGAAAGCAGCCCTTAGTTGATCTCATGTTGTTATAGAAGCATTAGGCAAGGAGTGAAGCCACATATTTCACAAGGAGGACTAGAAGGAGAAGGTGTGACAACACTTACATTTAACTTATTAAACTTATTAAAAAGTGTATCCACCTTAGCAGCTAAATGATCAAGGGCAGAGATTTCATACATACCTGCCTCTTTTTTAGAGGGAGAAGGAGCAACGACAGTGATGGCTCTTTCACTTGTCCATTGATAGTGGTTTTGAGCCATGTCCTCGATGAGGTTGTATGCTTCTGTGTAGTTCTTGTTCATAAGTGCTCCCCCTGCAATTGCATCAACAGTCAATTTGGTTGCATACAATAGACCGTTATAAAAAGTATGGACTATCAACCATTTCTCCAAACCATGGTGGGGGAAAAGCCTGAGCATTTCTTTGAAATGCTCCCACGTATTGTATAGAGATTCCCCATCTTTTTGAGTGAATCTAGTAATCTGATCCCTCAGTTGAGCTGTTTTGCTCGGCGGGAAAAATCGGGCAAGGAAAGCAGCCCTTAGTTGATCTCATGTTGTTATAGAAGCATTAGGCAAGGAGTGAAGCCAGGCGCTTGCTCGATCCCTTAGTGAAAAAGGAAAGAGATGCAACCTTATAGCTTCCTAGGTCACTCCATTGTTTTTTAAAGTTCAACTGAGTCTTAGAAAGTTTGAAAGATGAAGATTCGGATCCTCAGTGGGTGATCCAAAAAACTGATTCTGCTGCACCAAGTTAAGTAGTGCAGGTTTTATTTTAAAGTTATTTGCTTCAACGGCTGGATACACGATGACAGCATGGGGCTCATCCATAGATGATGTAGCATACTCTTTAAGAGTACATTTCACAGCCATGGCGTTACCATGTGCTTCTCTTCTGCTTTGGTGGATGAACCTTTCGATCTTGGGAATGAATTCACCAAGACTTCTGGTTCTTCGCATTCAAAGAACAAGAGAACCTGAACAGTTGAAAGTAAAAAAAAAAGTTTAGTCGAGCTGCTACTGAAAAGTCAATCAATATTACAAAAACTCCCTGACAACGGCGCCAAAAACTTGATACGTCACCGCAAGTGCACGGTTATTATCGAGTAGTAAAAATATCGATCCACAAGGAGTTTAGTAAGTACCGACTAAGTTTTTCAGAGTACGTTAGCTGAACGAATTAAGTTTTAGAGTTGGAAAATAAATTTGTTTACGTTTTATAAAAATAAAGGCATCTTGGGATTATTGGTATATTTAATGACATAATCTTAATTAGTCAAGCCTATATCTCTATTCTATATTGAATCCATTTTCCAAAGACAAGATTCACTAAGGTAATTTATGTTTCCTTTCGAAATACATGAATGTAACCCAATAACAATCACGCCTATTCTCATGGTTGATTGCTATATGAGACCCATTAAGCACGGATCTTATGGCCTCAAGACATCACAAAGCTACTCATTTGGGGTGTTCCCATCAAGCTTTGAGATTCCTTGTCTAATCTCATATGTTCCAATATCAAGCTTCTTCGTTCGATACTTCACTTGATATTTGAAATGATGAAATAGTAGTTGTTGAACTTCTCCGTTCGGTACTTCTTTCAACACTTTCTATTGAGTTTAAAAACGATGAGATTAGATAGGAAAATAGTTTTGAATAAAATAGAGTCTAGGCTTGGTTTGATTAGGATCTAGTCATTAGACTTTTCCAACAATCCCAAGACTAGACTAGTCTACTCACAAGAGTTCATTGTAGACACTTGACGAATTATAAATTGCATAAATTATAAAAGCAAGAAAGTAAAGAACAAGAATTGTAAATGTGGAGAAAAGTAAAGAGCAGGAATAGTAAAGAGGCAGGAGAATAAAGAACTAGAATGTAAATTGCAAAGAATTATAAAAGTGTAGAAATTTTATAAGAAAGTGAACTTAGAACAAGGTAGAGTTGCAATCTCACTATAGTAACTTTACACCCATTCCAAGATGAGAAACAAGTCTGATTAGAGCCCTATTTATAGCCTAAAGCCATAGACAAAGCATTAAACACAGATTATAGTAATAATTGGCTAATTCCAAGAGTTTTCAATCATAAAATCTGACTGCATAACACACACAGCCGTGCCATATGGGTGCACGGTCGTGCCATGTTTTAAAACAGCAGAATCTAAAGAACTGGAAAGGCACATGACCATGCCATATGGACACACGACCTGGCTTGGCACGGTCTGCTCAGAGTAAGGCGCACGACCAGTGTACATGGTGGCACGACCGTGCCATCTGAAATTTGCCTTGAAACTTGTCTTTTCTTGCTTGGCTCTTTATGATTTTGCTCCAAAGTGCTTGCTCTTCATTATTTTTACCTAGAAAGAAAAAGAAATGCTTTGAAGTACAATATTTCAAGAAAATAAAGAAAAACGACTAAAACTTGCATGAAAAGAAACCCTTAAAAACCTATAATTTACTACTTATCAGGCCTCGAGCTTGCCTTTAAGGGCTTCCTCTAGGGCCTCGACTGATTTACCCGCTGAAACCTTGCTTGCTTGCCTCAAAACTACTATGTCATCAGAAAGGGCTTTGTTGACCGTCTCATGAAACTTCACATCACCCTCCTAAAGAGCAATCTTAAACTTTGCCTCTTCACAGTTAGTCTTCCAGGCCAACAGGTCCCCCTCGAGCCTCGTTATCCTCTAGGTTCCATGCAAGACATCTTGATTCAGACGGTCACAGTCGGCGTTCAAATCCGTCACCTTACTCTCAGCCAAAGACAGGGACTCCTGAAGCTTGTCGACCTTCTCTACCTTAACATTGGCCTTCTCAAGTTGCTTGCGAACGGCCTCAAGTTTTCCTCTGGACTCTTCAAGCTTCTTGTTGGCTTTTTCCAGCTTCCCATCTGCCTTTTCTTTGGCCAGCCTTAAAGCCTCCTTATGGGAGCCCTCCAGGTCATGCAGCCTCTGCCCAGCCTCCTCGAAGGTACGAGCTCCATCATCAGACCCAGCTAAAGACCCATGAGTCATACTAGGGACAGAGTTAGAACTGGCCAACAAAGTGCACAAGTTATCGACTTTATAGGCACTAAAGGCACCATCTGCAACCAACCTCCGCCATTCACGGTTATCCATACGGTTAAGGAAACGTCGATCCAAAGGTGCCAAGGCGCGTACAAAGTCATCTCGGGAGCAGGGAAAGGGGCCGGTGAAAATGCTGGGAGCGGGGAAAGGGATTGGCAGTAGGAATGCTCCTGTCTACGACCTGGTGCTCAGAATGAGAAGGCCATCTATCCTCGCTCCGGGGAATTTTGGCCCGCTCTCGATCAACGGCATTCTCTGCCCCGTCATTGCGAGAGGACTCCCCTTTTGAACCCACTCCAAGTCAGACTTCAGGAGCCTCCCCGTGTGGTTAAGGGCCACTTCGTCGAAAGAATAAGATGTGGCAGGTTTGTCAAAGTGGTCCCGAGACCAAAAATGGGGAAAAAAGAGGCAGGTGAACAACTTCTTCAGAGGACACCGCGACGGGGAACTGATCTCCAAGGGCGGAAGTTGTATCGTCAAAATCAATGTCCTCCTCCGAATAAGTAGAGGGGACTCGACAAATGCACTCATGGGCACGGCGGCTCACAGGGCGCAGTACCAAGAACTTGTGCCTCCAAGACTCAAGAAAGTCTGCATAATCCTCAAACAACTCCGTCCTCTGATAAAGCTTCACCCAACCATGAACCTTTGCCCTACGTATATGCTGGACCCCAATCAACGTAAAAAAAAGGCACAAAGAGGGCTGTCGGCCCTTGTACTCGCACCGTAACTGGAAGACCTTCACAAGAGCCCAAGAGAGGGGATGAAGCTGGGAAGGCGCCACCTGTAGATAATGAAGCACACACAACTCAAAGAAATTAAAGGGGACTGAGACTCCAAGTTCCTAGTGTAGAATGTCGTAGGTAGTGAAACAACACCCCTTGAACCGGCTGCTCGCCCTCCTCTTGGGATTCGGAGCCTCAAGCTGCCACGTGCCAGACATCCGCCTGGAACACCAATCAAACTCATCAAGACTCTCATTCGACTTATAATAGGAAACGACACCCATGACATCCTCGTGAACCCAGTTGTAGTCCGCCTCCAAGCGAGGAGCGCCTCGATCATCTGCCATCCGCCTGGCTTCATCCTTCCTGAAAAGATAGTGGAAACCATGAACACGGGCTCTGGAACATTCTTCCAACCACCAGATAATCTCCCGGTGAGAGGGGCGGCGTCCCAAGTGTGCAGTAAGGGATTCTCTCATCTCACAATACAGTTCATCCCCTTCAAAGTCAGTCACTACAACCGGATTCTCTAGACCTATTGGGGGAAACGAAAAACCAACTCCTACCCTGAGTTGCTCCTGAGCCTCGCCCCCATAACCACTAGACGAAAGCTCCATCGAGTCCCCAGAACAAGTGCTCATCTCTCACCCGCCCAAGTTCAAAAGAAATGGCAAAGCGCTAAAACAACGAAAAAACGAACAAATTACAGAGAGAAGGATGAGAATACCTCGAAGATCTGACTGTTTTCTGGAAAAAAGGAAGAGGCTCTGGAAAATCGCAAGAGTCACCGAACTACGAACTGATCAAGAAGGATCCCTCACTCGAGAAAAGCGAAGCAAGTACATGAGACAGTCAAGGAAGATTCACAAATAGCAGCGGAAAGAGATTTCTAGGACAGCGTATTTGAATGCATAAAGAATGAGAGAGGGAGAGTTTCCCCCTTATATAGGCTTCAATATAATCAGATCAACAGCCCAGACTAAAGAGAGTCCAAAGGCCCTAATCTAACGACCGAAGACCACGTCGAACCACAGAGAGAATCAAGTAGTGCGCGCGTGGAACCTAACCTTCAGAACGCGTGAAGGCCACAACGCTGACACGTGGGAAGCAAAACTGAACAGCCATCGTGTCCAAAACGGTTCCGCGTATAGCAGTTAACGCAATTACCTCCCTCCGTCCATGCAGGGCGCCGATCCTATTAACGTCGGACGGCAGCAGAAACTTCTTCAAAGGCTTTAAGGGCACTCGATATTCAAAGACGTCCCCTTTGACACGCCACACATGGTTAAGCCATTGCACCCTAAAGGCACCAACGACTTGGGGGGCAACTGTTCTGGACCGGTCAGAAGGCAAACTAGACAATGACACGTGGACCATACATCCACCACTCCAAGGCGCGTCACCTGAGGGCGCACGCCAAACTACCATGCAGGAGGCCGCACTGCAGCACGCCTCCCTGCATCTGGCACCATACACGTGTCCCTAATCACACGCCGTATATCCCGAAGGCGATTATCCACGCGGAACGCCTATATAAGGGTGAGGTAGCTTCACCCTCAAGGTACGGTCGTGTCGCTAAAAACGCTCGAGCGTACTAACGCTCAGAATGACTACGGAGTCGCCACCAAAGTTTTATTTTTAAAGGGAAACGTTGATAAAACCCTTGACGATTTGGAAAAGATGGTCATCGCAACAATTAATGGGTTTGGGAGTCGATTATGCAAAGGGAAGGTATTAGCACCCCTCACATCCGTTGTACTCAACGGGAACCTCCTAGTTAGTTTAGGTTTAAAAAGTGTTTTAAAGGTTGCTTGCTACGTTTTAATATTTCAAAGAAAAAAGGAAAGGGAAAAAAAAAGGTTTTTTATTAGTGTGCTTGACAAGAGTGGGATCTTGCTCCTAAGTATCTCCTGGTGCGATGGAGAATTCAAAGCTACGTAGTTCTTTGGTAGAAAATATTTGTTTGTTAGTTGATTTTAAAGAACAATGTTTTTGATCGTATTCTAGAGGTTAAACATAGCTTGTATGCTCGCGCGTGGGAGGCTTAAGCGTTTGTTTGTATCGCGTTAGAATTGACAAAACATCGTCCGTTTGTGAAAAGAGATTTGATTTTTTATATGACCACGGGGGGCCGAAAATTAGTTTGGGTGTGTTGGATTTGTTTTTTACGTTTTTGTATTCTGAAAATAGAATGACGATTGTCCGAACAACGAGACATACGTCAAGTGCTCGTGCAACCGGGGAATGGGAAGACATACGTCGAACCACTCCTTTTTCATTCAAGTTTGTTATTGAAAATTTATATATTTTTTGGTATTTTGAAAAGGAATGACGATTGTCCGAACAACGAGACATACGTCAAGTGCCCGTGCAACCGGGGAATGGAAAGACATACGTCGGACCATTCCTTTTTCATCCAAGTTTGTTATCAAAAATTAATGATAAACTACAATTAAAAGCAATAATAACACTTGTTATATTTTTTAACTTTGAATAAAACGAGTTTCAGCCATAAAAAATGAGTTTCAGCCCCTTCAAAAATAGTTCAAACCAGGTTCTGAACCTTCAGATGCAGAAACTTCGGACTCAGAACCTTCAGACTCTGAATCCTAGGTTCTGAACCTTCAGATTCTGAATCCCAGGTTCTGAACCTTCAGACTGTGAATCTTCAGAAGCGAGTTCTGCTACAGTCGCTCTGTGACCAGGAATTTGCTCTGCAAAACCTTCAGAAGTTGACTTCAGAAGCTTCCTTTAGAAGCCATGTTCAGAAGCTTCCTTCAGAAGCACTGTTCAGAAGCTGGCTTCAGAAGCACTGTTGAGAAGATGCTTCAGAAGCACTGTTCAGAAGCTGCTTCAGAAGCACTGTTCAGAAGCTGCTTTAGAAGCATTGCTCAGAAGCTGCTTTAGAAGCACTGTTCAGAAGCAGCTTCAGAAGCACTGTTCAGAAGCTGCTTCAGAAGCACTGCTCAGAAGCTGCTTCAGAAGCTGCTTCAAAAGCACTGTTCAGAAGCTGCTTCAGAAGCACTGTTCAGAAGCTGAGTTCTGCTACAGTCACAGAGCGACCAGGGCTTTGCTCTGCGAAACCTTCAGAAGCTCACTTCTGAAGCTCATTTCAGACTCTGGCTTCAGAACCTTAGACTTAGACTCTTCAGACTCAGGGGTAAAATGGTAAGGAAACCAGTAGGAAGAAAAGATCAATTCTGTTTTGGTGACTGTTATGAACTTTGTGATTTTTTGGATGCAAAAATGAGTTAAAATGACTAAAATGAAGAAAAATAATGCAGGAACAGCAGCACAGTTTCTGTGATTTTTCCTCAACTTCTGAGTTCAATTTGTCACTCAGTACTGAACCAAATACGAAAATAAAAATATCACTATAAAGCTTGCCATGAATACTACATCCTAGTGGCCTTAGATCAACCAAAAGATGTCCTAGAACTAGTTATATTTTGGCCTTAAGTCATGCTCATGAACTTATGATGAAAAATGCATTATTTTTAAGAAAAGCTACAAACACTTAAACAAAATGCGAAAAAGGTCAAAGATAACTTACAAACTCCTAGCCAAAGCTTCAGATGCACTAAAAAAGAAAGGGGCTTTTGGGTGGTTGTGGTTTTTTTTAAAGATGGAAGTGATGGAGAAGATGAACAGTAACAAAATGGTGTTTTGCTACTATTCTTCTCTCTTTGTGTGATGTTTTTTTTTTGTGGTTTAGTTGCTGTTTGTGTGAGGTTTTGTGATGATGGCTTAGGTAATTTTGGTTTGTTGTGTGGTTTGTAAAGAAAACTGAAAACAGAGCTTTTTTCTTTTTAGAGGTTTTGTTATAAGATTTTTGTTGTTTCTGTGATTCTGATTCTGCTCAAAAATCCTCTCACTCTGCTTCTGATTTTTTTTGTCTCTGTTTTGTAGGCAATTTTGTGTTCTTTTGTGATCATGAGATCCCTTGAAAGCTGGGCTTTTTTGTGTGCTTTGGCAAAAGTCTTGGTTAACATTTATTGAAAAGGGAAGGAAGTGACCTTGCCTTGTGATTTATGTTATGATTGATCATTGTGGAGTTCTTCATTGCTGAGTTGATTATAAGGGAGATTGAAGAACTTGGATGGTTTTAGCCAAAAATTTGCCAAAGGGGGAGATTGTTGAGTATTTTGGTGTTGGCTGCATATTTTGGCAAAACCAAAGTGTTGTTTAGAAGCATCTCCTTATTTAGAACATTTCGTCAGTTACAAGTTTTCTCATTTGAAGCTGTTCAGAAGCTGAATTTTACATCAGAAGCTGAATGCTCGTCAGAAGCACTGTAGCACTTCAGAAGCTGATTCAGGTTCTGATGCCAGAGTTGAGTTCTGTTGACTTCATCAGAAGCTGGTTGTTTTCAAGATATTTCTACGCGAATCTTTGCAAGATTTATTGAAGATTTATCCACGCATATGGCTTCTAGAATGTTGTTTAATTTGAAGAAGATTTAATGAGGATTTGGTTTGTATTTATGAAGTTCATATTTTCAGAAGAAATCTTTGAAGAGATACATTGCAGAATTATATGTTTCCTAATTGAGCCTTGCATAAATTAGAAACATATCAATTCAGAAGATTTGAATCAGTTTAATTCTGGTTGCTGAAGACTATAAAAGGAGGTTGCTGCTATGTTTTGAAGACTTACGAGGAATTAGAGAGAAATATCAGAAATAGAGTCTGTGTTAGTTTTAAGCTTGTTAGATTTATTTGCGCACCACTCATATGTTTTGAGTTGGTTTAGGTTTTATTGAGTTGTAATTCATTCAAAGCTTTTAAGCAAGAATGAAGTTTTTGTATTGAAGTGTGTTCTTCAAAACTGGGTAGTTTTTGTTTCAGAACTGGGTTTAGTTCAAGGGTTGTTCAAGTGACTGGGTTGTTGCTTGAATAGGAAGTTAGTGGATTCTAATACTCAGAGTTGGGTAGAAGTCTGACTAGGTGGAGGTTAATTGCTTGGGATAGGAACTGGGAGTCAGTGTCTGAGTCTTAAGGATTAATTCCAATAGTGGATTTCCTTCCTGGATTGATATCCCCCAGAGTAGGAGGTGTTTACTCCGAACTGGGTTAACAAACCTTGTGTTTTTAGCTTTCCTGCACTTTTATTTTCTGTTGGTTATTTGCTTTTATATTGTGCTTAGTCTTGTTCAGAACCTGTTGGTTCAGAACCTGTTAGTCTCTTATTGCCTGGCCAGAATTTCAATTGGCATCAGAGCGGGCACCCTGCCTGTGTTTTGGGTGAGATCCAGAGGCTTTAATATCTGGCAAGCATGGATAGAGAATGAGGATATGTCAATAGACCACCCCTACTAGATGGCACAAACTATGAGTATTGGAAGTCTAGGATGTGTGCTTTTCTAAAGTCTATTGACAGCAGGACTTGGAAAGCTGTGATTAAAGGCTGGGATCATCCAGTAGTTTTGGACAAAGATGGGAACAAGACTGAGGTTCTGAAGCCTGAAGAAGAATGGACCAAAGCTGAAGATGATCTGTCACTGGGAAATTCAAAAGCTTTGAATGCTATTTTCAATGGTGTGGATCAGAACATGTTCAGACTCATCAAACAATGTGCTGTGGCTAAGGATGCTTGGGAAATTCTGAAAACCACTCATGAAGGAACCTCTAAGGTTAAGCTATCCAGACTTCAACTTCTCACAACAAAATTTGAGAACCTGAAGATGATGGAAGATGAATCTATTCAGGACTTCTACATGAATGTGCTGGACATGGCTAATTCCTTTGATTCTCTTGGGGAGAAGATGTCAGATGAGAAGTTAGTGAGAAAAATCCTCAGGTCCCTGCCCAGAAGATTTGATATGAAGGTGACTGCAATTGAAGAGGCCCATGATATTACCACTATGAAGCTTGAGGAGCTGATTGGGTCATTACTCAATTTTGAAACTTCCTTTTGTAAACAGCCTGAAAAGAAAGGAAAAGGTGTAGCTTTTAATGTGAATTCTGAAGCTGATGAACAACAAGAGTCGGTTGAGAATGACTTATCAGAAGCTCTAGTGTTGCTGGGAAAACAGTTCAATAAGATTCTGAAGAATGTTGACAGAAAAGCCAAAGCCAAAGGTCAGAACTTCAGATTCAGCAACAAGAAGCAACAAACTGATGTGAAAAAGACAAAGTCTGAAGAGAAAAGTAATCAAGCCAAAGGTGTGCAGTGCTATGAGTGTGAAGGTTATGGACATATCAAAACTGAATGTCCTACTTTTCTTAAGAAGCAGAAGAAGAAAAGCCTAGTTGTTGCATGGTCTGATGATGATTCTGAAGAAGATGCTGGAAGTGAATCTGGTATGTGTGATACTGGTCTGGTAGTAAGGTCAGGAGCTATCTTGAAGAAGGAAGCTGCTTTAGAGTCTGAGACTTTTTTAGAGTCTGACTCAGAGTCTGAAGCTTCATCTGTGTCTGAAGCTGCTAAAACCTCTTATGATGAACTAGCTGATAACTACAAGAAGCTATATACCAGAAGTGCTGAGGTTTGCAAACAAGTTCTGGATCAGAAGGAGACTATTTTTCAACTGGAGGCTGAAAAAGGAGAACTTCTAGTGCAGAATTCAGAATTGAAAGAAGAAGTAGACTAACTTAAATCCCAACTTGATCAGATGAAAAAGCAAGTTAGGATGATGAACTCTGCTACTGATAAGTTGGAGGAGATTCTAGATGTCCAGAAGCAAGGAAAAACTGGGTTAGGTTATGTTAATCAGAGTCTGAAGCTCAAGGAGAAAAATCATGTTAGTCAGTTTGTTCCTGCTACTCAAACTCATGATTCTATGGTTGGAACATCAAAGAGGGGACCTCAGATACAAGCCCAGATGCAAGGTCAGCAGCATATTCAGATGAGACCTCAAAAGCATACTCAGGAGAGACCTCAGATGCAAGGTCAGAAGCATGTTCAGATGCTACCTCAGAAGCAACCCCAGAAATTTTTCAGAAACAGAAGGAGGAGAAATCATACCTGGATCTGTCATCATTGTGGTAAGAAGGGACATATTAAACCTTTTTGCTTTAAACTGTATGGCTATCCTGAACACTTTCAATATAGAAGAGTGCAACCAGCTGCACCCAAACACAGTGTTCAGAAGGTGTGGAGACCTAAGGTACAGAATGTTGGCCTGATTGCTCATACCTCATTAAGAGCCACTTCAAAAGAAGACTAGTACTTTGACAGTGGTTGTTCAAGGCACATGACTGGTGTGAAGAAGCTGCTGAGCAATATCAGATCATACTCCAGAAGTTATGTTACATTTTGAGATGGTGTAAAAGGTCAGATTCTGGGTATTGGTGATTTGATCAGTGAAGGTTTGCCCAGACTTAATGATGTGCTACTGGTGGAAGGATTAACTTCTAATCTGATCAGTATTAGCCAACTATGTGATCAAGATTTAAAAGTGAATTTCAACAAGCAAGAGTGTTTTGTTACTGATCAAGAAGGAAAGGTCCAGATGAGAGGATGCAGATCCAAAGACAATTGTTATTTGTGGGTTTCTGAAGAAGAAAGAAGTCTGACTTCTTGTCTTATGAGCTCAGAAGAGGAAGTCAAACTCTGGCACCAGAAATTGGGACATCTGCATCTGAAAGGCATGAAGAAAATCCTAAGTACTTAAGCTATCAGAGGTGTACCTAATCTGAAGATCAATGAGGACAATGTTTGTGGTGATTGTCAAATTGGGAAACAAACAAGAAAGTCTCATCCCAGATTAGTTCATCAAGTAACTACTAAAGTACTAGAACTTGTTCATATGGATTTAATGGGGCCTATGCAAGTAGAAAGTATTGGAGGAAAGAGGTATGCTTTTGTAATGGTTGATGATTACTCAAGATTCACATGGATCAATTTTGTTAGAGAAAAGTCTGACACTTTTGAAGTATTTAAAGACCTGTGCATTCAATTACAAAGAGAAGAAGACTGTGCCATAGTCAGAATCAGAAGTGATCATGGCAAGGAATTTGAAAACAAGAGTTTTTCAGAATTCTGTGCTTCTGAAGGTATAAAACATGAGTTCTCTGCACCTATCACACCTCAGCAAAATGGTGTAGTTGAGAGGAAGAATAAGACATTAGCAGAATGTGCAAGGGTTATGCTACATGCAAAGAAGCTGCCTTATATGTTTTGGGCTGAAGCAATGAACACAGCATGTTACATACACAATAGAGTCACTTTGAAAAAGGGAACAGCATCTACATTGTATGAATTATGGAAAGGAAGAAAACCTACAGTGAAATATTTCCATGTGTTTGGGAGCAGATGCTACATTTTGGCTGATAGGGAAAATAGGAGAAAACTGGATCCTAAGTCTGATGAGGGCATATTCCTGGGTTATTCAGTGAACAGCAGAGCTTATAGGGTGTTTAATTCTAGAACCAAGGTTGTGATGGAGTCCATAAATGTTGTGATTGATGATCTGACTGCTGAGTAAGAAAGACATGAGTCTGAAGTTGTTCCAGAGTCTGAAGCATCAGAAGAACAAACTTCAGAAGCAGAAATTCATCCAGAGTCTGAAGAAGCAGATGTGCATCCAGAACATGATCCTACCAACAAAGGGCCATCAATTAGAGTTCTGAAGGATCATCCTAAGGAGCTTATAATTGGGAGTTTGGATCAAGGGGTCAGAACCAGGAGATCAGAACCAGCTGCTACTGATTCATGCTTTGTGTCAAAGCTTGAACCTAAAAATGTGAAAGAAGCCCTAAGTGATGAATTTTGGATTGAAGCAATGCAAGATGAGTTGAATCAATTCAAAAGGAGTGAAGTGTGGGATCTGGTTCCAAGACCTGAAGGGTTGAATGTGATTGGCACTAAGTGGATATTCAAGAATAAAACAGATGAAAATGGTACTGTGGTCAGAAACAAAGCAAGGTTGGTTGCTCAAGGCTATACTCAAGTTGAGGGACTTGATTTTGATGATACCTTTGCACCTGTGGCCAGACTAGAGTCCATAAGATTGCTGTTGGGTGTTTCCTACATTCTAAAGTTCAAATTATTCCAGATGGATGTGAAGAGTGCATTTCTGAATGGATATTTGCAAGAAGAAGTATATGTTGAACAGCCTAAGGGTTTTGTGGATCCTAAGTTTCCAGAACATGTGTACAAGTTAAAGAAGGCTTTATATGGATTGAAGCAAGCACCAAGAGCATGGTATGAAAGACTGACTCAGTTTCTTGTGGCTCATGGTTACAGAAAAGGAGGTTCTGATAAGACTTTGTTTGTGAAAGATGAAAATGGGAGTTTGATGATTGCTCAGATTTATGTGGATGATATAGTGTTTGGTGGAATGCCTCAGAAGATGGTCAAACTGTTTGTACAACAAATGCAGTCAGAATTTGAAATGAGTTTGGTTGGTGAGCTGACTTACTTTCTTGGATTACAAGTCAAGCAAATGGAAGATACAATCTTCATTTCTCAGAGTAAATATGCCAAGAACATAGTGAAGAAGTTTGGAATGGAATCAGCTGCTCACAAGAGGACACCAGCTGCTACTCATCTGAAGCTAACCAAAGATGAACAAGGAGTATCAGTTGATCAGAGTCAGTACAGAAGCATGATAGGGAGCTTATTGTATTTAACTGCAAGCAGACCTGATATCACTTATGCTGTTGGAGTATGTGCAAGATATCAAGCTGATCCTAAGATGAGTCATCTGACACAAGTTAAAAGGATTCTGAAGTATGTGAATAGCACAAGTGACTATGGAATCATGTATTCACACAGTTCAAGTTCTGAACTGATAGGATTTTGTGATGCTGACTGGGCTGGAAGTGCTGATGACAGGAAGAGCACCTCAGGAGGTTGTTTCTTTTTGGGAAATAATCTTATCTCTTGGTTCAGCAAGAAACAAAATTGTGTTTCATTGTCAACTGTTGAAGCTGAGTATATTGCTGCTGGGAGTAGTTGTTCACAACTGGTTTGGATGAAACAGATGCTGGAGGAGTGCAACTTGAAACAAGGCACTATGACCTTATTTTGTGACAATTTGAGTGCTATCAACATCTCTAAGAACCCAATACAGCACAGCAGGACTAAACACATTGATATCAGACACCATTTTATCAGAAACCTTGTGGAGGACAAGATTATTCAGCTGGAACATGTGGACACTGAGAATCAAATTGCTGACATTTTCACAAAGGCCTTGGATGCTAAACAGTTTGAGAATCTGAGAAGCAAGTTAGGTGTATGTTTACATGAAGACTTATAGCAATTACTGCAAACTGGATGTGAGGAAGATAGAGTACCTGCCAGTTGTGCTCATGCTGAATGTGATCCTGAACCTGAGTCTGAGTCTGATATGTTTTCCAGAATCTGTGTTACTTGTGTAGTTGTTATTCCCTATTTGCAGTGTGAGATTTGTCAGAATTTTATGGCTAAAAAGGGGGAGAAAAACTTGAAGTTGAGCTTGAGCTGTTCAATATCAGAATGTGTGCTGAGTTCAGATTTACTCTTGGTCAGATTTCAGAAGGTTGTGACTAGTTTTGTTCAGAAGCTAAGCATTATGTTCAGATCAGAACCTTTGCAGCAAGAGATGTCAGATATGAGTAAAGGGAAATATGTGTCTCAGGGGGAGTTCATGATAGTTGTTATCCTGAGTGATACTGTGTTCCTGAAGAGTGGTCCTGAAGATCAAGTGTGCTCTGATACCATTTTTCACTGCAGTTCAGAAGTAACAGGGAGTTTGATGTATGCTGAGTTGCAGGGGGAGTGTTGTGGAGATTCAGGAGTGTATGTAAAACTTCAGGGGGAGTGTTTGTGATGATCAAAACCTGATCAGTAGCTCTGATACCATCAGTATCATATGTGTGCTTCAGTAGCTGAGATGATGTGTTGAACTGAAGCTGACTTTTGTTTTCCATGATAGTCGTAACTGAATCCGCTGCTTATCACTATGTTATGATTGATCATTGTGGAGTTCTTCATTGCTGAGTTGATTATAAGGGAGATTGAAGAACTTGGATGGTTTTAGCCAAAAATTTGCCAAAGGGGGAGATTGTTGAGTATTTTGGTGTTGGCTGCATATTTTGGCAAAACCAAAGTGTTGTTTAGAAGCATCTCCTTATTTAGAACATTTCTTCAGTTACAAGTTTTCTCATTTGAAGTTGTTCAGAAGCTGAATTTTACATCAGAAGCTGAATGCTCGTCAGAAGCACTGTAGCACTTCAGAAGCTGATTCAGGTTCTGATGCCAGCGTTGACTTCTGTTGACTTCATCAGAAGCTGGTTGTTTTCAAGATATTTCTACGCGAATCTTTGCAAGATTTATTGAAGATTTATCCACGCATATGGCTTCTAGAATGTTGTTTAATTTGAAGAAGATTTAATGAAGATTTGGTTTGTATTTATGAAGTTCATATTTTCAGAAGAAATCTTTGAAGAGATACATTGCAGAATCATATGTTTCCTAATTGAGCCTTGCATAAATTAGAAACATATCAATTCAGAAGATTTGAATCAGTTTAATTTTGGTTGCTGAAGACTATAAAAGGAGGTTGCTGCTATGTTTTGAAGACTTACAAGGAATTAGAGAGAAATATCAGAAATAGAGTCTGTGTTAGTTTTAAGCTTGTTAGATTTATTTGTGCACCACTCATATGTTTTGAGTTGGTTTAGGTTTTATTGAGTTGTAATTCATTCAAAGCTTTTAAGCAAGAATGAAGTTTTTGTATTGAAGTGTGTTCTTCAAAACTGGGTAGTTTTTGTTTCAGAACTGGGTTTAGTTCAAGGGTTGTTCAAGTGACTGGGTTGTTGCTTGAATAGGAAGTTAGTGGATTCTAATACTCAGAGTTGGGTAGAAGTCTGACTAGGTGGAGGTTAATTGCTTGGGATAGGAACTGGGAGTCAGTGTCTGAGTCTTAAGGATTAATTCCAATAGTGGATTTCCTTCCTGGATTGGTATCCCCCAGAGTAGGAGGTGTTTACTCCGAACTGGGTTAACAAACCTTGTGTTTTTAGCTTTCCTGCACTTTTATTTTCTGCTGGTTATTTGCTTTTATATTGTGCTTAGTCTTGTTCAGAACTTGTTGGTTCAGAACCTGTTAGTCTCTTATTGCCTGGCCAGAATTTCAATTGGCATCAGAGCGGGCACCCTGCCTGTGTTTTGGGTGAGATCCAGACGCTTTAATATCTGGCAAGCATGGATAGAGAAGGAGGATATGTCAATAGACCACCCCTACTAGATGGCACAAACTATGAGTATTGGAAGTCTAGGATGTGTGCTTTTCTAAAGTCTATTGACAGCAGGACTTGGAAAGTTGTGATTAAAGGCTGGATCATAGACTGAAAAAGTAAATGGACACAAAAGGCTGTGATGCGGAAGTAATGGACACAAAAGTAAATGCAGGATCACCTCTAGATTGGCTACTGGTGCATAGACTGAAAAAAATATGTAGATCGTCGCCTCGAGGGGTGCTTAGATCTAAAAGACAAGTCGTCGCCTCGGGGGGTGCTTAGACTGAAAGATAAACAGATCGTCGCCTCAGGGGGTGCTTAGACTGAAAGATAAACAGATCGTCGCCTCGGGGGGCTTAGATCGAAAGGTAAAAAGATCGTCGCCTCGGGGGGTGCTTAGAACTAAAAGACAAGTCGTCGCCTCGGGGGGTGCTTAGACTGCCCTGGGGATAAATGTATCGTCTCTAGACGTGGCTAGTACTTAGACTGTCAGAAAAGAAAAATGATTGTTGATGCATGATATGCTTTAGGTTGCTTCATGCGGTATGATATGATATGAGGTAGACTCAATAAGGAGTTTCTGCTGGGGAAACTTAATGGCCTTAGGTGAGTTTAACGAGAATTAGGATAGTTTGTGAAGGGACCCGCTGGTTGTTTTTGAAGAAACCTGCTGGGGAAGTTCTTGAAAGAGGTCCTCTGGGGAACACTGGGATAACTTGTTGGTGAATGTCGGTGAATATGGGATACTCATTGGGGAGTGTTGCTGGGGAGCATGAGAAATTGTGAGGAAGAGTATGTTATGAATATGAGATGCATGCTAATGAATGAGTTTGATATGATGCATGCACTATGCTGACATGTGGGACGAGCAAATGACATGTTGAGCATTGGTTGTGATTGGGAGTCGAGCATGGTTGGGCTTTGGTTGTGATTAGTTGCCAATGACGATTGGGCTTTGGTTGGAAATTGTGTTTGGGAGTGCCAAAGAAAATTGGGCTTTGGTCGGAAATTGTGAGTGCCATTTTGAAAGCCGATCGATATCCAGCCTTAATTAATGAAAGAAACGTGGGGTATGTTTTATTTGGGGAATCCCGTCCTTCTGATACCCGGGATCTTTGTGTTTCATGTACCGCAAGCTGCGCACTTGTTTCTTCTGAAGAGTAAGAATCTTAAAATGACTGATGAAGAGTTCCAGGCCTTGAGTCCTTTGATGCAACACTGGACACCAACGAAGTTCTTTCGCATTTAAAAAATCAAGTAAAATACATTTTTTTTTGCAAGTTTTTATATTATTTCCCATATTTCAATGCATTATTTATCGTGAATAAAAACAACATTTTACGTGCAAGTGAGGTCATAAAACAATGAAAAGGCTTGAAGATGATTTTTATTCAATGAAACTTAGTCTCTTGAATGGGTAACAATACATGAAGATGTAATCCCTGTAAGAGGTGATTACTAAGATAGATAAAAAAAGAAACAAAAAACAAATGGAGATTTGCTTGGGTGTCGCTTTGATACAACACGTGCTACTTTCCCTATGACTTCGAAATCCTTTGCCTCTGAAAGATGATAACGAGACCGATTCTTCCCCTCTGAATTCTGTCAAGGTCTTGTGTGCTGCAGCCTTCTGCCTTTCTTATTTGTTTTGAAACCCCTAATTTTTACCTGGACCGCTCTTTCGAGTTTTCAGTCCACTGGGGTATATTTCCTTTTTTGATGTCCGTAATTTTTGCCTAGACCGCCTTTTCAGGTTTTCAATCTACCAGGACGCTCTCTATTGCCTAAACCGCTCTTTTGGGTTTTCGATTTAGCGAGCTATTTTCTTCTTTTTCCTCTATTTTTTTTAGGCATAGTATTTTTTGACTGCGTCGGAGTTTATTGAGAGTGGGAACTCCTCTCCATCCATGGTAGTGATAATTAAGGCTCCGCCGGAGAAAGCCTTTTTTACCATGTATGGTCCTTTATAGTTAGGAGTCCATTTCCCGCGGGGATCCTTGTGGATGGGTAATATCTTTTTCAGCACTAAGTCTCCTTCTCTGAATTCTCGAGAACGAACTTTTTTGTCAAACGCTTTCTTGAGCCTCTTTTGGTACAACTGTCCATGACACAATGTTGTTAGGCGCTTCTCTTCTATGAGGTTCAGTTGGTCGAACCTTGTTTGGACCCATTCGACTTCCTCTAATTTAGTTCCCGTTAAGACCCTTAATGAGGGAATTTCCACTTCAATGGGAAGCAAGGCCTCCATACCATACACCAAGGAAAAAAGGGGTTGCCCCAGTGGAAGTGCGGACTGACGTTCTGTAGCCGTGTAGTGCAAAAGGAAGCATCTCATGCCAGTCCTTGTAGGTTTTTACGATCTTCTGGATGATTTTCTTGATGTTCTTGTTGGCTGCTTCTACCGCGCCGTTCATCTTCGGCCGATATGGTGAGGAATTATGGTGCTCAATCTTGAAGTCTTTGCACAACTCCTTCATTGTGTTGTTGTTTAGATTTGCCCCATTATCTGTGATATTTTTGTAGGGAGTGCCGTAACGGCAAATGATTTCCTTCTTGATGAATCGGGCCACCACTTGTTTTGTTACGTTCGCATAAGAAGCCGCTTCAACCCATTTGGTGAAATAGTCGATGGCAACCAGGATGAACCGGTGTCCATTTGAAGCTTTGTTCAATCATTCCAATCATGTCTATGCCCCACATAGAGAATGGCCAGGGTGCTGTCATGACATTCAGAGGAGTCGGTGGCACGTGCACCTTGTCGGCGTAAATTTGACACTTGTGACATGTCTTGGCGTAGTGAAAATAGTCAGCCTCTATAGTTAGCCAGTAATAACCCGCCCTTAGGATTTTCCATGCCATTGCGTGTTCGTTGGCTTGGGTTCCAAAAGACCCCTCATGGATTTCTTTGATGAGCATGTCTGCTTCACGTTTATCCACACACCTGAGTAAGACCATGTCATAATTTCTTTTGTAGAGTGTGCCTCCGCTGAGGAAGAACTGCGATGCCAATCTCTTGAGGGTTTTCTTGTCTGTTTGTGAGACATTCTCTGGACACTTTTTCTCTTCGAGATATCGTTTGATGTCGTAAAACCAGGGTTTGTTGTCAAGTTCTTCTTCGACTATTGCACACACAACTGGTCTATCCCTATGATCCATCTTTATGATTGGTGCCTCGTTGAGGTAATTCACTTGGTACATTGATGATAATGTAGCTAAAGCATCTGCTACCTGATTCTCTTCTCGAGGTATATGATGAAAGGTGATCTCATCGAAATGCTTTATCAATTCTACAACACGGGCACGATATGGGATCAAATTGGGATGTTTTGTTTCCCATGTTGGAACAAAATGTGTTTAATAAGTCTCTTAAGAATTAAGGGGAGATTGTTGAAACATTTATGTGTAAACATATCTCTCTTTATGGTTTTGATGATAACAAGTGTTAAAGAGAAAATTGGTTATTTGCTAATGCTTTGTTCAAGTGTTTTCAGAACCATGTGCTTTATGATTATTTATTAAGAATGGTTATGGAAGAACAAGCTTAGAGCAAGGAAGGAAAGCTAAGAAGCAAGGTTGCAAAGCTAGAAGAAAACTGGGTTTGAAGAAGTACTCCTGAAGAAGTGCTCCTGAAGTAAGAGCTTCTGAAGTGGTCCTGAAGTAGTGCTCCTGAAGTGCAGCTTCTGGGTCTGAAGGCAGCTTCTGAAGATTGGGTGCTTCTGAAGAAGTCAACGTAAAGTCAACTCCTGAAGCCAGCTTCTGATCCGTACAAGGCAGCTTCTGATGCTTCAGCTTCTGATCACTGTTCACACAGAAGCTTCTGAAGCTGATGTGGCATGGAAATTGACCAGTACTGTGCGCATTTAATGCCTGGATGTGTCAGAACAACTCAATGGAACAGTTGTCTCCCTGACCCAAACATTCTCCAGCTTTTAAGGTAGGCCATTTCAAAAATGGCAACTGCTCTGTTCTGATTGATAAAGTGCAGCACACATTTACAGTAACCTAGCCCAATTGCAACGGGTCTTTCCTCAAATTCAAGAAAATCTTCAACAGCTATATTCACATCTATAAAAGGAAGAAGATTTGAAGAAAAAAATGTCTAAGACTCTTGAAACAAAGAACTGAACTCTTGCTCTGTTTTGCTGTCAAAAATACGCAAGTTACCCAACCGCTTAGAAATTCTTTCATCTTTGTAATTTAGAATTTCTTAAGGTTAAGAGTCTTAACCTGTGTTGTATTTAGAGAACACCTCTGATATTTGATCAAGTGTTCATCCCAAACTTCTTTACTTGTAAACTAGTTTGGTCCTTAAAGTCTCAGTCTGTATACTGACCATTTGTAACCTCATTCCTTTGTGGTCTGAGTCAGAAGCCTCTTGTCTTAGTGACTTGAGCATTGGGAAGTCTCTTGTCTTAGTGACTTGAGCATTGGAAGCCTCTTCCTTGGTGGTTGAGCATAGAAGCCTCTTTCTTTGTGATTGAGCAACTGGAAGTCTCTTCCTTAGTGGTTGAGCATTGTGTAATCTTCAGATTATAGTGAAAATCTCTTGTTGGAAAACAAGGGGACTGGACTACTTCTCACATTGAGAAGGAACCAGTATAATTTCTGTGTGTCTCTCTTTCATTCTCTCTTTAACTTGTTTAATCCGCTGCATTTAATTCTGATAACAGTTCAGAACCTGGTTCTGAACTTGTGTTAAATCTTTGAAAAGAAAAAGAACAAGTTTTTAGAGTCACACAATTCAACCCCCCCCTTCTTGTGTGTGTGTTTTTCTCACCTTCAGTTGGTATCAGAGCTCCGGTTCTGATATTAACACTTAACAGTGTGTCAGTAGGATCCTGAGAAAAACATGACCTCAACTAGTGGTTCACCTCCACCCTCTCCCAGAAATCCACCATCTCCCAGAAATCAAAGAAATGTACAATATGACTATGGTACTGAAGAAAAGAAGTCTAGGTCACACAATAAACCTCCTATGTTTACTGGTGACCCAGAAAAATTCTCTTGGTGGAAGAGTAAAATGTATAGTCACATTATTGGGATTGATGATTCTCTATGGGATATTATTGAAGATGGAATCTCAATACCAGTAGATGAAGAAGGTGTTGCTGTCAACAGAAGAGCTCTGAGTGATGCAGAAAGAAAGATCTATAGGAAGCATCATCAAGTCAGAGGTATCATTGTGGACTCATTACCTCACACTGAGTATCAGAAGCTGAGTGACAAGTCCACGGCAAAGGCCATCTTCACATCCCTCTGCTCTAACTATGAAGGTAATAAGAAAGTTAGAGAAGCTAAGGCAAATATTCTTGTTCAGCAATATGAACTGTTCAGAATGAAAGAGGATGAAAATATTGAGACTATGTTCTCAAGATTTCAGACTCTGGTTTCTGGACTTCAGATTCTGAAGAAGAGTTATACCACAGCTGATCATGTGAATAAGATTCTTAGAAGTCTGCCATCCAAATGGAGACCTAAAGTGACTGCCATTGAGGAAGCTAAGGATCTAAATACTTTAAGTATTGAGGATCATATAAGCTCCCTCAAAGTGCATGAACTGGGACTCAATGAGGATGAGTCTGTTAGAGAGCCAAAAACATTAGCTCTGAAGTCTAAAAGAAAACCTGCTAAAGTTTTGAAAGCAATTGAATCTGAAGAAGAGTTTCCTGGGGGAAATTCTGATGAAGATTCAGATGCTGATGAGCTTGCAATGATTTCTAAGAGACTTCAGTATCTGATGAATAGAAAGAAAAAATTCTCTAACAGAAGCAGTAACTTCAGAGGATCTGGTTCTGGTTCAAAGAGGGATATCCAGAAGGAAAGCTGCTACAACTGCAAAAAGCCTGGCCACTTCATTGCTGATTGTCCTGATCTTCAGAAAGAAAAATCAAAGGAAAAAGCAAAGAAGTTCAGCTCAAAGTCCAGCAGTTTGAGAAATAAGCTTAAGAAGAGTCTCATGGCTACATGGGATGATCTGGATAATGAGTCAGAATCTGATGAGGAAGAAGCCAACTTGGCCCTGATGGCAATTGCATCTTCTGATTCAGAATCATGCTCAGATTCTGATGAAGAAGATGAGGTATACTCTGAACTCTCTAGATCTGAATTGATTGAAACAGTTAATGATCTTATGAGTCATCTTAAGAGCAAGTTAAAAGAAATCAAATCTTTGAAAAATCAAACTAACTTGCTGTCTGAGGAAAATCTTAAACTTCAGAATCAAATTTTTGAATATGATGAAGAAGTTGAAGAACTCAGAAAAGAGGCTCATAAGAAATCTGAAGAGGTTCCTAATGATCAGGAAATAGCTCTTCAGGATTTCATGTTAACTGGGTTCAATAGAACTAAGATTGCCTCTATGATGTATAATATGATCAGAAACAAAGGTGAAGGCATTGGCTATGATTCATTTAAACCTTCAAATGAATTAAACTCACCTTCATGTTTTGAAGATATTTTAAAAGGCAATGGTATATGCTTTGTGCCTGCTTCTGATAATTCTGAGAAGTTGAAAGTATCAGAATCTGAGACTAAGTCTAAAGTTCTGAACAACTCAGACTCTGAAGCTTCTGTACCTAAAGGTAAGATGAAGGCAGATGTTAAAACCCTGCCTAAATCTAAGTCAAAAGGTCCCAAGCCTAAGAGTAAGAGGAAATCAGACTCTGAACCTGATAATGTTCAGAATCTGAAGTGTTCAGAACCTGACACTAGCAAGTCTCAGAATCTGAATAAATCAGATTCAAACTTGTCTAAGACTGGGTTTATTAAAACTTCAAAATCTGTTAAACCAGTCAATGTAAAACATTTTCAACCTCAGAATGTTAGGAAAGGCAAGCCAAAGCAAACTAATCAGTTTTCTGCTTCAAACTGTTTAAAGAAAGGCAAAACTGAAGCTTGCCTTGTGACTGAAGTAAGCAGAGTTAGAATTCTGAGGAAATCAGAACCAAAGCACTCAAAGGGTCTGACTCTAAACAACTCAGAACCAAAGACCTTCAAGTCTCAGGTTCTGAAGAAATCTGAGTCCAAACCTTTGAGAACTCAGGTTCTGAAGACCTCAGGTTTTGAAACTCAGGCTTATTCAAGATATAAGGATTCATATCCTAAGTATCAGAACAAGTTTGAATATCATAACTTCAGACACAAGAAGCCAAAACCTTTCAGGACTAACCCCAAAGGACCCATGAAAATCTGGGTACCTAAGTCTGAGATTATTTCAATTGCAGATATGCTTGTCATCCAAAGAAAAGGAAAGGTCCTGGTACCTGGACAGTGGATGCTCGCATCATATGACAGGGGACAAGTCTATGTTCCAAACCCTAACTCTGAAAGAGGGAGGAACTGTGGGGTTTGAAGGAAGTCAGAAAGGAAAGATCATTGGTACTGGTAAGATAGGTAATTCTTCCCTGTACATTGATAATGTTTGGCTGGTAGATGGACTGAGACATAATTTACTTAGCATAAGTCAATTATGTGATAGTAATTATGAAGTCCTGTTTAATAAGAACACTTGCACTGTAATCAACAATGAAAATAAGTCTGTAGTGTTCAGAGGCTGTAGGAAAAACTATGTTTACAAATAAACTTTTCTGATTTGGTTCAGCAGAAGGTAGTTTGCCTTCTGTCTGTAAGTGATGAGAAATGGATCTGGCACAAAAGGCTGGGACATGCTAACTGGAGACTCATCTCTAAGCTTAGCAAGTTACAGCTGGTCAGAGGCTTTTCCCAGCATTGATTATCACTCAGATGCTCTATGTTCAGCATGCCAAATTGGAAAGTTTTCTAAAACTTCTTTTAAACCAAAGAACAATGTTTCCACCTCTAAACCTCTAGAACTCCTTCACATTGATTTATTTGGCCCTGTTGGGACAACTTCAATCAATGGGAAGAAATATGGACTTGTTATTGTTGATGATTACAGTAGGTGGACTTGGGTTAAATTCCTCAGAACTAAGAATGAAACATATGATGTGTTTTTCAAATTCTGCAAACAAGTACAAACTGAAACTGATTTTAAAATTTTGAAAATCAGAAGTGATCATGGTGGTGAATTTGAAAATGAACCTTTTGAAAACTTTTGTGAAGACCATGGAATTTTCCATGAGTTCTCATCTCCTAGAACTCCACAACAAAATGGAGTTGTAGAGAGAAAGAACAGGTCTTTACAAGAAATGGCCAGAACCATGATCCATGAGTCTAAAATTGCTAAGTACTTTTGGGCAGAAGCTGTAAACACAGCATGTTATATTCAGAACAGGATCTATATCAGACCCATTCTGAATAAAACATCATATGAATTGTTTAAAGGAAGAAAACCAAGTATTTCTTATTTTCATCAGTTTGGTTGTACATGTTACATACTAAACAATAAGGTCTACCTAAAGAAATTTGATGCCAAGGCTCAAAAGGGTACCTTTTTAGGATACTCAGAGAGATCTAAGGCATACAGAGTGTATAATTCTGAAACACATGTTGTAGAAGAAGCTATACATATTAGGTTTGATGATAAGAAGCCTGGTAGTGAAATACCAGAGCTGGTTGAGAGTTTTGCAGATGTCAGAATCTCAGAAGAGCCTTCAGAAGCTGAACTCAGTTCAGGTTCTGATGAAGGTTCAGAAGCTGAAAACAATGAAGACTCTGAAAAGCTCTCTGATAAAGACACTACTCCTGATGCTAATCAAGACCAGCATGGTTCTGAACAAATCCCTGATGGTTCTTCAGAACCTAATCCACCCAGAACCTCATTCAAGTACAAGTCTTCACATCCTGAGGAATTAATCATTGGAAACAAGAACAGTCCAAGAAAGACAAGATCAGCATTCACTCAGAATGAGTCCATGCTTGGCCTGCTATCCATGATTGAGCCTACAACTGCTGATGATGGTTGGATTGTAGCAATGCAAGAAGAGCTGAACCAGTTTCAAAGGAATGATGTATGGGATCTTGTTGCAAAACCTGATCAGAAGAACATCATTGGAACAAAATGGGTGTTCAGGAACAAGCTCAATGAACAAAGAGAAGTGATCAGGAACAAGGCTAGATTAGTAGCTCAAGGGTACAACCAGCAAGAAGGAATAGACTACACAGAAACTTTTGCTCCAGTAGCAAGACTGGAAGCAATCAGGTTACTTCTTTCTTATACTATTAACCATGATATCATCTTGTATCAAATGGATGTTAAGAGTGCCTTCTTAAATGGTGTAATTTCTGAAGAAGTGTATGTCAAACAACCTCCTGGTTTTGAAGATGTTAAATATCCAAATCATGTTTTTAAACTTAAGAAGTCTTTGTATGGTCTGAAACAAGCTCCCAGAGCTTGGTATGAAAGGCTAAGCAACTTCTTAATTAAAAATGGTTTTGTAAGAGGTCAAGTTGACAATATACTATTTAGAAAAACTGTTAAGAAAGAAATCTTAATTGTGCAAATCTATGTTGATGATATCATATTTGGTTCTACTAATGCCTCCCTTTGCAAGGAATTTTCTAAGTTAATGCAGGATAAATTTGAAATGAGCATGATGGGTGAGCTGAAATTCTTTTTGGGAATTAAAATCAACCAATGCAAAGATGGTGTCTATGTTCATCAGTCCAAATACACCAAGGAGCTTCTGAAGAAGTTCCAGTTGGATGATTGCAAGCTGATGACAACACCAATGCATCCTACCTGCACATTAAGCAAAGAGGACAATGGCTCTAAAGTAGATCAGAAGCTGTACAGAGGTATGATAGGTTCTCTCCTATACTTAACTGCTTCTAGGCCAGATATTTTATTTAGTGTATGTCTGTGTGCTAGATTCCAATCAGATCCTAGAGAATCTCATATGACTGCTGTCAAGAGAATCTTTAGGTATCTGAAAGGAACAACTAATTTGGGACTTCTATATAAGAAATCTCTAAATTATAAGCTAGTTGGATTCTGTGATGCTGACTATGCTGGGGACAGGATTGAAAGAAAATCCACCAGTGGAAACTGTCAGTTTCTTGGTGAGAATCTGATATCCTGGGCCAGCAAGAGACAAGCAACCATTGCTTTGTCAACAGCAGAAGCAGAATACATCTCAGCTGCAAGTTGTAGCACACAACTGCTCTGGATGAAACATCAATTAGAGGATTATCAGATTCATGCAGATAATATTCCTATTTATTGTGATAATACTGCTGCTATATGTCTGTCTAAAAATCCAATTCTGCATTCTAGAGCCAAGCACATAGAAATAAAACATCATTTTATAAGAGATTATGTTCAGAAGGGTGTTTTAGATATTCAGTTCATTGATACTGATCATCAATGGGCTGACATATTCACAAAACCCCTAATAGAAGAAAGATTCAATTTTATTAAAAAGAATCTGAACATGCATTTTATCTCTTGAAAATGTGCTTGAATCTGAATGAAATCCTTGATTCTGAGTTTATCATAAGCTAAGACTTATCAAACACTCACCTTCTGGGAGTTTGAATAAAGTTAAGCCTGAAAAACCTCAGAGTCTGAAGGATCAGAACATGGATTTTCTGACTTTTGAATCTGATAGAAATCTAATGTTGGTCAGAATCTGATAAGTATAGCTATGGGCAATGATGATCAAAGCTTTGAAAGTTATACTCTAATCCTCCCAAAGTCATCAATTTAAAAATGTGATTTTCTGCTCTGATATTCATTGTTAAAATTGCTTGACAAACAATTTTCAATTGGTATCAGCTTGTTTTCAAACTATTTAAGCACAGACACATTTTTTTTTAAATGCTCAAAGTGTTTCAGACATGTTCAGTCTTGAGAACTCATTTTATTTTGGTATCAGACACTGAGATAAAATAATAAATTGGTATCAAGCTCTGAGATATCTTTTCAGTTGGTCTATACTCTAAACTATGTTGTTTTGAAAAATGAGTAAGACCTGCTCTGATCTGAACTATTCTCTTTAAACCAGCTCAGATTTGCTCTGATACCTTCTTGAGAAGTTTTGCTCTGATACTGAACACAATTTGGCTGCTTTGATCTGATACTGAACCATTTGTACTGAACAAGTCATGTCTGAACACAGAATGACCTGATCAGAAGCTCTAAACATTTTTCTGCTTCTGAACAGCATTCTAATTTTAATGCAAGTCATATACTCATTGAAAGTCAAGTATGCTCTGATACTCATCTTTGCTGCTTGATTATCCATATGATTGCATAAATATCTCACAAACTTCTGTTCAACCCTCTCCTATATACTCTGAAATTTTTTTTAAATGTTTTTCAAACTCTTTTCAAAAAGGGGAAATTGAACTGCTTGATACATGCTTTCAAACTCTTTTAAAATCCTTTTCTGTTCTGATACAGATATATTTTCCAACTCTCTTGACAAAGGGGGAGAAATTTTCTGTGTTGGGGAGTAAGTAAAGCTTTTTGTTGATGACAAAAGGGGGAGAAAGTAAAACAAGTATTAAAGCACCTGAGCTCAAAAATAAGTTAAAATTGTCAGAAGTTAAGCTCATTAAGCTCTGATACAATTGATAAGCTAGCTCTGATACAATTCTGAATAAATTTAACTTATGAGAATTGCTCTTTAACTCTTAGCCTCTGAAGTGAAATTCTGGCTCTGATACATTTTTTTGTGAGATACATTACTCTTAGTGAGTAAATTGAATTTAAAATAACTTGGATAAGACTCAGAGAGCTTACAAACCTCAAAACCTGAAGTCAACAAGTCATTTTGAATTCTGAGTGTAAATTTCACCATATTGTTTTTAAGTTAAGCTTAATTAACATGGATAAGAATCAAGGGGAGCTTACAAACCTAACCTTGAGGACTGTCAGACCTAGGGGGAGCTTACAAACCTCTCCTGAAGTCAGATTGTTAATCAAATTTAACAACAATTCTGAAATTTTCACATTTGTATTTTTAACTGAACTTAATTAACTTGGATCAAACTCAGGGGGAGCTTACAAACCTCACACCCTGCAGTTAACTTGTTAATTAAGTTAACAACAATTTTCTGTTTTAATACTTATGTTTGTCATCATCAAAAAGGGGGAGATTGTTGGAACAAAATGTGTTTAACAAGTCTCTTAAGAATTAAGGGGAGATTGTTGAAACATTTATGTGTAAACATATCTCTCTTTATGGTTTTGATGATAACAAGTGTTAAAGAGAAAATTGGTTATTTGCTAATGCTTTGTTCAAGTGTTTTCAGAACCATGTGCTTTATGATTATTTATTAAGAATGGTTATGGAAGAACAAGCTTAGAGCAAGGAAGGAAAGCTAAGAAGCAAGGTTGCAAAGCTAGAAGAAAACTGGGTTTGAAGAAGTACTCCTGAAGAAGTGCTCTTGAAGTAAGAGCTTCTGAAATGGTCCTGAAGTAGTGCTCCTGAAGTGCAGCTTCTGGGTCTGAAGGCAGCATCTGAAGATTGGGTGCTTCTGAAGAAGTCAATGTAAAGTCAACTCCTGAAGCCAGCTTCTGATCCGTACAAGGCAGCTTCTGATGCTTCAGCTTCTGATCACTGTTCACACAGAAGCTTCTGAAGCTGATGTGGCATGGAAATTGACCAGTACTGTGCGCATTTAATGCCTGGATGTGTCAGAACAACTCAATGGAACAGTTGTCTCCCTGACCCAAACATTCTCCAGCTTTTAAGGTAGGCCATTTCAAAAATGGCAACTGCTCTGTTTTGACTGATAAAGTGCAGCACACATTTACAGTAACCTAGCCCAATTGCAACGGGTCTTTCCTCAAATTCAAGAAAATCTTCAACAGCTATATTCACATCTATAAAAGGAAGAAGATTCGAAGAAAAAAATGTCTAAGACTCTTGAAACAAAGAACTGAACTCTTGCTCTGTTTTGCTGTCAAAAATACGCAAGTTACCCAACCGCTTAGAAATTCTTTCATCTTTGTAATTTAGAATTTCTTAAGGTTAAGAGTCTTAACCTGTGTTGTATTTAGAGAACACCTCTGATATTTGATCAAGTGTTCATCCCAAACTTCTTTACTTGTAAACCAGTTTGGTCCTTAAAGTCTCAGTCTGTATACTGACCATTTGTAACCTCATTCCTTTGTGGTCTGAGTCAGAAGCCTCTTGTCTTAGTGACTTGAGCATTGGGAAGTCTCTTGTCTTAGTGACTTGAGCATTGGAAGCCTCTTCCTTGGTGGTTGAGCATAGAAGCCTCTTTCTTTGTGATTGAGCAACTGGAAGTCTCTTCCTTAGTTGTTGAGCATTGTGTAATCTTCAGATTATAGTGAAAATCTCTTTTTGGAAAACAAGGGGACTGGACTACTTCTCACATTGAGAAGGAACCAGTATAATTTCTGTGTGTCTCTCTTTCATTCTCTCTTTAACTTGTTTAATCCGCTGCATTTAATTCTGATAACAGTTCAGAACCTGGTTCTGAACTTGTGTTAAATCTTTCAAAAGAAAAAGAACAAGTTTTTAGAGTCACACAATTCAACCCCCCCCTTCTTGTGTGTGTGTTTTTCTCACCTTCATCCCACTCTCCTTTCACTTGATAGATGACTAGTGCTGAATCCCCGTATACTTCCAGGATTTTGATCCTTAGGTCAATTGCCGCTTCGAGGCCCAAGATGCACGCTTCATACTCTGCCATGTTATTGGTGCAGTCAAAGCATAACCTTGTTCTGAAGGGTTGATACCCATTTCTTGGTGATATTAGGACATCCCCGATCCCATGCCCCATGGCATTTGAGGCACCATCGAAAGCGAGTTTCCATCGAGTTCCTGGTTCAGGCCCTTCATCATCACTTATGATCTTTTCGTCATTCAAGGCTACAACGTCTTCATCGGGGAAGTCAAATCGTATGGGTTGATAGTCCTCCAATGGTTGGTGAGCAAGGTGCTCGGATAACATGCTCCCTTTTATAGCCTTTTGAGTAACATATTGGATGTCATACTCGGATAGCAGCATTTGCCAACGGGCTATCTTTCATGTGAGGGCGGGCTTTTCAAAGATGTATTTGATGGGATCCATCTTTGATATCAACCAAGTGGTGTGAGTCAACATGTATTGTCTTAAGTGTCAGGCAGCCCATGCTAAGGCGCAACAAGTCTTTTCAAGTGAGGTATACCTTGATTCGCAATCGGTGAACTTCTTGCTTAGATAGTAGATGGCGTGCTCTTTTCTTCCCGTTTCATCCTGTTGTCCTAGCACACAACCCATGGATCCATCAAGCACTGTCAAGTATAAGATGAGGGGTCTACCAGGAATCAGAGGTATCAAAATCGGTGGCTCTTGCAAATATCGTTTGATCTTATCAAACGCCTCTTGACAGTCCTCATTCCACTGAATAGTTTGATTTTTCCTTAGCAATTCGAAAATTGGTTCACAAGTGGCCATCATGTGTGAGATGAACCTAGCAATGTAGTTCAATCTTCCTAAGAATCCACGAACCTCCTTCTCAGTATTTGGCGCTGGCATATCTTGTATGGCTCTTACCTTGTCAGGATCAACTTCAATTCCCTTTTGGCTGACTATGAACCCCAATAACTTAACGGATGATCTTCCTCCGTCTGAGATTTGGCAACCATATCATCGACATAAACCTCTATTTCCTTATGAATCATGTCATGGAAAGAAGTCACCATTGCTCTTTGATATGTTGCCCCGGCATTCGTTAATCCGAAGGGCATTACCTTGTAGTAGAAAGTCCCCCATGGGGTGATGAACATGGTTTTCTCCATGTCTTCTGGAGCCATTTTGATTTGGTTGTATCCCGAGAAACCATCCATGAAAGAGAAGACTAAAAACTGGGCGGTGTTGTCTACCAATACATCAATGTGAAGTAGTGGGAAGTCATCCTTTGGGCTCGCTCTATTCAAGTCCTGGTAGTCCACACACATTCTGACTCTGCCATCTTTCTTTGGGACTGGCACAATGTTGGGAACCCATTGTGGATACTTGGTCACTACTAAGAAGCCGTCGTCAAACTGCTTTTTGACTTCCTCTCTAATCTTGAGAGCCATGTCGGGTCTGGTTCTTCTCATCTTTTGCTTTATTGGTGGGCATTCTGGCTTGAGTGGTAGTCTATGCACGACTATGTTGGGGTCTAATCCTAGCATGTCCTGATATGACCAAGCAAACACATCTACATACTCTCGTAGTAACTCAATCAGCTTTTCCTTCACGTCTTCCTGCAGGGAGGCTCCCACTTTGACCTCTTTCTTGTCCTCTTCAGTCCCTAAATTGATCACTTCTATTGGCTCTTGGTGAGGTTGTATTACCCTATCCTCTTGATCCCCAAGCCTGGACAATTCTTCAGGAAGTTCATAATCGTCCTCCTCATCGTCTTCCGTTTGGTTAATCGGGAAATCGAAGTCGTAAGGGATTATAGCAGTGTTATTTTCGATGGGTGTATTTATGGATCTGCATGAGTATGTTTTTATTTTAGGGTTGCGGAAATTTAAAATGAGTAAAATATTGCTATTAAATAACAAAAGAAAGAAATGAACTCAATTGAACACAAAATGTAATTTCATTAATGATAGAAATAACTTGAAACATGAGGGCCCCACAAAGCTAATCATTTGCCTTGGGCAGAGCAAAATGATTTTTTTTTTCAAAAAACAAAAAAAAAACATGATAAATTACTTGAACAAGGAAATGATTTCTGGAATTTCTATGGCCTTCCAGTTGCTCAGGATCTCATCAGAAACGCAGCGGTACACCAGGTTGGGTACTTCTTCATCTGTGTCTTCTAGCAGGGCCACCTGGTCTTCATGGCTAAATCCAGCACTGTAAAATGTCTCTAGAATGGGAGGGATTCCTTGCCGACGAGACTTTGACAAAGCTTCTGCTGATGGCTGATATCTTAGCCGAAAACGTTATTCTTTTCTGGTATGTCCACCAACTTGCCCCATCCCGTAAGGCTACTCTCCTCTAGAGCTTCTCTCACGGCCTTCCATGAGGACATGGTTGTCCTTGCCTTCTTTTTGTGCTTTGAGCTCATGGTCACAATGTTTGCCACTTCCAAAGATTGAAAGGGAATATCTATAGCTTCTTCATCCGCCTCTATATAACGGAAGGACGAAAGGTGACTCACCATCATATCTTCCTAGCCGGAAACTACAATCATTTTGTCACCGACAATGAACTTGAGTTTCTGGTGTAGAGTGGAGGTAATGGCTCCAGCGGCGTGGATCCATGGTCGTCCTAGAAGACAACTGTAGGTCGGATTGATGTCCATGACCTGGAAAGTGATGGTGAAAATTTGAGGCCCAATTAGAACAGGTAAGTCAATTTCTCCTACGACGGCCCTTCTAGACCCGTCAAAGGCTTTCACCACTAAAGCGCTCGGCTTTATCATTGTTCCTTCACATGATAGCTTCAATAGAGTTGTCTTAGGCATCACATTCAAGGATGATCCTGTATCCACCAACACTAGGGATAGGATGTGGTCCAAGCATTTTACTGAGATGTGTAGGGCCCTGTTGTGAACATGTCCATCGTCGGGTAATTCGTCATCATTGAACCCCAGATACCTGCTTGTGGTAATGTTCGTCACTATTCCATCAAATTGATCTACAGGGATATCCTTAGTAACATTTGCCTCGTTAAGGATCCGCAACAATGCTTCCCGATGGGCCTCTGAGCTTAGCAATAATGACAAGATGTAGATTTTAGAGGGAGTCTGAACCAACTGGTCGATTATTTTGTAATCACTCTTTTGAATGATCCTCAGGAACTCTTCGGCCTCTTTTTGTGGTATTGTTTTCGTAGAGGGTCCTGCTTGGTCCTCCACTTCTTCCACATTCTTCCCTTTGAGTGGTGCCCGTGGTGGTTCTGTGGTAGTCGTTCCGAGCTGCTCTGGAGCAAAAACTCTACCGCTTCTTGTCATACCTCCAACGCCAGTAATATTAGTGACATTAGATTCTATGTTTGCGAATGGTTTGCCTTCCATATAAGCGACAAGCTGGTAATTCCATGGTACTCTCTTTGTACTCTCAAAGGGAAAAGGCGCAGGTACATGGAATACTATGGGATTTACTGGTATTTGCACCTCATTTCTCTGATATGGGATTTCAATAGGTTCTGGGTGTTGAGACTCCAAAGTGGAAACGTCCGCGCTACCCTTTGAATAGCCAATTTGGACCCAACCTTGGTCCATCAACTTTTGAAGGCATTTTTTCATCTTTTCACATTTGTCCGGATTTACCATGCAGGCTTCACAACTGGCATGCATTTCCTCAAACAAGTCATAGTCAATCAACCTTTCTCGCACGACCGACATATAAGTCTTTACATTATCCACCTCTTTGACCGAGTCAATGCCTTCGAGTTCTTCCACTGCATTCACAGACGGACCCACATGTCCCGACAATGGATTACTTTTCACATTCAGGTTTTCTTCCTTGAAAGACATCAACTTCCGGTCAATGAGTTCTTGGACCTTCTACTTGAAAGCTTTACGGCTTTCGATGTTGTGCCCTGATAATCCCGCATGGTACTCACATCTAGCATTTGCGTCATAAGTAGGTGGATATGGTGGCATCACAGGTTGTAGCGGTTTTGGCTCGACCATCCCTTTTTGGATTAAGTAAGGCAAAATTTGACCGTAGGGCATAGGCACGGGATCAAACTGCATGTTTTTCCTCTCATAGTTATTCCTCGGGCCTGATTGATTCCTTGGTGGGTACATATTTCGTTGCTGCTGCTGGTTTTGCTGAGGTATCATTGCCGGCTGTTGAAGTGGAGTCATGGGGCTTACTTGATACAGATGCTGCCCCTGAGCTACTGTTGCCACAGAAGGATATTGGTAGTGAGGCATCTGAGTTGAGGGCGCCCGAGGTGGTCCTACCATAACAACATTTGTCTCCCCTTCTTTCTTCTTCTGATGGTTATTGAGGGATCTCCTGGCTCCATTTTGAGCATCGGGAAGGCCTTGAATCTTTCCTCTTTTCAACCCATCTTCCACTCGTTCTCCGATTATGACCAAGTCAGAGAAACCTGATGATGTGCTTCCCACCATTTTATCATAGTACAAGCCTTGCAATGTACTCATGAAGGTGTCAACCAGCTCTCTTTCTAACAGCGGTGGCTGCACACGAGCTGCCAATTCTCTCTATCTTTGAGCGTACTCCTTGAAAGATTCGTTACTCCTTTGAGTAAGGTTTTGTAACTGCATCCGATTGGGAGCCATGTCTAAGTTATACTTGAACTGTTTCAAGAAAGAATCTGCCAGGTCTTTCCATGTTTGGACATGGGTGCGTTCTAACTGCATGTACCAATCCAAAGAAGCTCCACTTAAACTATCCTGAAACACATGGATCATAAGCTTCTCATTTGTAGCGTAAGCAGCCATTTTCCTACAAAACATTCGCAAGTGATTCCTGGGACAGTGAATACCCTTATACTTCTCAAAGTCTGGTACTTTAAACTTTGGAGGAATAACCACGCTGGGAACCAAACACATGTCCAGGGCATTATACCCGTATACGCTGAATCCTTCAACAACCTTCAGCCTCTCCTCCAAGGCTCGGTATATCTGAGTGGACTCGATGTCCTGGTGAGTATTGTTGGGAGCAGAACGTCTAAGTTGGGCATCTTCCATAGCATGGTGGGGAGAGACATTCTCATTTTGAGTGGTGGAATTCCCTTGGGGATGATGCTCTTCGTTCCTGATTGGTATGGTAACCTGTGGTGGTGGAGGTGGAATAAGGCTATCACTTTCAGTCGGGTATAACCGGGAGGAAGACCGTATGGGGGCCATGATACATTTGCCGCATTTCCCACTGGGTGAGAATGGTTTTCCCTGTTGGACAATGCTTGCATGAGCTCTAGGAGCTGATCCATTTTTCCCTTCATCGCGTCAACCTTTTATCTTAGCGCAATCTGATTTTGCTCCAAATTATCCATAGTCCTCTGATAATTAGCACGTGTCCCGTGGGGGTGTCGAAGAACAGACTCTTGGGCCAATTGCTTTCTGGGCTTCCTGGCTATAATGAATTTCCTTCCTGGAGTTTTTGGGGGAAATGATATGAGTGTTTTTTCTTTAAAATGCATGAAAATGCATGTATGCGATGTAAATGAAAATATGTTTCTTTTCATTTTGCTTTGAGAAGGAAATTTCAGGCGCACAGTTATTATAAACAATCAGAAATACTAAAGGCCGAGAAATTAACATTGCTTCAAAAATTATCATTGATTATATAACATTTAAAGTACAGTACAAGGCATAATTAATGAAAATACAATTCAAACAACCCTTCTTTTTTCAGCCTTGTCTATTTCTTCCTTATAGAAATCCACGGTGTCCTTGCAGTACTTCATGAATTTTTGGATTTTCTTAGGGATGTCATAGTAAGGCATAACCATTTCGGCTTTTGCCAGCTTCCTCGGGAGTTGGGCAACGACCCTATTTGAGAAAGAGACCAATTTTTTGAAATCTTCGCTTAATTTGGCAGCATCATGCCACACAAATTCAAGAACCTCCTTGCGTTGAGCCAATTTAGACTCCTCTTGCCTAAGTGTGTGGTTATCCTCGCGGAAGATTCCTGCCCGTTCCATCTGGAACCCCCCGTCCTCTCTAACTGGTCGAGAGCACAGGAGACACACTGTAACTCTGTGTGGTTATCCTCACGGAAAGTTCCTGCCCATTTCAGCAATGCTGAAACCCCCTGTTCTCTCTAACTGGTCGAGAGATCAGAAGACACAAAGCATGTCCTGATTATTAATTATTAATTCCTGGTATATGATTATATACTTCCTGATAAAACTGATACGTGTTTCCCCAATGTCACTCTGACGTGAGCACTGAGGCACGTCCTGATAACCTGTAATTATGCCTGAATCGAGGGAATTAAATCCCACTGACTAAGGTATCCTGTAATCTGCCTGGTTAAGGGAATCCTGCTAAACTACCCTTAACTTAACTGAAATTAATTCTATTCCTGTTAACCTATTCAAGGTTCTAGACATATCGTTCTCATATGTCTCTCTTAGGGCTTACTTAAACATATACTCTTAATTCATGAATTTCCAAGCTTTGTATAATCGTTGCTCATGTAATTTCTCAATCTTTGGAAGCTTTTGGAATGAACTAAAATCGTGGTTCATGTTTCTAAATTATATAATGAGGAATCAGTTTCCAAAAAGCCTTGCCCGCGCGAACCAGGACCCCCAGAACAGCTGAACTAGGTTGAACTGTCCAAGGCTGGTCGCTACAGCGCCCTTCTGGTCGCTACAAGCGCCAGTAGACAGAACTTGATCGCTACAGCGCCCAGTTCCTCGCTACAAGCGCCAAGCCGTCGCTACAAGCACCAATGCGGTCGCTACAAGCGCGGCTAGGCAGGGAAAAACCCAGTCTGGTCGCTACAAGCGACAATCCGTTGCTACAGCGACCGTATCAGTAAAAACCTGTGTAAAAAATGTGATTTCCACCATTTTCGCCCATTCAATGATGCCCAGGCTTCCTAAACATGATAAAAATGGTTTTCCTTCATAAATTAACAATTATAAACACTCTTGAGCAAGGATTAAACAAGCAAGGAATTAGGGTAAACTTGAAAATGTTCTAAAACTTATGAAACTTATCAAAGACACTCTAAATTGGTTCTATAATCTGAAATGAGCTCACCTAAGCCTTAATTGGTGCTGGTTGTTCTTGTTCTTGCAAACCCTAGCTTGTTCCTTCCTTATATCTTCCTCTAATTGTTCTAATCTCCTCAAAATTACTTGCTAGCAACTCCACAAGAATTATTGATGGAAACTTGAAGGATTGGAGTGAGAGGGAGTGGCGTGAGAGTGAGGAGAGTGAGGGGGAAAGGCTGGTTGATGGAGAGAAAGAAGAAGAAAACACTTGAAAATGAAAATATCTTCTTTCCCCATTTTCTTATAATCCTCTTCTTTAACATATTTACAATTTTGCCATGGCATGAATTACTAAATTGCCACGCTTATTACTTGCTTCTAACACTGATAACTGATACTAATAAGCGGGATATTACAATCTACCCCCCTTAAAGAAATTTCGTCCTCGAAATTTAGAATTTACCTGAAAATAGATGGGGATAGTTCTCTTGCATTTCTGACTCTAGCTCCCACGTTGCTTCGCCGTCGGGAGAACCTTTCCATACCACTTTAACGATAGGGATTTCTTTGCTTCTCAAGGTCCTAACATCGCGATCAATTATTTGATCTGGCTCAGGTTGAAAAGTCAAGTCTGATCTCAAATCAATACTGTCCAATTCCACTGGTTGAAAAGGATCAGGGATGAATTTCCTTAGTTGCGAGACGTGAAAGACATCATGCAATCCTGACATGGCTGGTGGCAGCGCCAACTGATAAGCTGCCGGACCAACACGTCGAAGTATCTGGAATGGTCCAACATATCTTGGACAAAGTTTCTTGGTTCTGAATGCTCCTCTTAATCCCAACTTGGGTGTAACCTTAAGAAATACATGATCTCCTTCCTCAAACTCTAAGGGTCTTCGCCTCCTATCTGCATAACTTTTCTGACGACTTTGTGCTGTTCTCATCTTATCTTGAATGGACTTGATCTTTAGAGTCGTCTCCTGAATAATCTCTGGACCCAAAATGCTCTTATCTCCGACCTCAGCCCAACAAAGCGGGGTTCTACATTTCCTACCATACAGGGCTTCATAAGGTGCCATTCCAATGCTAGAATGGTAACTGTTATTGTAAGAAAATTCAATCAATGGTAGGTGATCATTCCAACTTCCTCCATCTTCTAGAATGCATGCACGCAACATATCCTCTAACGTCTTGTTGAGTATTTTGGTGTTGGCTGCATATTTTGGCAAAACCAAAGTGTTGTTTAGAAGCATCTCCTTATTTAGAACATTTATTCAGTTACAAGTTTTCTCATTTTAAGCCATTCAGAAGCTAAAATCTACATCAGAAGCTGAAATGCTCATCAGGAGCACTGTAGCACTTCAGAAGCAGTTTCAGGTTCTGAAGCCAGCGTTGACTTCTGTTGACCACATCAGAAGCTGGGTTTGCTGGATTGTTTTTGCACGTATCTTGGGAGATTTAGCAAGGAATTATGTTTGGATAATTGCTTTTAGAATGCTGGGTTAATTGGAGAAGATATCTTTGAAGATTTGGTTCAAAATTATGAAAATTCGTATTTTCTGTTTTAAATCTTTCAAAGATTTGATGCAGTTTTATTTGTTACATTATTGGATCAATCTTATTTGAGTAACAAATCAATTTAGAAGATTTGGAGCATAATTAAGAACTTTGCTGAAGACTATTTAAGGAGGAGTGCTTTGCTATTGAAGACTCACGGGTTTTAGAGTTTAGAAATCAGAAATAGAGTCTGTGTTTGTTTTTTAAGCTGTTAGCTTTGTTTTGTGCACCACTCATATGTTTTGAGTTGGTTTAGTGTTTTCATTAAGTTGTAATTCATTCTAAGCCTTTAGGTACGAATGAAGTGTTGTCATTGAAATTGTGTTCAAAAACAGGGGATTGTTAAGGGTTGTTCAAGTAGCTGGGTTTAGTTGCTTGAATAGGAAGTTAGAGGATTCTAATACTCAGAGTTGGGTAGAAGTCTGACTAGGAGGAGTTTAATTGCTAAGGCTGGGAACTGGGAGTCAGTGTCTTGAGTCTTTGGGTTAAATCCTATAGTGGATTTCCTTCCTGGATTGGTATCCCCCAGAGTAGGAGGTGTTTACTCCGAACTGGGTTAACAAACCTTGTGTGCCTTTTACTTTCCTGCACTTTATTTTCTTGCTTTGCATTGTGTTTTTGTGTGTTCTGTTTTAGCAAGATTGTTGTGCCCTGCGTGTTGTTCAGAACCTGCTGGTTCAGAACCTGGTAACTCTGTTTGTCTCTTATCATTGGCTGGCCAGAATTTCAATTGGCATCAGAGCAGGCACCCTGCCTGTATTTTGGGTGAGATCCAGAGGACTTAATTTCTGGTAAGCATGGATAGAGAAGGAGGATATGTCAATAGACCACCTCTACTAGATGGCACAAACTATGAGTACTGGAAGTCTAGAATGTGTGCCTTCTTAAAATCTATTGACAGCAGGACTTGGAAAGCTGTGATTAAAGGCTGGGATCATCCTGAGGTTTTGGACAAAGATGGTAACAAAACTGGTGTGTTGAAGCCAGAGGAGGAATGGACCAAAGCTGAAGATGATCTGTCACTGGGAAATTCTAAAGCTTTGAATGCTATCTTTAATGGTGTTGATCAGAACATGTTCAGACTTATCAAACAGTGTACTGTTGCTAAGGAGGCCTGGGAAATTTTGAAGACAACTCATGAAGGAACATCTAAAGTGAAGATGTCCAGATTGCAGCTGCTGACCACCAAATTTGAGAACCTGAAGATGAAGGAGGATGAATCCATTCAGGATTTTTATATGAATGTGCTGGACATGGCAAATTCTTTTGATTCACTTGGGGAGAAGATGTCTGATGAGAAGTTGGTGAGAAAAATCCTCAGGTCCCTACCCAGAAGGTTTGATATGAAGGTGACAGCAATTGAGGAGGCTCATGATATTTCTGCTATGAAGGTTGAAGAGCTCATTGGTTCTTTGTTAAATTTTGAGACTGCATTCTGCAAACAGCCTGATAAGAAAGGGAAAGGTATAGCTTTTACTGTGAATGCTGAAGCTGATGATCAACAAGATTCTGAGGAGGATGACTTATCAGAAGCTCTAGTGTTGCTGGGAAAACAATTCAACAAGATTCTGAAGGATGTTAACAGAAAAGCCAAAGCCAAAGGTCAGAATTTCAAATTCAATAACAAAAAGCAACAAACTGATGAGAAGAAGACCAAGTCTGAGGAGAAAAGTAACCAAGCCAAAGGTGTGCAGTGCTATGAATGTGAAGGTTATGGACATATCAAAACTGAGTGTCCTACTTTTCTTAAGAAGCAGAAGAAAAGCCTAGCTGTGTCATGGTCTGATGATGGTTCTGAAGAAGATGATGATAGTGAATCTGGTATGTGTGATACTGGTCTGGTAGTGAGGTCAGGAGCTATCTTGAAGAAGGAACCTGCTTTAGAGTCTGAGACTTTTTCAGAGTCTGACTCAGAGTCTGAAGGTTCATCTGTGTCTGAAGCTGTTAAAACTTCATATGATGAACTAGCTGACAACTACAGGAAGCTGTATACCAGAAGTGCCGAGGTTTGCAAACAAGTGCTGGATCAGAAGGAGACTATTTTTCAACTGGAGGCTGAAAAGGGAGAACTACTTGTGCAGAATTCAGATTTGAAAGAAGAAGTGAACCAGTTAAATTCCCAACTTGAACATATGAAAAAGCAGGTTAGAATGATGAATACTGCTACTAATGTGTTGGATGAAATTTTGGGTGCTCAGCAACAAGGAAAAACTGGATTAGGCTTTGATGATCAGACTCAGAACTCCAAACAGAAGATTCTTGTTAAAGAATTTGTTCCTGCCACTAAAACTGATAATCCTATGATTGGAGCATCTCAGATGAGACCTCAGAAACAATCCCAGATGCAAGCTCAGAAAAGACCTCAGATGCAAGGTCAGAAGCAAGTTCAGATGCTACCTCAGAAGCATGATCAGATGCTACCTCAGAAGCAACCCCAGAAAGTTTTCAGAAACAGAAGGAGGAGAAATCATCCATGGATCTGTCATCATTGTGGAAAGAAAGGGCATATCAAACCATTCTGCTTTAAATTGTATGGTTACCCTGAACACTTTCAATTTAGAAGAGTGCAACCAGCTGCACCCAGACACAGTGTTCAGAAGGTGTGGAAACCTAAGGTTCAGAATGTAGGCCTGATTGCTCATACTTCATTAAGAGCCACCTCAAAAGAAGACTGGTATTTTGATAGTGGGTGTTCAAGGCACATGACTGGTGTGAAGAAGCTGTTGAGCAATATCAGATCATACTCCAGAAGTTATGTGACATTTGGAGATGGTGTAAAAGGTCAGATTCTGGGTATTGGTGATTTGATCAGAGAAGGGTTGCCCAGACTTAATGATGTGCTACTGGTGGAAGGATTAACTTCAAATCTGATCAGTATTAGCCAACTTTGTGATCAGGACTTGAAGGTTAATTTCAACAAACTAGAGTGTATTGTTACTGATCAGGAAGATAAGATTCAGATGAGAGGCTGCAGATCCAAAGACAATTGTTACTTGTGGGTTTCTGAAGAAGAAAGAAGTTTGACTTCTTGTCTTATGAGCTCAGAAGAGGAAGTCAAGCTCTGGCACCAGAAGCTAGGTCATCTGCATCTGAAAGGCATGAAGAAAATCCTAAGTTCTGAAGCTATCAGAGGTGTACCAAATCTGAAGATCAATGAGGACAATGTTTGTGGTGATTGTCAAATTGGGAAACAAACAAGAAAGTCTCATCCCAGATTAGTTCACCAGGTAACTACTAAAGTACTAGAACTTGTTCATATGGATTTAATGGGGCCTATGCAAGTAGAAAGTATTGGAGGGAAGAGGTATGCATTTGTAATGGTAGATGACTACTCAAGATTCACATGGATCAACTTTGTTAGAGAAAAGTCTGATACTTTTGAAGTGTTTAAAGACTTATGTACTCAATTACAAAGAGAGAAGGACTGTGGGATTGTCAGAATCAGAAGTGATCATGGCAAAGAATTTGAGAACAAGAGTTTTTCAGAATTCTGTGCTTCTGAAGGTATAAAGCATGAGTTTTCTGCACCTATCACACCTCAGCAAAATGGTGTAGTTGAGAGGAAGAACAGGACTTTAGGAGAATGTGCAAGGGTTATGCTGCATGCTAAGAAGCTGCCATATATGTTTTGGGCTGAAGCCATGAACACTGCATGTTATATCCATAATAGAGTCACTCTGAAAAAGGGAACAACTTGTACCTTATATGAACTATGGAAAGGAAGGAAGCCTACAGTCAAATACTTCCATGTTTTTGGGAGCAGATGCTACATTTTGGCTGATAGAGAAAACAGAAGAAAACTGGATCCTAAGTCTGATGAGGGCATATTCCTGGGTTATTCAGTGAACAGCAGAGCTTATAGGGTGTTCAATTCCAGAACCAAGGTTGTGATGGAGTCCATAAATGTGGTTATTGATGATTTGTCTGCTGAGAATGAAAAGAATGAACCTGAAGTTGTTCCAGAGTCTGAAGTATCAGAAGAACAAACCTCAGAAGCAGAAAAGCATTCAGAGTCTGAAGAAGCAGAAGATCAAACATATCAAGTTCCTAATAGTAAAGGGCCATCAATTAGAGTTCAGAAGGATCATCCTAAAGACTTAATCATTGGAAGCTTAGATCAAGGTGTCAGAACCAGGAGATCAGATACTGCTGCTACTGATTCATGCTTTGTGTCAAAGCTTGAACCTAAAAATGTGAAAGAAGCCCTGACTGATGAATTTTGGATTGAAGCAATGCAAGATGAGTTGAATCAATTCAAAAGGAGTGAAGTATGGGATCTGGTTCCTAGACCTGAAGGGTTGAATGTGATTGGTACTAAGTGGATATACAAGAATAAAACAGATGAAAATGGTACTGTAGTCAGAAACAAAGCAAGGTTGGTTGCTCAAGGTTATACACAAGTTGAGGGACTTGATTTTGATGAAACCTTTGCACCTGTGGCCAGACTAGAGTCCATAAGACTACTGTTGGGTGTATCCTGCATTCTCAAGTTCAAATTATTCCAGATGGATGTGAAGAGTGCATTTCTGAATGGATATTTGCAAGAAGAGGTATATGTTGAACAGCCTAAGGGTTTTGTGGATCCTAAGTTTCCAGAACACGTGTACAAGTTGAAGAAGGCCTTGTATGGATTGAAACAAGCACCAAGAGCTTGGTATGACAGGCTGACTCAATTTCTTGTGGCTCAAGGTTACAGAAAAGGAGGTTCTGATAAGACTTTGTTTGTGAAAGATGATAATGGGAATCTGATGATTGCTCAGATTTATGTGGATGATATAGTGTTTGGAGGGATGTCTCAGAAGATGGTCAAACTGTTTGTTCAGCAAATGCAGTCAGAATTTGAAATGAGTTTGGTTGGTGAGCTGACTTACTTTCTTGGGTTACAAGTCAAACAAATGGAAGATACAATCTTCATTTCTCAAAGTAAGTATGCCAAGAACATAGTGAAGAAGTTTGGAATGGAATCTGCTGCTCATAAGAAGACACCAGCTGTTACTCATCTGAAGCTAACCAAAGATGAGCAAGGAGTTTCAGTAGATCAAAGTCAGTACAGAAGCATGATAGGGAGCTTATTGTATTTAACTGCAAGCAGACCTGATATCACTTATGCTGTTGGAGTATGTGCAAGATATCAAGCTGATCCTAAGATGAGTCATCTGACACAAGTTAAAAGGATCCTGAAGTATGTGAATAGCACAAGTGACTATGGAATCATGTATTCACACAGTTCAAGTTCTGAATTGATGGGATTTTGTGATGCTGACTGGGCTGGAAGTGCTGATGACAGAAAGAGCACTTCAGGAGGTTGTTTTTTCTTAGGAAATAACTTGATTTCATGGTTCAGCAAGAAACAAAATTGTGTGTCATTGTCAACTGCTGAGGCTGAGTATATTGCTGCTGGAAGTAGTTGCTCACAATTGGTGTGGATGAAGCAGATGCTGGAGGAGTACAATATTGAACAAGGAACTATGACATTGTTTTGTGACAATTTGAGTGCCATCAACATCTCTAAGAATCCAATTCAGCACAGCAGAACCAAACACATAGACATCAGACATCATTTTATCAGAAACCTTGTGGAGGATAAAGTCATTCAGTTGGAACATGTAGCTACTGAAGAACAAATTGCTGACATATTCACAAAGGCCTTGGATGCTAAACAGTTTGAAAACTTAAGGAGCAAGTTAGGTGTGTGCTTATTTGAAGAATTCTAGCAATTAAAGCAAACTGAATGTGAGGAAGATAGAGTACCTGCCAGCTTTGTTAGTGCTAAGTGTGATGCTGTTTTTGATACTAAGTCTGAAGTTCAAACTGGGACAGTAGTTGAAGATGTTTGTGTGGTTTTCCTTCCCTATTTGAAGTCTGAGATTTGTCAGAATTTTGTGGCTAAAAAGGGGGAGAAGATCTTATGCACTGTGTTGGCTCTGATACCAAGAATTAGAAGATGTATTGCTGCATTTCAGATGATAAGCTGTCAGTGTGGTTCAGAAAGTGTGTCATTAATTCAGAAGGTGACTAGTTTTGCTCTGATACCAAGCAATATATGTCCAGATATGATTGAAGGGGAAGATGTGTCTCAGGGGAGTATAAAGTTGTTTTGATCCTGAGAGTTTTTTTTTTTTTTTGTGATCCTGAAGTGTGCTTCTGATATACTCTTATACCATGTTTCTCTGTAGTTCAGTAGTGAGGGGGAGTTTGTGTGAGAAGCTGAGTTGCAGGGGGAGTGTTGTGGAGATTCAGAAGTAAGGGGGAGTGTTTGTGATGATCAAGAGTTGATCAGTAGCTCTGATACCATCATTATCTTATGTGTGCTTCAGTAGCTGAGTCTATCAAACTGAAGCTGGCTTGTGTTTTTTCATGATAGTCATAACTGAATCCGCTGCTTATCACTATGTTATGATTGATCATTGTGGAGTTCTTCATTGCTGAGTTGATTATAAGGGAGATTGAAGAACTTGGATGGTTTTAGCCAAAAATTTGCCAAAGGGGGAGATTGTTGAGTATTTTGGTGTTGGCTGCATATTTTGGCAAAACCAAAGTGTTGTTTAGAAGCATCTCCTTATTTAGAACATTTATTCAGTTACAAGTTTTCTCATTTTAAGCCATTCAGAAGCTAAAATCTACATCAGAAGCTGAAATGCTCATCAGGAGCACTGTAGCACTTCAGAAGCAGTTTCAGGTTCTGAAGCCAGCGTTGACTTCTGTTGACCACATCAGAAGCTGGGTTTGCTGGATTGTTTTTGCACGTATCTTGGGAGATTTAGCAAGGAATTATGTTTGGATAATTGCTTTTAGAATGCTGGGTTAATTGGAGAAGATATCTTTGAAGATTTGGTTCAAAATTATGAAAATTCGTATTTTCTGTTTTAAATCTTTCAAAGATTTGATGCAGTTTTATTTGTTACATTATTGGATCAATCTTATTTGAGTAACAAATCAATTTAGAAGATTTGGAGCATAATTAAGAACTTTGCTGAAGACTATTTAAGGAGGAGTGCTTTGCTATTGAAGACTCACGGGTTTTAGAGTTTAGAAATCAGAAATAGAGTCTGTGTTTGTTTTTTAAGCTGTTAGCTTTGTTTTGTGCACCACTCATATGTTTTGAGTTGGTTTAGTGTTTTCATTAAGTTGTAATTCATTCTAAGCCTTTAGGTACGAATGAAGTGTTGTCATTGAAATTGTGTTCAAAAACAGGGGATTGTTAAGGGTTGTTCAAGTAGCTGGGTTTAGTTGCTTGAATAGGAAGTTAGAGGATTCTAATACTCAGAGTTGGGTAGAAGTCTGACTAGGAGGAGTTTAATTGCTAAGGCTGGGAACTGGGAGTCAGTGTCTTGAGTCTTTGGGTTAAATCCTATAGTGGATTTCCTTCCTGGATTGGTATCCCCCAGAGTAGGAGGTGTTTACTCCGAACTGGGTTAACAAACCTTGTGTGCCTTTTACTTTCCTGCACTTTATTTTCTTGCTTTGCATTGTGTTTTTGTGTGTTCTGTTTTAGCAAGATTGTTGTGCCCTGCGTGTTGTTCAGAACCTGCTGGTTCAGAACCTGGTAACTCTGTTTGTCTCTTATCATTGGCTGGCCAGAATTTCACGTCTGAATAGTTCTTTCGGATTGCCCATCTGTTTGAGGATGATGGGACGTGCTCATCTTTAATCTTGTTCCCAAAGCTTTCTGAAAAGCTTTCCAAAAGTGAGAGGTGAAGATCGGATCACGATCAGATACAATACTAGCAGGTACGCCATGGAGTTTCACTATCTCTGAAATAAACAACTCAACATACTGAGAGGCTCGGTGAGTAGTCTTAACCGGCAAGAAATGTGCTGACTTGGTTAACCGATCTACTATTATCCATATGGAGTCATGTCCTCGCTGTGTTCGAGGTAATCCACTCACAAAATCCATGGTTATGTCTTCCCATTTCCATTGTGGAATTTCCAAAGGTACCAACATTCCCGCAGGCCTTTGATGTTCAATCTTCACCTGCTGACAGACAATGCATCGCGCTACAAATTCCGCAATATCTCTTTTCATGCTCGGCCACCAATAATCTCTTTTCAAATCTTGATACATCTTGGTGGTACCCGGAAGAATGCTGAAACTGCTCTTATGCGCCTCTTCTAAAATCAACCTTTTCAATTCCTCATCGTTCGGAACGTAAACTCTTCCCTCAAACAGTAATGTTCCATCAGGTGCAAAAGAAAACTCCGGTTGGCTAACTTTCCTTTGAAGATCCATATCCATGCTTTGCGCTTGTGCAATCCTAGATCGTAGGTCGCACGAAATATCTAACTTGTTTAACAAAATGCCACCATCCAAATCGGTAACATGGAGGTTAAGGTCTCTAAACTTCTCATACAGCCCACACGTGTGCATCATCACCTCAGCTTTAACCAAAGCCTTTCGACTTAAGGCATCTGCCACCACATTTGCCTTTCCGGGGTGGTATTTCAAATCAAAATCAAAGTCTTTAAGGTACTCCATCCATCGCCTCTGCCTCATATTAAGATCTCGTTGATCAAACAAATATTTCAAACTCTTATGGTCGCTGAACAAATCAAACTGCGCACCATACAAATGATGTCTCCAAATCTTCAATGCAAAAACTATTGCTGCTAGCTCAAGATCATGGGTGGGGTAATTCTCCTCATGAGTCTTGAGCTGTCTAGAGGCATAAGCTATTACATTTTCTCCTTGCATGAGAACACTTCCCAGTCCCTTGGAAGATGCATCGCAGAAAACGGTGTATCTCCTTTCAGGATCTGGTATTGCCAACACTGGGGCTTTAGTCAATTTCTTCTTTAAAACTCTGAAACTTTCTTCACATTCTTCATCCCAAATAAAGGGTGCATCTTTTCTGGTGAGGCGTGACAGGGGTAATGCAATCTGAGAAAACTTCATAATAAACCTTCGATAATAACCTGCCAAGCCTAGAAAGCTCCTGACTTCAGCTACATTCTTTGGTCTTTCCCAATTGAGAACAGCCTCAACTTTAGATGGATCAACAGCTACTCCTCCTTGAGAAATAACATGACCCAAAAACTTAATCTCAGATAACCAGAACTCACACTTGCTAAACTTAGCATACAACTGCTTGTCTCTAAGGACATCCAATACAATTCTCAAATGCTGAGCATGCTCCTGAGGATCCTTAGAATAGATCAAGATGTCATCAATGAAAATTACCACAAATTGATCGAGATAGGGCTGAAATATCCTGTTCATGTAATCCATAAATACTGCTGGGGCATTAGTTACTCCGAAAGGCATAACTAGAAATTCATAGTGCCCATAACGCGTTCGAAACGCCGTTTTAGACACATCTGAAGATTTAATACGAATCTGATGATAACCCGATCGAAGATCAATCTTGGAAAATACTGTTGCTCCCTTGAGTTGATCTAAAAGATCATCAATCCTTGGAAGAGGATATTTGTTCTTGATAGTCACTTTGTTAAGTTGGCGGTAGTCAATACACAGCCTCATACTTCCATCTTTTTTCTTGACTAACAAAACCGGAGCACCCCAAGGTGATACACTGGGTCTGATGAAATGCTTCTGGATTAAATCCTCGAGTTGAGATTTCAACTCTTTCAACTCTGCTGGTGACATTCTGTACGGTGCCACAGACACTGGCTCCGCTCCTGGAATCAAATCAATGGAAAACTCCACCTCACGCTCTGGAGGTAAACTCGTGACTTCTGAAGGAAAAACATCTAGGTACTCATTTACAACAGGAATGTCACTGGGACTTAACTCTGACTCTGAAGCCACAGTGAACATTACATAAAATCCCTTATCTTGAGCACAAATGAACTGGATTAACTGATGGGTGCGGTTAATCAATTCTGATAAAGCCACACCTTCTGTCGTATCACTGGTAGGCATATAAATACTCTTCTCTGAACATCCTATATAGACATGGTTAGCGGAGAGCCAATCCATGCCTAAGATTACGTCAAGTTGCTCCATCGGGAGGCAAACTAAATCAACATAGTAAGTCTTACTAGACACAGTGATAGGACAGCTTTCACAAACATACTTTGCCTCAATTCCGCCCTCAGTAGCGGTAGATACTAACATTGGAGGATTCAACGGAGACAAAGGTAATTGCAGTGCCTCTACACATTTATGTGAAATAAAAGAACAAGTAGCACCGCAGTCAAAAAGAACTTTTACTGGGTGAGAACCAAGGTAACACATACCGGCAATCAAGTCTTCATTGGCAAGAGCCTTTGCGCCATCTAAAGAGTACACCCTGCCCTTGCTGGTTGTAGTTCCTTCAGCTACTCCTTTTCCTCGCTTATAGGGGCATTCTCGCAAGAAGTGTCCAGGCTGCTTACATCCAAAACATACATTAGCACCTTCCATACACTCTCCTTGATGCATTCTCCCACACGTCTTACAAGTAGGATTAGTCCGTGGAGGATTTGATCTTGGAGAGTATGTCTGTTTCCCTCTCTGAGGGGATCCTTTTGGCTTGAGCTTATCATGATACTTATCTGACATCCTGCTTTTCTTCTTCTCATAAGCTGCTGCTCTTTCTTTCGAGGCCTTTGCAAGTCCTGCCTCAACCACTAAACTATCATGCACCAACTCGTCATAACTCGCAGTTCTCTGAAGGCTAACTGCTGTATCAATCTCACCCCTTAATCCTCTTTTATACTGATTCATCTTCCACACTTCATTCTCAGCATATTCATTGTGTGTGGAATAGTAGGACAACTCCTCAAACTTCTTTGTGAACTCAGCAACCGACATATTACCTTGTTTCAACTCAAAGAACTCTTGTTCTTTCTTTACCTTGTAGGACAAAGGTAAATACTTTTCTAACATCACTTCTTTAAAATTCAACCAATTCACTTCAACAACATTGGCTTCCATCCTGCGCTGAGCAGATTCCCACCAGTCTTCTGCTGCGCCTCTGAGTTGGTTTGTGGCGTAAACCACTTTATCTTCCTCTGAACATTCAGCCATTCTAAAGATCTTCTCCATCTGCTTAATCCACTTCCTTGCTTCTTGGGGTTCACCTTCTCCATTGAACTCCGGAGGGTGATGTCTGTTGTATTCGCGGAACACTGGGTTACCAATTACTGGAGGGGGTGGTGGCTGTGGATGGAAACCTTGACCTTGCTGCATCATTTCCATCCATTGTTGTTGAGCCTGGGCTTGTTGCTGAGACTGTTGTTGCATCATCAGCATCATTTGCTGATACTGTAATGCATTCTGAGCTTGTTGCTCCTGATACTGCTGCTGCCAGGCCTGTTGTTGTTGAATCATTTGCTCCCAAGAATTCATGCTAGGTCCTCCACTTTCGTCACTAGCTTGATTAGTACGAGGTCTACCTCTTCTTCTCCCAGACATCTTATCCTAGCTGTCATATACAAGTCAAAGTGATCAGTTTTAACTGAACATAACATCTAGAATAATGTCCTGGATCCAAGAGGTCCATAAACTTGGATTGTACTTTAATGACCCAAGGCACGGTCTGAATCGACCTGCTCTGATACCAAATTGTAACACCCATAAAGAGATTGCCTAGGATCTCTTACGAGTATTAAAATTTCGTACTGGATACATTAAATACAATACAGAAAAGTTGTTTATTAAATCCACAATACATAAGTTTATGATACAACTCAAAATCCAATACATAACATTCCTTATAATATACATCAAATACATCAATCTTATACAACATCCCCATGATAAAACATAGTACGGCACGATCAATCCGTAGCTTTCTCTTTACCTTTGCGTCACGCCACCTGAGAAGAACCTGCACCAGAAGGAAAGGGATGAGATATAATGTCTCAGTGAGCTCCTACCCTACCAACTGTTTGGCAACCTCAGGGAACCTAAGGTCGCCGTGCCTACCTCGGCGATCTTGGGGATACCTATGATCGCCAAGTCTTAACTCTACCCTTAGAGGGTCATCTGACTGATCCTGCTGATCTGGTGATCAAGGGGAGACCTAGGATCACCGTCTGATAGCTGCTGACTGATATCTACTGATTGTCTGAATAATATTTCCTGACTGATAATGTAATAAAATATTAACTGATATTTTATGTTAGCTGTTAGCGTTGAACAAACATTATTATCTGGATTCATTTTACGGAATGCCCCTGGGTGGAGTAACCCCGAAGAACATTCCCCTGATAACCGGTGAAAATTCCTATCATATCAGGCTAACACCGGACTCCTCTTGCCTAAGTGTGTAGTTATCCTCGCGGAAGATTCCTGCCCGTTCCATCTGGAACCCCCCGTCCTCTCTAACTGGTCGAGAGCACAGGAGACACACTGTAACTCTGTGTGGTTATCCTCACGGAAAGTTCCTGCCCATTTCAGCAATGCTGAAACCCCCTGTTCTCTCTAACTGGTCGAGAGAACAGAAGACACAAAGCATGTCCTGATTATTAATTATTAATTCCTGGTATATGATTATATACTTCCTGATAAAACTGATACGTGTTTCCCCAATGTCACTCTGACGTGAGCACTGAGGCACGTCCTGATAACCTGTAATTATGCCTGAATCGAGGGAAATAAATCCCACTGACTAAGGTATCCTGTAATCTGCCTGGTTAAGGGAATCCTGCTAAACTACCCTTAACTTAACTGAAATTAATTCTATTCCTGTTAACCTATTCAAGGTTCTAGACATATCGTTCTCATATGTCTCTCTTAGGGCTTACTTAAACATATACTCTTAATTCATGAATTTCCAAGCTTTGTATAATCGTTGCTCATGTAATTTCTCAATCTTTGGAAGCTTTTGGAATGAACTAAAATCGTGGTTCATGTTTCTAAATTATATAATGAGGAATCAGTTTCCAAAAAGCCTTGCCCGCGCGAACCAGGACCCCCAGAACAACTCAACTAGGTTGAACTGTCCAAGGCTGGTCGCTACAGCGCCCTTCTGGTCGCTACAAGCGCCAGTAGACAGAACTTGATCGCTACAGCGCCCAGTTCCTCGCTACAAGCGCCAAGCCGTCGCTACAAGCGCCAATGCGGTCGCTACAAGCGCGGCTAGGCAGGGAAAAACCCAGTCTGGTCGCTACAAGCGACAATCCGTCGCTACAGCGACCGTATCAGTAAAAACCTGTGTAAAAAATGTGATTTCCACCATTTTCGCCCATTCAATGATGCCCAGGCTTCCTAAACATGATAAAAATGGTTTTCCTTCATAAATTAACAATTATAAACACTCATGAGCAAGGATTAAACAAGCAAGGAATTAGGGTAAACTTGAAAATGTTCTAAAACTTATGAAACTTATCAAAGACACTCTAAATTGGTTCTATAATCTGAAGTGAGCTCACCTAAGCCTTAATTGGTGCTGGTTGTTCTTGTTCTTGCAAACCCTAGCTTGTTCCTTCCTTATATCTTCCTCTAATTGTTCTAATCTCCTCAAAATTACTTGCTAGCAACTCCACAAGAATTATTGATGGAAACTTGAAGGATTGGAGTGAGAGGGAGTGGCGTGAGAGTGAGGAGAGTGAGGGGGAAAGGCTGGTTGATGGAGAGAAAGAAGAAGAAAACACTTGAAAATGAAAATATCTTCTTTCCCCATTTTCTTATAATCCTCTTCTTTAACATATTTACAATTTTGCCATGGCATGAATTACTAAATTGCCACGCTTATTACTTGCTTCTAACACTGATAACTGATACTAATAAGCGGGATATTACACAAACATTCAAATATTATGTGATAATACTAGTGCTATAAATGAATCAAAAAAACCCCATTCAGCATTGCAGATCAAAACATATCGAAAGAAAACACCATTTTATTCGAGATCATGTAAATAAAAAGGAAGTTGAACTTTTATTTATCGACATTAAAAATCGATTAGCAGATATTTTTACAAAACCTTTAGTAGAAGACCGATTTTTATTTATAAAAGAAAAATTAAACATAATAAAAAATCCTTGCATTAACTAACTCTCCCACCAAAGCAGAAACCACTGATCAGTTCTACAAACCTAGAAAAAGTATCTCTAATGAAATCAGAAAATCTGCACCTCTCTCATCTACAAATCCAAGAATCTCTTATATTAACCTAGAAGCAGTATCTGAAACATGCATGCAAGGCCAAAGCAGCATGTTTTTATCAAAGAAAATCAATTGTCCACGATCATCGCCCTCAAACTCAAATGTTGCATTCATACCATATGATCGTTCTCTAGCTAAAAAGGAAAAGTTGTTAGAAGACATTATTAAACCTTGTTCCCAAACCTTTCCTGATCATAATCTAACCTTGTCTGAACCGTCTTTGCCAACTGAATTTTTCCAAAAAATGGTCTAAAAGACCATTAGCTGAAAGTAAAACTTTCGACCTTGAAGATTTAAAGAAAAAACATGTTGAGTCTTTTGGTGTTGGCTGCATTGTTTGGCAAAAACCAAAGTATGGAATAGAAGCATTTCCTTATGTTGAACATTTCTTCAGTTACAAGTTTTCTCATTTGAAGCCATTCAGAAGCTGAAATCTACATCAGAAGCTGAAATGCTCTTCAGAAGCACTATAGCACTTCAGTAGCAGTTTCAGGTTCTGAAGCCAGCGTTGACTTCTGTTGACCACATCAGAAGCTGGGTTTGGTGGATTGTTTTTGCGTGTATCTTGGGAGATTTAGCAAGGAATTATCTTTGTATGATTGCTTCTAGAAGGCTGGTTTAATTGGAGAAGATATCTTTGAAGATTTGGTTCAAAGTTATGAAAATTCGTATTTTCTGTTTTAAATCTTTCAAAGATTGGATGCAGTTTTATTTGTTACATTATTGGTTCAATCTTATTCCAGTAACAAATCAATTCAGAAGATTTGGAGCATAATTAAGAGACTTGCTGAAGGCTATATAAGGAGGAGTGCTGCTGCTATTCAACTTACGAATTTAAGAGTATTATTCAGAAATAGAGTCTTAGTTGTTTTTAAGCTTTTGCTTTATTTTTGTACGCCACTCATATGCTTTGAGTTGGTTTAGGATTGTTATTGAGTTGTAATTCATTCTAAGCCTCTAGGTACGAATGAAGTTGTGTTTTTGAAGTTTTCTGAAAAACAGAGTGTTTTTGATTAAGGGTTTCAGTAACAGGTTTGTTACTTGAATAGGAAGTTAGTGGTCTCTAATACTCAACGTGTTGGGTAGAATTCAAGACTAGGAGGAAGTTAATTGCTTAGGCTGGGAACTGGGAGTCAGTGTCTTGAGTCATAAGGATTAATTCCTATAGTGGAATTCCTTCCTGGATTGGTATCCCCCAGAGTAGGAGGTGTTTACTCCGAACTGGGTTAACAAACCTCTGTGCCTTTTTACTTTCCTGCACTTTAATTTGCTGCCTGTGTGTGTTTGTGTTTGTGCTCTGTTTTGCAAATTATTGTGTCCTGTGTGTTGTTCAGAACCTGTTTGGTTCAGAACCTGATTTCTCTTTAGTATTGCCTGGCCAGAATTTCAATTGGCATCAGAGCAGGCACCCTGCCTGTATTTTGGGTGAGATCCAAAGGACTTAATTTCTGGTAAGCATGGATAGAGAAGGAGGCTATGTCAATAGACCACCCCTACTAGATGGCACAAACTATGAGTATTGGAAGTCAAGGATGTGTGCTTTTCTAAAGTCTATTGACAGCAGGACTTGGAAAGCTGTGATCAAAGGCTGGGATCATCCTGTGTATACAGACAAAGATGGTAACAAGACTGAGGTTCTGTAGCCTGAGGAGGAATGGACCAAAGCTGAAGATGATCTGTCACTGGGAAATTCAAAAGCTTTAAATGCTATCTTTAATGGTGTTGATCAGAACATGTTCAGACTTATCAAACAATGCACTGTTGCAAAGGAGGCCTGGGAAATCTTAAAGACAACTCATGAAGGAACTTCTAAGGTGAAGATGTCCAGATTACAGTTGCTGACCACCAAGTTTGAGAACCTGAAGATGAAGGAGGATGAATCTATTCAGGATTTTTATATGAATGTGCTGGATATGGCCAATTCCTTTGACTCTCTTGGTGAAAAAATGTCTGATGAGAAGTTAGTCAGAAAAATCCTCAGGTCCCTGCCCAGAAGGTTTGATATGAAGGTCACTGCTATTGAGGAGGCTCATGATATTTCTGCTATGAAGGTTGAGGAGCTGATTGGGTCACTACTCAATTTTGAAACTGCCTTTTGTAAACAGACTGAGAAGAAAGGAAAAGGTGTAGCTTTTAGTGTAAATTCTGAAGCTGATGATCAACAAGAGTCTGAAGAGGATGACTTATCAGAAGCTCTTGTGTTGCTGGGAAAACAATTCAACAAGATTCTGAAGAATGTTAACAGAAAAGCCAAAGCCAAAGGTCAGAACTTCAGATTCAATAACAAGAAGCAACAAACTGATGAGAAGAAGACCAAGTCTGAGGAGAAAAGCAACCAAGCCAAAGGTGTGCAGTGCTATGAGTGTGAGGGCTATGGGCATATCAAATCTGAATGTCCTACTTTCCTTAAGAAGCAGAAGAAGAGCCTAGCTATTGCATGGTCTGATGATGGTTCTGAAGATGATGATGTTAGTGAATCTGATATGTGTGATACTGGTCTAGTTGTGAGGTCAGGAGCTATCTTGAAGAAGGAAGCTGTTTTAGAGTCTGAGACCTTTTCAGAGTCTGACTCAGAGTCTGAAGCCTCATATGTGTCTGAAGCTGCTAAAACCTCATATGATGAACTAGCTGATAACTACAAGAAGTTGTATACCAGAAGTGCTGTGGTTTGCAAACAAGTTTTGGATCAGAAGGAGACTATTCTTCAACTGGAGGCTGAAAAAGGTGAACTGTTAGTGCAGAATTCAGATTTAAAAGAAGAAGTGAATCAACTGAACTCCCAACTTGATCAAATGAAGAAGCAAGTGAAGATGTTGAACTCTGCTACTGATAAGTTGGAGGATATTTTGGGGAATCAGCAACAAGGAAAAACTGGGTTAGGTTTTGTTGATCAGACTCAGATTCTTAAACAGATGAGTTTTGTTCCTGCTACTAAAACTCATGATTCTATGGCTGGAACATCAAAGAAGAGACCTCAGAAGCAAGCCCAGATGCAAGGTCAGAAGCATATCCAGATGAGACCTCAAAAGCAAGCTCAGAAGAGACCTCAGATGCAAGGTCAGAAGCATGTTCAAATGCTACCTCAGAAGCAACCCCAGAAATTTTTCAGAAACAGAAGGAGGAGAAATCACCCATGGATCTGTCATCATTGTGGAAAGAAAGGGCATATCAAACCATTTTGCTTTAAACTTTATGGCTATCCTGAACATTTTCAGTATAGAAGAGTGCAACCAGCTGCCCCCAGACATAGTGTTCAGAAGGTATGGAAGCCCAAAGTTCAGAATGTTGGCCTGATTGCTCATACATCATTGAGAGCCACCTCAAAAGAAGACTGGTACTTTGATAGTGGATGTTCAAAGCACATGACTGGTGTGAAGAAGCTGCTGAGCAATATCAGATCATACTCCAGAAGTTATGTGACATTTGGAGATGGTGTAAAAGGTCAGATTCTGGGTATTGGTGATTTGATCAGAGAAGGTTTGCCCAGACTTAATGATGTGCTACTGGTGGAAGGATTAACCTCTAATCTGATCAGTATTAGCCAACTGTGTGATCAGGATTTGAAAGTGAATTTCAACAAGCAGGAGTGTATTGTTACTGATCAGGAAGATAAAGTTCAGATGAGGGGCTGCAGATCCAAAGACAACTGTTATTTGTGGGTTTCTGAAGAAGAAAGAAGTCTGACTTCTTGTCTTATGAGCTCAGAAGAGGAAGTCAAACTCTGGCACCAGAAATTGGGACATCTGCATCTGAAAGGCATGAAGAAAATCCTAAGTACTGAAGCTATCAGAGGTGTACCTAATCTGAAGATCAATGAGGACAATGTTTGTGGTGATTGTCAAATTGGGAAACAAACAAGAAAGTCTCATCCCAGATTAGTTCACCAGGTAACTACTAAAGTACTAGAACTTGTTCATATGGATTTGATGGGGCCTATGCAAGTTGAGAGTATTGGTGGCAAGAGGTATGCTTTTGTAATGGTAGATGACTACTCAAGATTCACATGGATCAGTTTTGTTAGAGAAAAGTCTGATACTTTTGAAGTATTTAAAGAAATGTGCATTCAACTACAAAGAGAAAAGGACTGTGGCATAATCAGAATCAGAAGTGATCATGGCAAAGAATTTGAAAACAAGAGCTTTTCAGAATTCTGTGCTTCTGAAGGTATAAAGCATGAGTTTTCTCCACCTATTACTCCTCAGCAAAATGGTGTAGTTGAGAGGAAGAATAGGACTTTAGCAGAATGTGCAAGAGTAATGTTGCATGCTAAGAAACTTCCATATATGTTCTGTGCTGAAGCAATGAACACAACATGTTACATACACAACAGAGTCACTTTAAAGAAGGGTACTGCATCAACTCTGTATGAATTGTGGAAAGGGAGAAAGCCTACAGTCAAATATTTTCATGTTTTTGGGAGCAGATGCTATATCTTGGCTGACATAGAGAATAGAAGAAAACTGGATCCTAAGTCTGATGAGGGCATATTCCCGGGTTATTCAGTGAACAGCAGAGCTTACAGGGTGTTTAATTCCAGAACCAAGGTTGTGATGGAGACCATAAATGTGGTTATTGATGATTTGTCTGCTGAGAATGAAAAGAATGAACCTGAAGTTGTTCCAGAGTCTGAAGCCTCAGAAGAACAAACTTCAGAAGCAGAAAAGCATTCAGAGTCTGAAGAAGCAGAAGATCAACCAGATCAAGTTCCAAATGGTAAAGGGCCATCAATTAGAGTTCAGAAGGATCATCCTAAAGACTTAATCATTGGAAGCTTAGATCAAGGTGTCAGAACCAGGAGATCGGATGCTGCTGCTACTGATTCATGTTTTGTGTCAAAGGTTGAGCCTAAAAATGTGAAAGAAGCCCTAACTGATGAATTTTGGATTGAAGCAATGCAAGATGAGTTGAATCAATTCAAAAGGAGTGAAGTGTGGGATCTAGTTCCAAGACCTGAAGGACTGAATGTGATTGGGACTAAGTGGATATTCAAGAATAAAACAGATGAAAATGGTACTGTAGTCAGAAACAAGGCAAGGTTGGTTGCTCAGGGCTATATCAAGTAGAGGGATTGGATTTTGATGAGACCTTTGCACCTGTGGCCAGACTATAGTCCATAAGACTACTGTTGGGTGTATCCTGCATTCTCAAGTTCAAATTATTCCAGATGGATGTGAAGAGTGCATTTTTGAATGGATATTTGCAAGAAGAGGTATATGTTGAACAGCCTAAGGGTTTTGTGGATCCTAAGTTTCCAGAACATGTGTACAAGTTAAAGAAGGCTTTATATGGATTGAAACAAGCACCAAGAGCATGGTATGACAGGCTGACTCAGTTTCTTGTGGCTCAAGGTTACAGAAAACGAGGTTCTGATAAGACTTTGTTTGTGAAAGATGAAAATGGGAGTCTGATGATAGCTCAGATTTATGTGGATGATATAGTGTTTGGAGCGATGTCTCAGAAGATGGTCAAACTGTTTGTTCAGCAGATGCAATCAGAATTTGAAATGAGCTTAGTTGGTGAACTGACTTATTTTCTTGGATTACAAGTCAAGCAAATGGAAGATACAATCTTCATTTCTCAATGTAAGTATGCCAAGAACATAGTAAAGAAATTTGGATTGAATCTGCTGCTCACAAGAGAACACCAGCTGCTACTCACCTGAAGTTAACTAAGGATGAACATGGAGTTTCAGTAGACCAAAGTCAGTACAGAAGCATGATTGGGAGCCTATTGTACTTAACTGCAAGCAGGCCTGATATTACATTTGTTGTAGGAGTTTGTGCAAGATATCAAGCTGATCCTAAGATGAGTCATCTGACACAAGTTAAAAGGATCCTAAAGTATGTGAATAGCACAAGTGACTATGGAATCATGTATTCACACAGTTTAAGTTCTGAACTGATGGGATATTGTGATGCTGACTGGGCTGGAAGTGCTGATGACAGGAAGAGCACTTCAGGAGGTTGTTTCTTCTTAGGGAATAACTTGATTTCATGGTTCAGCAAGAAACAAAATTGTGTGTCATTATCAACTGCTGAAGCTGAGTACATTGCTGCTGGGAGTAGTTGCTCACAACTGGTGTGGATGAAACAAATGCTGGAGGAATACAACATTGAACAGGGAACCATGACCCTATTTTGTGACAATCTGAGTGCTATTAATATCTCTAAGAACCCTATTCAGCACAGCAGAACTAAACACATAGATATCAGACACCATTTTATCAGAAACCTTGTGGAGGACAAGATTATTCAACTGGAACATGTAGCTACTGAAGAACAAGTTGCTGACATTTTCACAAAGGCCTTGGATGCTAAGCAGTTTGAAAACTTAAGGAGCAAGTTAGGTGTGTGTTTGCATGAAGAGTTATAGCAATTACTGCAGACTGGATGTGAGGAAGCTAGAGTACCTGCCAGTTATGCCTTTGCTAAGTGTGATCCTGAACCTAAGTCAGAGTCTGAGACTACTTTTGGATATGTAGTTTTGGTTTCCTATTTGAAGTCTGAGATTTGTCAGAATTTTGTGGCTAAAAAGGGGGAGAAAATCTTATGTAATGTGTTGGCTCTGATACCAAGTATTGCTGATCAGAGAATTAGTTCTAATTCAACATTCAGTGTTATTCAGAAGTTGTGTGTGAAGCTCAGTATTCAGAACCAATGCAACAAGAGCTGTCAAGATGTTATTGAGGGGGAGTATGTGTCACAGGGGGAGTACAAAATTGTTATGGTCCTGAGTGTTTCTGTGATCCTGAGGTATGGTCTTGAAGAACAATAGTGTTCAGCTCCTGAAGTGTTGACTCTGATATGCTCTGATATCATAAATTCAGAAGTAAGGGGGAGTTTGATGTATGCTGAGTGTATGCTGAGTTGCAGGGGGAGTGTGTGTGATGATCAGGAGTTGATCAGTAGCTCTGATACCTTGGAGTAGCTCTGATACCTTGTTTGTGATGATCAGGAGTTGATCAGTATGTTGGAACAAAATGTGTTTAACAAGTCTCTCATAAAATAAGGGGGAGATTGTTGAAGCATTATGTGTAAACATATCTCTCTTTGTGGTTTTGATGATAACAAGGTATTAAAGAGAAAATTGGTTATTTGCTAATGCTTTGTTCAAGTGTTTCAGAACCACACGCTTAAATTAGTATTGATTGATAATGGTTATGAAGAACAAGCTAAAGAGCAAGAAGGAAAGCCAAGAAGGAAGGTTGCAAGGCTAGAAAGAAACTGGTCCTGAAGAAGTGCTCCTGAAGTAAAGAGCTTCTGAAGAGGTCCTGAAGAAGTGCAACTTCTGAAGTCTGGGTGCCTCTGAAGAAGTCAACGCAAGTCAACTCCTGAAGCCAGCTTCTGATCCGTACAACTAAGTCAGCTTCTGATCCGTACAAAGAGAGCTTCTGATCACTATTCACTGAGAAGCTTCTGAAGCTGATATGGCATGGAAAAGCAACCAGTACTGTGCGCATTTAATGCCTGGAAGTGTCAGAACAACTCAATGGAACAGTTGTTCCCCTGACCCAAACATTCTCCAGGATTAAAGGTGGGCCAATTCAAAAATGGCACCTGCCCTGTTCTGACAAGAAAAAGTGCAGCACACATTTGCAGCAACCTAGTCCAATTGCAACGGCTAAATTCCTGATTTCCAGCAAATCTCCAACAGCTCTATTTTCATCTATAAAAGGAGGGAGATTTGAAGAAGAAATTGTTGAAGACTCTTTGAAACACATTGCTGAAACTTTGCCCTGTTTTCTGTGTAAAATCTGTCATAGTTCAAAACTCTTAGAAATTCTTCAGTCTTTGTAACTTAGGAATTTCTTAAGGTTAAGAGTCTTAACCTGTGTTGTATTTAGAGAACACCTCTGATATTTGATCAAGTGTTCATCCCAAACTTCTTTACGTGTAAACCAGTTTGGTCCCTCAAAGTCTTAGTCTGAATACTAAGCAATTGTAACCTCACTCCTTTGTGGTCTGAGTCAGAAGCCTCTTGTCTTTGTGACTTGAGCATTGGGAAGTCTCTTGTCTTAGTGACTTGAGCATTGGAAGTCTCTTCCTTGGTGGTTGAGCATAGAAGTCTCTTTCTTTGTGATTGAGCAACTGGAAGTCTCTTTCTTAGTGATTGAGCAATTGTAATCAGAACTTGATTATAGTGAAACTCTCTTGTTGGACACAAGGGGACAGGACTACTTCTCACATTGAGAAGGAACCTGTATAATTTTTGTGTGTCTTTCTTTCCCTTACTCCTTAACTTGTTTTAATCCGCTGCATTCAACTTCTGATATCTGTTCAGAACTGATCACATCAGCTTCTGAACTGAACCTTAAGCTTTAAAAGAAAAAGAACAAGTTTTTAGAGTCACACAATTCAACCCCCCCTTCTTGTGTGTTTGTTTTTCTCACCTTCAGTTGGTATCAGAGCTCCGGTTCTGATATTAACACTTAACAGTGTGTCAGTAGGATCCTGAGAAAAACATGGCCTCAACAAGTGATTCACCTCCACCCTCTCCCAGAAATCCACCATCTCCCAGAAATCAAAGAAATGTCCAATATGACTATAGTACTGAAGAAAAGAAGTCTAGGTCACACAATAAACCTCCTATGTTTACTGGTGACCCAGAAAAATTCTCTTGGTGGAAGAGTAAAATGTATAGTCACATTATTGGGATTGATAATACTCTATGGGATATTATTGAAGATGGAATCTCAATACCTGTATATGAAGAAGGTGTTGCTGTCAACAGAAGATCTCTGAGTGATGCAGAAAGAAAGATCTATAGGAAGCATCATCATGTCAGAGGTATCATTGTGGACTCATTGCCTCACACTGAGTATCAGAAGCTGAGTGACAAGTCCACTGCAAAGGCTATATTCACATCCCTCTGCTCTAACTATGAAGGTAATCAGAAGGTTAGAGAAGCTAAGGCAAACATACTTGTTCAGCAATATGAATTGTTCAGAATGAAAGAGGATGAAAATATTGAGACTATGTTCTCAAGATTTCAGACTCTGGTTTCTGGACTTCAGATTCTGAAGAAGAGTTATACCACAGCTGACCATGTGAATAAAATCCTTAGAAGCCTGCCATCCAAATGGAGACCAAAAGTGACTGCCATTGAGGAAGTTAAGGATCTGAATACTTTAAGTATTGAGGATCTTATAAGCTCCCTCAAAGTGCATGAACTGGGACTCAATGAGGATGAGCCTGTTAGAGAACCAAAAACATTGGCTCTGAAGTCTAAAAGAAAACCTGCTAAAGCTTTGAAAGCTATTGAATCTGAAGAAGAGTTTCCTGAAGGAAATTCTGATGAAGATTCAGATGCTGATGAGCTTGCAATGATTTCTAAAAGACTTCAGTATCTGATGAACAGAAAGAAAAAGTTCTCTAACAGAAGCAGTAACTTCAGAGGATCTGGTTCTAATTCAAAGAGGGATATCCAGAAGGAAAGCTGCTACAACTGTAAAAAGCCTGGCCACTTCATTGCTGATTGTCCTGATCTTCAGAAAGAAAAATCAAAGGAAAAAGCAAAGAAGTCCAGTTCAAAGTCCAGCAATTTCAGAAATAAGCTTAAGAAGAGTCTCATGGCTACATGGGATGATCTGGACAATGAGTCAGAATCTGATGAGGAGGAAGCAAACCTGGCCCTGATGGCAATTGCATCTTCTGATGCAGAATCATGTTCAGATTCTGATGAAGAAGATGAGGTATATTCTGAACTCTCTAGATCTGATTTAATTGAAACAGTTAATGATCTTATGAGTCATCTTAAAAGCAAGATAAAAGAAATTAAGTTTTTGAAAAATCAAACAAACTTGCTGTCTGAGGAAAACCTTAAACTTCAAAATCAAATTTTTGAATATGATGAGGAAGTTGAGGAACTCAGAAAAGAGGCTCATAAGAAATCTGAAGAGATTCCTAATGAACAGGAAATAGCTCTTCAGGATTTCATGTTAACTGGATTCAATAGAACAAAAATTGCCTCTATGATGTATAATATGATCAGAAACAAAGGTGAAGGCATTGGCTATGATCTATTCAAACCTTCAAATAATTTAAATTCACCTTCATGTTCTGATGATATTTTAAAAGGCAATGGTATATGCTTTGTGCCTGCTTCTGATAATTCTGAGAAGCTGAAAGTATCAGAATCTGAGACTAAGTCAGAAGTTCTGAACAACTCAGACTCTGAAGCTTCTGAACCTAAGGGTAAGATGAAGGCAACTGTTAAAACCTTGCCTAAATCTAAGCCAAAAGGTCCTAAGCCTAAGAGTAAGAGGAAATCAGACTCTGAACTTAAACCTGTTCAGAATCTGAAACGTTCAGAACCTGAAACTAGCAAGCCTCAGAATCTGAATAAATCTGATTCAATTTTTTCTAAGACTGGGTTTATTAAAACTTCAAAATCTGTCAAACCAGTTAATGGAAAACATCTTCAGTCTCAGAATAATAGGCAAAGCAAGCCAAAGCAAACCAATCAGTTTTCTGCTTCAAACTGTTTTAAGAAAGGCAAAACTGAAGCTTGCCTTGTGCCTGAAGTAAACAAAGTCAGAATTCTGAAGAGATCAGAACCAAAGCACTCAAAAGGTCAGACTCTGAACAAATCAGAACCAAAGACCTCCAAGTCTCAGGTTCTGAAGAAGTCTGAGTCCAAACCTTTGAGAACTCAGGTTCTGAAGCACTCAGGTTCTGAAAGTCAGACTTATTCTAAATACAAGGATTCATATCCAAAGTATCAGAACAAGTCTGAATACCATAACTTCAGACACAAGAAGCCAAAACCTTTCAAGACTAACCCCAAAGGACCCATGAAAATCTGGGTACCTAAGTCTGAAATTATCTCAATTGCAGATATGCTTGTCATCCAAAGAAAAGGAAAGGTCCTGGTACCTGGACAGTGGATGCTCGCATCATATGACAGGAGACAAGTCTATGTTCCAAACCCTGACTCTGAAAGAGGGAGGAACTGTGGGATTTGGAGGAAGTCAGAAAGGAAAGATCATTGGTACTGGTAAGATAGGTAATTCTTCCCTGTACATTGATAATGTTTGGCTGGTAGATGGACTTAGACATAACTTACTTAGCATAAGTCAATTATGTGATAGTAATTATGAAGTCCTGTTTAATAAGAACACTTGCACTGTAATCAGTAGCAAAGACAAGTCTGTAGTGTTCAGAGGCAGCAGGAAAAACAATGTTTATAAAATTAATTTTTCTGAATTGGTTCAGCAGAAGGTAGTTTGCCTTCTGTCTGTGAGTGATGAGAAGTGGGTCTGGCACAAAAGGCTGGGACATGCTAACTGGAGACTCATCTCCAAGCTTAGCAAGTTACAGCTGGTCAGAGGCTTGCCCCAAATTGATTATCACTCAGATGCACTGTGCAGTGCATGCCAAATTGGAAAGTTTTCTAAAACTTCTTTTAAACCAAAGAACATTGTTTCCACCTCTAAACCTCTAGAACTCCTTCACATTGATTTGTTTGGTCCTGTTGGAACAGCTTCAATCAATGGGAAGAAGTATGGACTTGTTATTGTTGATGATTATAGTAGGTGGACTTGGGTTAAATTCCTCAGAACCAAAAATGAAACATATGATGTGTTTTTCAAATTCTGCAAACAAGTACAAACAGAAACTGATTTGAAAATTTTGAAAATCAGAAGTGATCATGGTGGTGAATTTGAAAATGAACCTTTTGAAAACTTTTGTGAAGACCATGGAATTTTCCATGAGTTCTCATCTCCTAGAACTCCACAACAAAATGGAGTTGTAGAGAGAAAGAACAGGTCTTTACAAGAGATGGCCAGAACCATGATCCATGAATCAAAAATTGCTAAGTACTTTTGGGCAGAAGCTGTAAACACAGCATGTTATATTCAGAACAGGATTTACATCAGACCCATTCTGAATAAAACTTCATATGAATTATTTAAAGGAAGAAAACCAAGTATTTCTTATTTTCATCAGTTTGGTTGTACATGTTACATACTAAACAATAAGGTCTACCTAAAGAAATTTGATGCCAAGGCTCAAAAGGGTACCTTTTTAGGTTACTCAGAGAGATCTAAGGCATACAGAGTGTATAATTCTGAAACACATGTTGTTGAAGAAGCTATACACATTAGGTTTGATGATAAGAAGCCTGGTAGTGAAATACCAGAGCTGGTTGAGAGTTTTGCAGATGTCAGAATCTCAGAAGAGCCTTCAGAAGCTGAACCCAGTTCAGGTTCTGATGAAGGTTCAGAAGCTGAAATCAATGAAGGTTCTGAGAAACTCTCCAACAATGACACTACTCCTGATGCTAATCAAGATCAGCTTAGTTCTGAACAAATCCCTAATGGCCCTTCAGAAGCTAATCCACCCAGAACCTCATTTAAGTACAAGTCTTCACATCCTGAGGAGTTAATCATTGGAAACAAGAACAGTCCAAGGAAGACAAGATCAGCATTCACTCAGAATGAGTCCATGCTTGGCCTGCTATCCATGATTGAACCCACAACTACTGATGAAGCACTTGCTGATGATGGTTGGATTGTAGCAATGCAAGAAGAGCTGAATCAATTCCAAAGGAATGATGTATGGGATCTTGTGGCAAGACCTGATCAGAAGAACATCATTGGAACAAAATGGGTGTTCAGGAACAAGCTCAATGAACAAGGAGAAGTGATCAGAAACAAGGCTAGATTAGTAGCTCAAGGGTACAGCCAGCAAGAAGGAATTGACTACACTGAGACATTTGCTCCAGTAGCAAGACTGGAAGCAATCAGGTTACTTCTTTCTTATGCTATTAATCATGATATCATCTTGTATCAAATGGATGTTAAGAGTGCTTTCTTAAATGGTGTAATTTCTGAAGAAGTATATGTCAAACAACCTCCTGGTTTTGAAGATGTAAAATATCCAAATCATGTTTTTAAACTTAAGAAATCCTTGTATGGTCTGAAACAAGCTCCCAGAGCTTGGTATGAAAGGCTAAGCAACTTCTTAATTAAAAATGGTTTTGTAAGAGGTCAAGTTGACAATACACTCTTTAGAAAAACTGTTAAGAAAGAAATCTTAATTGTACAAATCTATGTTGATGATATCATATTTGGTTCTACTAATGCCTCCCTTTGCAAGGAATTTTCTAAGTTAATGTAGGATGAATTTGAAATGAGCATGATGGGTGAGCTGAAATTCTTCTTGGGAATTCAAATCAACCAATGCAAAGAGGGTGTTTATGTTCATCAGTCAAAATACACCAAGGAGCTTCTGAAGAAGTTCCAGCTGGATGATTGCAAGCTGATGTCAACACCAATGCATCCCACCTGCACCTTAAGCAAAGAGGACAATGGCACTAAGGTAGATCAGAAGCTGTACAGAGGTATGATAGGTTCTCTCCTATACTTAACTGCTTCTAGGCCAGATATTTTATTTAGTGTATGTCTGTGTGCTAGATTCCAATCAGATCCTAGAGAATCTCATATGACTGCTGTCAAGAGAATCTTCAGGTATCTAAAAGGAACAACTAATTTGGGACTTCTGTATAAGAAATCTCTAAATTATAAGCTAGTTGGATTCTGTGATGCTGACTATGCTGGGGACAGGATTGAAAGAAAATCCACCAGTGGAAACTGTCAGTTTCTTGGTGAGAATCTGATATCCTGGGCCAGCAAGAGACAAGCAACCATTGCTTTGTCAACAGCAGAAGCAGAATACATCTCAGCTGCAAGTTGTAGCACACAACTGCTCTGGATAAAACATCAATTAGAGGATTATCAGATTCATGCAGACAATATTCCTATTTATTGTGATAATACTGCTGCTATATGTCTGTCTAAAAATCCAATTCTGCATTCTAGAGCCAAGCACATAGAAATAAAACATCATTTTATAAGAGATTATGTTCAGAAGGGTGTGTTAGATATTCAGTTCATTGATACTGATCATCAATGGGCTGACATATTCACAAAACCCCTAACAGAAGATAGATTCAATTTTATTAAAAAGAATCTGAACATGCATTTTGTCTCATGAAAAATGTGCTTGAATCTGAACGTATTCCTTGATTCTGAGTTTATCATAAGCTAAGACTTATCAAACACTCACCTTCTGAGAGTTTGGCTAAAGTTAAGCCTGAAAAACTTCAGAGTCTGAAGGATCAGAACCTGGATTTTCTGACTTCTGAATCTGATAAAAGTCTAATGTTGGTCAGAATCTGATAAGTATAGCTATGGGCAATGATGATTAAAGCTTTGAAAGTTTTATACTCTAATCCTCCCAAAGTCATCAAGTAAAAATGTATGTTTATGCTCTGATACTCTTTGTTAAAACTACTTAACAAACTATTTTCAAGTTGGTATCAGCTTATTTTCAAAATGTTTAGCACAGACACATTTTAAAAGCCCAAAGTGTTTCAGACATGTTCAGTTTCAAGAACTCTTTTCATCTTGGTATCAGGCTTTTAGAAATGTTTTTATTTGGTATCAGACTCTGAATTAAAACTTTTAGCTGGTATCAGACTCTGAGATAAACCCTCAATTGGTATCAGATTCTGATATATTTCTTTAAAAGCAAACTCAGAATTGCTCTGATACTGAACACTTCTTGAGAAGTTTTGCTCTGATACTGAACACAACTGGTTGTTTTGCTCTGATGCTGAACCAGTATGTACTGAACAAGTAATGTCTGAACACAGAATGACCTGATCAGAAGCTCCAAACTTTTTCTGCTTCTGAACAGCATTCTAATTTTTCTGCAAGTCATATACTAATTGAAAATCAAGTAGGCTCTGATGTTTATCCTTGCTACTTGGTTATCCATATGATTGCACCAATATCTCACAATCTTGGCTAGTTCAATCCCTCTCAAATTCTGAATCCTTTTCAAAACTTTTCAAACTTGATGTCAGAACTGCTTTAAAACTCTTTTAAAAAGGGGAAACTGAACTGCTTTGATACCTGCTTTCAAACTCTTTTCAAATCCTTTTCTGCTCTGATACAGATATTTTCAAACTCTCTTGACAAAGGGAGAGAAATTTTTGTCTTAAGGGGAGAAAGTAGTACTTTTTGTTGATGACAAAAGGGGGAGAAAAGTAAAACAAGTATTAAAGCACCTGAGCTCAAATAAGTTAAAATTGTCAAAAGTTAAGCCTATTAAAGCTCTGATACAATTGTTAGGATTAAGTTCTGATACAATTGTTAAGCTAGCTCTGATACTGATCAGTTAAGCTAAGTTAAGCTCTGATATATTGTTTGACTAGCTCTGATACATTTCTGACAATATTTAACTTATGAGAACTGTTTTTTTTAATTCTTAGCCTCTGAAGTGAATTTCTGGCTATGATACATTCTGTGAGATATATAACTCTAAGTGAGTTAAGATGAATTTAAAATAACTTGGATAAGACTCAGGGAGCTTACAAAACTCATCCTGTGGATTATCAGACTTAGGGGGAGAGCTTACAAACCTCAGAACCTGAAGTCAACAAGTAATCTTAAATTCTGAGTGTAAATTTCACCATATTGTCTTAAGTTAAGCTTAATTAACATGGATAAGAATCAAGGGGGGCTTACAAACCTAACCTTGAGGATTGTCAGACCTAGGGGGAGCTTACAAACCTCTCCTGAAGTCAGATTGTTAATTAAACTTAATAACAATTCTGAAATTTTCACATTTGTGTTTTTAACTGAACTTAATTAACTTGGATCAGACTCAGGGGGAGCTTACAAACCTCACACCCTGCAGTTAACTTGTTAATTAAGTTAACAACAATTTTCTGTTTTAATACTTATGTTTGTCATCATCAAAAAGGGGGAGATTGTTGGAACAAAATGTGTTTAACAAGTCTCTCATAAAATAAGGGGGAGATTGTTGAAGCATTATGTGTAAACATATCTCTCTTTGTGGTTTTGATGATAACAAGGTATTAAAGAGAAAATTGGTTATTTGCTAATGCTTTGTTCAAGTGTTTCAGAACCACACGCTTAAATTAGTATTGATTGATAATGGTTATGAAGAACAAGCTAAAGAGCAAGAAGGAAAGCCAAGAAGGAAGGTTGCAAGGCTAGAAAGAAACTGGTCCTGAAGAAGTGCTCCTGAAGTAAAGAGCTTCTGAAGAGGTCCTGAAGAAGTGCAACTTCTGAAGTCTGGGTGCCTCTGAAGAAGTCAACGCAAGTCAACTCCTGAAGCCAGCTTCTGATCCGTACAACTAAGTCAGCTTCTGATCCGTACAAAGAGAGCTTCTGATCACTATTCACTGAGAAGCTTCTGAAGCTGATATGGCATGGAAAAGCAACCAGTACTGTGCGCATTTAATGCCTGGAAGTGTCAGAACAACTCAATGGAACAGTTGTTCCCCTGACCCAAACATTCTCCAGGATTAAAGGTGGGCCAATTCAAAAATGGCACCTGCCCTGTTCTGACAAGAAAAAGTGCAGCACACATTTGCAGCAACCTAGTCCAATTGCAACGGCTAAATTCCTGATTTCCAGCAAATCTCCAACAGCTCTATTTTCATCTATAAAAGGAGGGAGATTTGAAGAAGAAATTGTTGAAGACTCTTTGAAACACATTGCTGAAACTTTGCCCTGTTTTCTGTGTAAAATCTGTCATAGTTCAAAACTCTTAGAAATTCTTCAGTCTTTGTAACTTAGGAATTTCTTAAGGTTAAGAGTCTTAACCTGTGTTGTATTTAGAGAACACCTCTGATATTTGATCAAGTGTTCATCCCAAACTTCTTTACGTGTAAACCAGTTTGGTCCCTCAAAGTCTTAGTCTGAATACTAAGCAATTGTAACCTCACTCCTTTGTGGTCTGAGTCAGAAGCCTCTTGTCTTTGTGACTTGAGCATTGGGAAGTCTCTTGTCTTAGTGACTTGAGCATTGGAAGTCTCTTCCTTGGTGGTTGAGCATAGAAGTCTCTTTCTTTGTGATTGAGCAACTGGAAGTCTCTTTCTTAGTGATTGAGCAATTGTAATCAGAACTTGATTATAGTGAAACTCTCTTGTTGGACACAAGGGGACAGGACTACTTCTCACATTGAGAAGGAACCTGTATAATTTTTGTGTGTCTTTCTTTCCCTTACTCCTTAACTTGTTTTAATCCGCTGCATTCAACTTCTGATATCTGTTCAGAACTGATCACATCAGCTTCTGAACTGAACCTTAAGCTTTAAAAGAAAAAGAACAAGTTTTTAGAGTCACACAATTCAACCCCCCCTTCTTGTGTGTTTGTTTTTCTCACCTTCACAGTAGGTTATGTGTGCTTCAGTAGCTGATATGAACTGAATCTGGTTTGTGTTTCTCATGATAGTCATAAATGAATCCGCTGCTAATTACTATGTTATGATTGATCATTGTGGAGTTCTTCATTGCTGAGTTGTTTATAAAGGAGATTGAAGAACTTGGATGGTTTTAGCCAAAAATTTGCCAAATGGGGAGATTGTTGAGTCTTTTGGTGTTGGCTGCATTGTTTGGCAAAAACCAAAGTATGGAGTAGAAGCATTTCCTTATGTTGAACATTTCTTCAGTTACAAGTTTTCTCATTTGAAGCCATTCAGAAGCTGAAATCTACATCAGAAGCTGAAATGCTCTTCAGAAGCACTGTAGCACTTCAGTAGCAGTTTCAGGTTCTGAAGCCAGCGTTGACTTCTGTTGACCACATCAGAAGCTGGGTTTGGTGGATTGTTTTTGCGTGTATCTTGGGAGATTTAGCAAGGAATTATCTTTGTATGATTGCTTCTAGAAGGCTGGTTTAATTGGAGAAGATATCTTTGAAGATTTGGTTCAAAGTTATGAAAATTCGTATTTTCTGTTTTAAATCTTTCAAAGATTGGATGCAGTTTTATTTGTTACATTATTGGTTCAATCTTATTCCAGTAACAAATCAATTCAGAAGATTTGGAGCATAATTAAGAGACTTGCTGAAGGCTATATAAGGAGGAGTGCTGCTGCTATTCAACTTACGAATTTAAGAGTATTATTCAGAGAAATAGAGTCTTAGTTGTTTTTAAGCTTTTGCTTTATTTTTGTACGCCACTCATATGCTTTGAGTTGGTTTAGGATTGTTATTGAGTTGTAATTCATTCTAAGCCTCTAAGTACGAATGAAGTTGTGTTTTTGAAGTTTTCTGAAAAACAGAGTGTTTTTGATTAAGGGTTTCAGTAACAGGTGTGTTACTTGAATAGGAAGTTAGTGGTCTCTAATACTCAACGTGTTGGGTAGAATTCAAGACTAGGAGGAAGTTAATTGCTTAGGCTGGGAACTGGGAGTCAGTATCTTGAGTCATAAGGATTAATTCTTATAGTGGAATTCCTTCCTGGATTGGTATCCCCCAGAGTAGGAGGTGTTTACTCCGAACTGGGTTAACAAACCTCTGTGCCTTTTTACTTTCCTGCACTTTAATTTGCTGCCTGTGTGTGTTTGTGTTTGTGCTCTGTTTTGCAAATTATTGTGTCCTGTGTGTTGTTCAGAACCTGTTTGGTTCAGAACCTGATTTCTCTTTAGTATTGCCTGGCCAGAATTTCAAAACAAATCCAACTGGAAGAGGTGCTGCAACCCATAGGATGGAAATAATTTCTACAGATTGAGGAACCTATTTACCCTCACCTTGTCAAAACCTTCTACTTTACCTCCAAAATCTTTGAAAACCATAACCTGCTCATTGCTGATATTGGCCAAAAAGAGAATATTATCACTTGTGGAAAAGACTGGTATAAAAATGTTGGACTTGATAGAAACACTGTCCTTGCACAATTCTTTCTAAAGTTCAATCCCAACAAAGAACTTCCTGCCATTAACCTCAAAAATGAATACAAAATTATGGACAATCTTTGTGTGCATAGTCTTCTTCCAAGAAGTGGTGGGAAATACAAAATATCTGATACAGATATAATGGTAAAGTACCATCTCTCGCAAGGAAAAAGGGTAAATCTCTCATACCTCATCATTCAACACATGATCTGTGCTATACATGAGGGAAAAAACACTTCTGGCCTCTGATGACATCCTGTCATTACTCTTTTAGTAGGCATTTTTCATGTAATTTTAGAGTTATGCATTGTAATTCATGGAGTTGCAAGCCACAAAAAGGACAGAAAATGGAGTTTGAAGATTTAGAATTCGGCCACCGAATGCCTTGCATCGGCCACCGAATTTGCTGCTAAAATCACCACTGATCCTCGACAAAAATCGGCCACCGAAGTGCAAAATTCGGCCACCGATGTTTAGGCAATTCGGCCACCGAATTGAGGGATTCGGCCACCGATTTTGACAGGCCTATTTAAGGAACTTGCATTTTCTGAAAAAAGTGTTCACGATTTTGGAGACCTAGAGGCATATTTTGGAGCTGAAGCTTTGAAAACTCATAGCCAGTTATCAATACATGTATGAATCCTTTAATTCTTGTTAGTTATCTTGTACTTTAGCTATGAGTAACTAATCTCTCTGTGGTTGAGACTTAGATGAATTTGATGTAATCCTATGGGAACCCTAATTTGTTGAACTCCTTTGAATATCAATGAAAGTCTAGTTTTTATTCATATTACCTTGTGTTTAATGCTTTTTGTATGTTCATCATCGACTACTAACCCTAGCTTTATGCATATGCAAATTGATCGTAGAGATTGATTGACCACTAACCCTGGCTCTTGACTCGTATCTAGGTAATAAGTTTAACCTAAGTAATTAAGCTAGAGATAGACAATTATTAGGTTATGACATAGGGATTAACGAACTATTAAAACCTCCAACGATTTCGAACTCGCTTAAGAGATTAAGGTGTTGTCACTCGTGGGGAGAATTCTAGGTCAAGAGATTGGGTAGAATTACTATGTTAATCTGTCGTTGAACTAGATAGACATTGATTGAATTAGGAGTGCAAATTACCATAGGAGAGCTTCAGAAAAGTCGAAAGTCTTAGCCATGTTTCTCTCTAATTTCTTAAAACCAATCTTTATTGCTTTTTAATCAAATTTATTTTACAAACTCAATTAAACTGCCTAGGGCAACCCTGAATTTAATACATCCTAATTGATAACAATAATGCTTAGTCGAAATTAACAACGGTCCTCGTGGATACGAATTTTATTATTACTTCGATCGAATTTGGTACACTTGCCAAATATCTATCAAGTTTTTGGCGCCGTTGCCGGGGAACTGTTGAATTATTTCAACAAGGCAATATAGTTATTATTTAGGATTTCTGCAATTTATTTTCTGTCATTTAATTTTTCTTTTTTTTATATATAAAAAAAAATTTCATTAAATTGAGTTCATATCTATTTTGTATTGTGCAGTGCTACTAAGGTATTCGTTTGCTATTTATGCGAGGTAGAGTGCAACCCGGTGATTTGTTGCACGATCCGGAGATCGAGAAGACTGCAAAGGCTAATCGGAGAGCGGTCCGGTTAGCTCGATCAGCTGATCCTAGTCCCAGAACACAATACACTGAACCAGCACTTACTGTAACTAAAACTTTTACCACAGGAGATCACGGAGAAGATCCACCACCACCTCTGAGACTTATGATGGGAGATTATGGGTTGGCTGCTCACCGAGGGCATCTAACTCATGTCTTTCAACCAGCAAACCCAGTCGCTTTTGATATCAAAACATCCGTGCAGAGTGGGTTGAAAGAAAAACAATATGATGGGTCAGACAGCATGAGTCATCATGAACACTTGAGTCGCTTCTATGAAACGTGTTAGTTCTGTGTGCCTCCAGCCAACGTAACGGAGGACCAAAAGAAACTCAAGTTGTTCGCCTTCACCCTAACCGGGAGAGCCAAGGATTGGTTGTTAACCTTACCTAGTGGGACTATTCAAACTTGGGATGAGCTAGAGCTGAAGTTCTTAGAGAGATTTTTTCCAATGTCCAAATATTGGGAGAAAAAACATGAGATCTCCAACTTTAGACAAGGGGAGAATGAGTCACTATATGATGCTTGGGAGCGATTTAAACTGCTGCTTAAAAGGTGTCCTGCCCATGATTTTTCTGAAAAGGCGTACCTCCAAGTCTTCACCGAAGGGTTGACACATAGCAATAGGATGTTTCTAGATGCTTCAGCTGGTGGAAGTATGAGGGTTAAGACTGACCATGAAGTCCAAACCTTAATAGAAAACATGGCCCAAAATGAGTACCGTGCTGATGCTGATAAAAAGAAAAGGGGTGTCTTTGGGGTGAGCGACAATACGACCATCTTAGCAAACCAAGCAGCCATGAACAAGCAGTTAGAAGCTTTGATGAAGCATGTGCATGGATTAACCATGGGGAAAGCTCATCAGGTAGCAGCTATAAAATGTGATTTCTGTGGTGAGGGACATGCAAATGGTGAGTGTGTGCCGGAAGGAGCTAGTGAAGAAGCCAATTACATGGGAAACCATCAAAAGGGAAACCCCTATTCTAACACTTTCAACCCAGGTTGGGCAAATCATCCTAATTTGAAGTATACCAGCAACAATACTCTGAATCCACTGTTACCTAACCCTCAGCAACAACAGCAAAGAAAGCCTTCAGCTTTTGAAGAAGCCATGACTAGCTTTGTGAAGATGACTCAGACTAACTTTGAAGAAATCAAAGCAAGCCAGGAAGCTGAAAGGAGAAACAATGAGGCATCAAGGAAACTACTGGAGACTCAAATTGGGCAGATAGCTAAACAGTTGGCTGATCAGGCGAAAGGAGGATTCTCAGGCAACACTCAAGACAATCCTAAGAATGAGAGTTTCAAAGCCATTGAGTTGAGGAGTAAAAAGGTTTTAACACCCCTATTTCCTAAAGTCACGAAAAATAGTGAAGAATTAGTGGAGGGTGATGAACAAGAAGTAGTCGAAAAAAAAGATGAAGGAGTAGTTGAAAATGAACAGAAGAAAAAAAATGAAGAGGAAGAAAAAAATAAAGAGGGAGAAAAAAGTAAGAAATTGATTGATGTTGATTCCATTCTGAGAAAAACCAAAAGCCAACTTCTTGAAGAGAGTGGGAAGAAACAAGTTATTCCCTCTTATGTGAAACTGCCATATCCACACTTGTCAAAGAAGAAAGAGAAGCAGGAGAGCCAATTCAAGAAATTCATGGAGCTATTCACCCAATTGCAAGTAAATATTCCTTTTAGTGAGGCGCTTGATCAAATGCCGGTGTATGCAAAATTCATGAAGGATCTTCTAACCGGACGGAGGAAGCCAAGAGATGATGAGAATATTGCTTTTGTCCGAAAATTGTAGTGCTATTCTTCAAAGGAAACTGCCTCCAAAGTTGAAGGATACAGGAGCATTTACTATACCTTGCACAATTGGGAAAGTAAATGTGGGAAGAGCTTTATGTGATTTGGGAGCTAGCATTAATCTTATGCCCTTATCAATGATGAAGAAGCTAGGATGTGGGGAGCCTAAGCCTACAAAGATGACTCTTACTCTGGCTGATCGCTCTATTTCCTATCCGTATGGAGTTTTGGAAGATGTTTTAGTGAAAGTGAATGATCTACTTTTTCCAGCTGATTTTGTTATTCTTGACATGGAGGAGGATGAAGAGTTTCCCTTGTTACTGGGGAGACCTTTTCTAGCTACTGGTAGAGCGCTTATTGATGTGGAGATGGGAGAGTTGATGCTTCGGTTTCAAGATGAGCAAGTGGTGTTCAATATTTTCGAGGCAATGAAGCACAGGAACGAAAATCCACAATGTTACCGAGTTGATGTGGTAGATGATATTGTTGAAGAAATTATCCAGCAACTTGCAGCAGGTAAACAAGAATCATTGTGCGCAAAGGTTGAAAGTTTGCACCCACAGAATGAAGAGGGGGCGCCCAAGGAAAACAAAGAGGAAGGGGACCTTGCAAAAATTCCAGAATTAAAAGAGCTACCTTCTCACTTGAAGTATGTTTTTCTAAGCAAGGATGCCTCGAAACCAGTCATCATCAGTACTACTTTGACACCCCTTGAAGAAGAAAAATTAATGAGGGTGTTGAGGGAAAATCAAGGAGCTTTGGGTTGGCAAATTTCTGATCTGAAAGGTAAAAGTCCAGCGTATTGCATGCACAAAATACACTTGGAGGCTGAATTTAAACCAGTAGTGCAACCACAACGCAGACTCAACCCAACTATGAAAGAAGTGGTCAAGAAAGAGGTGCTGAAACTCTTAGATGCTGGCATGTTTTACCCCATTTCAGATAGCTCATGGGTTAGCCCGGTGCATGTAGTCCCTAAAAAGGGAGGTATGACGGTGGTTGCAAATGACAAGAATGAGTAGATTCCAACTAGGACAGTTACTGGTTGGAGAATGTGCATAGATTACAGAAGGTTAAATCAAGCAACAAGGAAGGACCACTTCCCGTTACCTTTCATGGACCAAATGTTGGAAAGGTTGGCGGGCCAGGCATTTTACTGTTTCTTGGATGGGTACTCAGGGTATAATCAGATTGCGGTGGCTCCGGAAGATCAGGAGAAGACTGCCTTTACTTGTCCATTTGGGGTGTTTGCATATAGGAGGATGCCTTTCGGGCTATGTAATGCGTCGGCTATCTTCCAAAGGTGTATGCTCTCCATCTTCTCTAACATGATCGAGAAGAATATTGAGGTATTTATGGACGTCTTTTCTGTTTTTGGTAAGTCTTATGATAACTGCTTGTTACACTTAGATGCTGCCATAAAAAGGTGTACCGACACTAACCTGATTTTAAATTGGGAAAAATGTCATTTCATGGTAACTGAAGGGATAGTGTTGGGACACAAAATAAGTGGGAGAGGCATCCAGGTGGACCAAGCAAAGATAGAGGCGCCTGTTAATGTGAAGGGGGTGAGAAGTTTCTTGGGGCATGCTGGTTTTTACCGGCGGTTTATTAAAGATTTTTCAAAAATTGCAAAGCCCCTCTGTAACCTTTTAGTCAAGGAAACTGAGTTTAAATTTGATTCCGAATGTCTTACTGCCTTTACATTGATTAAAAACAAGTTGGTCACTGCACCTGTAATCATCGCCCCCGATTGGGATGCTCATTTTGAGCTAATGTGTGATGCGAGTGACTACGTAGTTGGAGCAGTGTTAGGCCAACGTCGTGAGAAATTTTTCCATGCAATTTATTACGCGAGTAAAGTTCTGAATGATACCCAAGTAAATTATTCCACAACTGAAAAAGAACTACTAGCGGTAATATTCGCGTTGGAAAAATTTCGGTCTTATCTAATTGGCTCCAAAGTTATCGTTTTTACAGATCACACAGCTTTAAAGTACCTGTTGACAAAAGGAGATTCCAAACCCCGCTTGTTGAGGTAGATTTTTCTTTTACAAGAGTTTGATCTGGAGATCCGAGACAAAAAAGGAGTTGAAAATGTGGTAGCCGACCACCTTTCTAGGCTGGACAACAGAGAGGTTACTGAAAAAGAAAAGGCCATAGCAGCTGAGTTCCCGGATGAACAACTGTTCAACATCCAAGAAAGGCCATGGTTTGCTGACATGGCAAATTTTAAGGCCGGGAACTTACTGCCTGATGATTTGAGCTGGCAAGAAAAGAAGAAATTCTTCAAGGATGCAAACCACTACTTGTGGGATGATCCGTATTTGTTTAAGGTAAGCACTGACGGTTTGATCAGACGTTGTGTTGCAGGTGAGGAAGCAAGGAGCATAATGTGGCACTGCCATAACTCAGCTTATGGGGGCCACCATAGCGGTGAGAGAACAGCTGCAAAAATTCTACAGAGTGGGTTCTGGTGGCCCACACTCTTTAAGGACTGCGTTGAATTCGTCCGACACTGTGACAAGTGTCAACAAACAGGTAATATCTCGAAGAGAAATGAGATGCCCCTCGATGGTATTTTAGAAATTGAACCGTTTGACTGTTGGGGCATCGATTTCATTGTACCATTCCCCTCCTCCTACTCTAACTTGTATATCCTTGTTTGTGTCGATTATGTCACCAAGTGGGTCGAAGCGATTGCTTGTGTCGCTAATGATTCACACACTGTGGTGAATTTTTTGAAAAAGAACATCTTCCCTAGGTTTGGAACCCCTAGAGTTTTGATCAGTGATGGGGGGAAGCACTTCTGCAATAAATATTTGGAAAATGTGCTTGTTAAATACAATGTGAAGCATAAGGTTGCTACTCCCTATCACCCTCAAACTAGTGGGCAAGTAGAGGTGTCGAATAGGCAGTTGAAACAAATTCTTGAAAAAACTGTTGCTGCCTCTAGGAAGGATTGGTCTAGGAAGTTAGATGATGCTTTGTGGGCGTATAGAACTGCGTTTAAGACGCATTTAGGGTTGTCGCCCAAATCAGTTAGTTTATGGTAAAGCCTGCCATCTCCCTGTGGAGTTAGAACACAAAGCGTATTGGGCAATTAAGGCCCTCAATTTTGACCAAGCCTCAGCAGGTAGGAAGAGGCTTTTGAAGCTCAATGAGCTGGAGGAAATGAGATTGAGCGCTTATGAAAATGCTGCCATTTATAAAGAGCGAACAAAAAAATATCATGATAAAGGTCTGGTGAGGAGAGAGTTTAACATTGGGCAACAAGTTTTGCTTTTTAATTCCAAGTTGAAGCTGTTTCCTGGCAAGCTCAGATCGAAGTGGTCAGGACCTTTCGTGATAAGAAGTATTTCTCCACATGGAGCAGTGGAGTTGGCAAAAGCTGACAAGGCAAACACCTTCAAGGTAAATGCTCAGAGGCTCAAGCCGTACCTTGGTGGTGACCTACCTACTGAAAGGGTAGGGCTTTTGCTGACAGACCTCTAAAGGTTGTCTACGGTCAAGCTAGTGATGATAAAGAAGCGCTGAGTGGGAGGCAACCCACTGTCTGAGGCAGGTATAATTTTCTTTTCATTTTCATTTTTTCTATTTTATTCAAAAAAAAAAAAAAGAGTTCAATTCGGTGGCCGATGTACTGAACTCGGTGGCCGAATAATGTCGTATTGAAGTTTTTTCTGCCCGTTGGAGAATTCGGTGGCCGATAGCTTCATTCGGTGGCCGATTTTTTTTTTAAGTTTTGAAAAATAATATGACCGTTGGAGCCATTCGGTGGCCGAATTAACACATTCAGTGGCCGATTTTTGCCTTCCCTATATATAGAACCATCCTTTTTCATAATCCTCAACTTCCAAAAGTAGGGTTACCCTGCCAAAATCATTTTAGGAACCGCACATCTACCTTCACACATCTTCTTCTCCATTCTTAACACTCCCTAACACCAAATTCGTGCTTGATTCTTACCTCCATAACCCTTCACACAAAAACTTAACAAAAATGGCCAAAACTAGGAACCAAACCCAAGAGCCCACCACAAAAAGAAGGAGAGGGAAGGAATCCGCCGATACCTCTTCTCAACCACCACCTAGTCCACCACACACTCAACCATAATCATACCAAAGATTTGTATCCGAAGAAGCTACGGAGAGGTTTGAGGTGATCAAAAGGCGTGTCTTCAACAAGGAAAGGGGAATTAATGTTGACAAATTGGAGAAGCATCCTAGCTTTCTGTGGGCAATACAAGCAAAGGGCTGGGAGGGACTTGTGAATATGGTAACTAAAGAAAGTAACGCAAGCATTGCCTTGGAATTTTTGGCTAATGCTTTTGCTCAGAAAGAATCAGATTATCACTCCTATGTGAGGGGAAAGAGAGTTGATTACTCCAGGCAAGATATTAATCGAGCGCATGGTTTGAGGGAGGTAGAAAATTGTGATGTGGAGTATCGTAAGGCGACACATGATGGGATCAGGAGTAGAAGTGGATGGGATGAATTACTTGAAGGATTGATGAGAGAAGGAAAGGGGTGGATAGGAATTGTTCAGAGACCTCATAGAATTAACACTGTTGATTTGCTGCCAGAATACAAAGCATGGGCCTCGTTTATTCAGACGGTTATTGATCAAACTTCTGCTACAGCTGAAATGATAAGGGAAAGAGTGTTTATTTTGCTGTCTGTGATTTCTGATGAGGATATAGATGTGGGAAAGTTGATGGCTAATAGTTTGCACAAGATGGTTAGGACGGATAAGAACACTTTGGGACATTGCTGTTTGATAAACAAGTTGTGACAGGAAGCTCAAGTTCCGGTTGAACCTACTAACATTTTTGTAAGGTCTTTGAGATTCATATCTGATTCGGTAATAGAAGGTTTTGAAAAGGAAAAGGAGAAGTATGATCGAGATCTTCGGGAAGCAAGGGAGAGACAGCAACAGCCACCTCAGATGATGGAGCAGGATCAGCCACCACAGGTGCAGGCACAGGATCAGCCACCACAGGTGCAGCCACAGGGCCTTCCACCCTATTTCGCTGAGTATACGTATGTTATGGCAAATTGGGCACAGGATATCTCGTCTAGGGATAGGATGCCACCACCGTCATTCCCTCAACCTTTCTATGAAGCAGCTGAGCTATATCGTCAGAGTCCTTATACCAGGACTAATGCTTATGAGAGATTTGCTAGCCCGCATGACATGGAGAACTACTTTGCAGAGGAGAGGCAGAGAGGAGCTGACAGGGAGGAGCGCATCAGAGCAGAGTACTATAGGATTCAGGCTGAGCAGCAGCTTAATGCTGACGAATATCCTCAGATGTACCCGTTTCCACCTTCAGGACCAGGAGGGTCGTCAGGAGCACAACTTTGATTTGGGCACCTTGTCTAGCCCAAACATTTTTTGTTTTTTTTTATCGCTGTTAGTTTTTGTTTCTGTTATTTGTTTATGTTATTTCCTTTTGTATGGAGTCAACTTGAAAAGTGTCTGGTTTATGAACTATGATTCCCCTATTTGTAATGCATCTAAACTTGTTTATTATTAATGAATTGACTTTTCTTGAAACTTACCAGTTCAGTAACAAAGATTTCACCAATGATTTGTCAAAGGTTCAGAGGAGGTAGTGCTTGCATGATTCTATATGGGAAGTGTACGGCAAGAAAGATGCTTAGGTAGCCACAACTTCCAGAAACCTCAGCTTGTAAGGTTACGGCCTAAAGTTATTTTTCAATTTTTTACAAATATGAGTGTTTCCATGTGGATGCTATTTCTGAGATTTGCGATTTTTCTTTGTAATTGATTGGTCACATTTTGTACACACTAAGGCAAATTGCTTGTACCTTGTGCCTTTGCGACCCACCTTTGTTTATATTGAATTATCCTTTGTTTAAACCCAGTTGAGCCGCTAGGATTTAGACCCCTTGTTTCGGTGACTAACCACATTACAAGCCTAGGGACCTTAGGAATGTGCACCAAATTTTGATGGAGTTAGGCATGTTTATATGTGTTATAATTGAAAAGTTCAAGTTTGGGGTTGCTTTTGGAACTAGCAACACTCTAAGTTTGGGGTAGGGGTACTAGAGAAAGGAAAGAGAATCACTTTGTGCTAACTTTGTGCTAAAAAAAAAACAAAGAATAAGCATGAGAAAAATAAGCTGAATTTGCAGCTCAAAAAAAAAGTGATCAGTTGCTTCATTCATTAAAAGTTCTTTCTAGTCCCCGGATTTAATTGTGATATGATGTTAGGGGTGCGTGGTGTATTTTAGATCCGTAGGATGATGTCTAACTCCTTTGTTTTTCTTAAACCTACTTTCCAAATGATCCCACCTCTGACCTAAGCCCCGTTATAACCTGGAAAGTCCTTAAATGTGTGTACATGATAATGACTTTGATTGATTCTTAGAAATTTTTCAAGTTTTGGTAATATAGTAGTCCTTCATGTCGACTGAGTGAACCTTGTCATATTCAATATTGTTGCGAGAAGTTGTGGAATGGATGTGTTACCAAGCATGTTAGCTCATCAATTACTAACAAGGGAGATGAACTTTTGACACGATCATTGGTGGGGTAAGTGTTACTTTACTGTTATTTTTCATTTTAAGTTGGTTCCTTGAGGACAAGTAACGATGCAAGTTTGGGGTTGTGATGACATCCTGTCATTACTCTTTTAGTAGGCATTTTTCATGTAATTTTAGAGTTATGCATTGTAATTCATGGAGTTGCAAGCCACAAAAAGGACAGAAAATGGAGTTTGAAGATTTAGAATTCGGCCACCGAATGCCTTGCATCGGCCACCGAAGTGCAAAATTCGGCCACCGATGTTCAAGCAATTCGGCCACCGAATTGAGGGATTCGGCCACCGATTTTGACAGGCCTATTTAAGGAACTTGCGTTTTCTGAAAAAAGTGTTCAGATTTTGGAGACCTAGAGGCATATTTTGGAGCTGAAGCTTTGAAAACTTGAAATTCTGGCCAGGCAATACTTAAGAGATTTCAGGTTCTGAACCAAAACAGGTTCTGAACAATGACTTAGCACAATTTAACGCAGATAAATAGCAGAAATAAAAAGTGCAGGAAAGCTAAAGAACACACAAGGTTTGTTAACCCAGTTCGGAGTAAACACCTCCTACTCTGGGGGATACCAATCCAGGAAGGAAATCCACTATAGGATTTAACCCAAAGACTCAAGACACTGACTCCCAGTTCCCAGCCTTAGCAATTAAACTCCTCCTAGTCAGACTTCTACCCAACTCTGAGTATTAGAATCCTCTAACTTCCTATTCAAGCAACTAAACCCAGCTACTTGAAACCCTTAATCAAAAACACTCTGTTTTTCAGAAAACTTCAAAAACACAAAGACTTCATTCGTACCTAAAGGCTTAGAATGAATTACAACTCAATTAAACTCCTAAACCAACTCAAACATGAGTGGTGCACAATAAAAACTCTAAGTTTAAAACACAAACTCAATTCTGAATTATACACTCTAAAATTCGTAAGTCTTGAATGGCAGCAATACTCCTCCTTTTATAACCTTCAGCAAAGCTCTTAATTATGCTCACAATCTTCTGAATTAGATTTGTTTCTGAATTATGAGAAATCCAATAAGGAAACAAATAAACCAGGAATGTATCTTTTAAAGATTCTGCAGAAATAATACGAGCTTCATAATTTAATACCAAATCTTCATTAAATCTTCTCCAATTCAACAGCAATCTAGAAGCAATAATCCTGGAACAAATCCTTGCCAAATGTCGCTAAGATTCGCATAAAAATAACTTGAAAAACATCAGCTTCTGATGAAGTCAACAAAAGTCAACATGGGCATCAGAACCTGAAAACAGCTTCTGAAGTGCTACAGTGCTTTCAGCTTCTGATGGCATTTTCAGCTTCTGAATGGCTTCAAAATGGAAAACTTCCAACTCAAGAAATGTTCTAGATGAGGAGATGCTACTATTCACTACTTTGGTTTTTGCCAAAACATGCTGCCAACACAAAAGACTCAACAATCTCCCCCTTTGGCAAATTTTTGGCTAAAACCATCCAAGTTCTTCAATCTCCCTTATAATCAACTCAGCAATGAAGAACTCCATAAACATACATCATAGCAATTTGTTTAGGCAGCGGATTCAGCTATGTAAAACATCAGCTTCAGGTTCTGAACTTCTGAAGCACACAAACACAGTTACTCTGATCATCACAAACATGGTATCAGAGCTACTGATTAACTTCTGAACAACATAATACTCCCCCTGAAGCTTCACAAACAAACTCCCCCTTACTACCAAAAGGTATCAGAGCACACTTCAGGAGCTGAGCACAAATCTTCTTCAGGATCACTCTTCTTCAGGACCACTACACTTCAGGATCACTACACTTCAGGAATATAACAAACTTGTACTCCCCCTGAGACACATACTCCCCCTTAATAACATCTTGACAGCTCTTGTTATATTGGTTCTGAACTCTGAGCTTCACAAATAACTTCTGAACCACACTGAAAACTGAACATCTGAAATTTGAACTTCTGAGCAGCAACACTTTGCATAAGACTTTTGGTATCAGAGCCAACACATTACATAAGATTTTCTCCCCCTTTTTAGCCACAAAATTCTGACAAAACATAGTCTTCATATAGGGAATAAAATCAAAACAAGTAACACAGATCCTGGAAAAGCTATCAGATTCAGACACAGGATCACACTTAGCATAGGCACAACTGGCAGGTACTCTATCTTCCTCACATCCAGTTTGCAGTAATTGCTATAACTCTTCATGCAAACACACACCTAACTTGCTCCTTAAGTTTTCAAACTGCTTAGCATCCGAGGCCTTTGTGAAAATGTCAGCAACTTGTTCTTCAGTAGCTACATGTTCCAGCTGAACAATCTTGTCCTCCACAAGGTTTCTGATAGAATTATGCCTGATGTCTTTGTGTTTGGTTCTGCTGTGCCGAATTGGATTCTTAGAGATGTTGATGGCACTCAAATTGTCACAAAACAATGTCATAGTTCTTTGTTCAATGTTGTACTCCTCCAACATCTGCTTCATCCACACCAATTGTGAGCAACTACTTCCAGCAGCAATATACTCAGCCTCAGCAGTTGACAATGACACACAGTTTTGCTTCTTGCTAAACTATGAAATTAAGTTATTTCCCAAAAAGAAACAACCTCCTGAGGTGCTCTTCCTGTCATCAGCACTTCCAGCCCAGTCAGCATCACAATATCCCATCAGTTCAGAAGTTGAACTATGTGAGTACATGATTCCATAGTCACTTGTGCTGTTCACATACTTCAGGATCCTTTTAACTTGTGTCAGATGACTCATCTTAGGATCAACTTGATATCTTGCACAAACTCCTACAGCAAATGTGATATCAGGCCTGCTTGCAGTTAAGTACAATAGGCTCCCAATCATGCTTCTGTACTGACTTTGGTCTACTGAAACTCCATGTTCATCCTTAGTTAACTTCAGGTGGGTAGCAGCTGGTGTCCTCTTGTGAGCAGCAGATTCCAATCCAAATTTCTTCACTATGTTCTTGGCATACTTACTTTGAGAAATGAAGATTGTATCTTCCATTTGCTTGACTTGTAATCCAAGAAAATAAGTCAGTTCACCAACTAAGCTCATTTCAAATTCTGACTGCATCTGCTGAACAAACAGTTTGACCATCTTCTGAGACATCCCTCCAAACACTATATCATCCACATAAATCTGAGCAATCATCAGACTCCCATTTTCATCTTTCACAAACAAAGTCTTATCAGAACCACCTTTTCTGTATCCTTGAGCCACAAGAAACTGAGTCAGCCTGTCATACCATGCTCTTGGTGCTTGCTTCAATCCATATAAAGCCTTCTTTAACTTGTACACATGTTCTGGAAACTTAGGATCCACAAAACCCTTAGGCTGTTCAACATATACCTCTTCTTGCAAATATCCATTCAGAAATGCACTCTTCACATCCATCTGGAATAATTTGAACTTGAGAATGCAGGATACTCCCAACAGTAGTCTTATGGATTCTAGTCTGGCCACAGGTGCAAAGGTCTCTTCAAAATCAAGTCCCTCAACTTGTGTATAACCTTGAGCAACCAACCTTGCTTTGTTTCTGACTACAGTACCATTTTCATCTGTTTTATTCTTGAATATCCACTTAGTGCCAATCACATTCAACCCTTCAGGTCTTGGAACCAGATCCCATACTTCACTCCTTTTGAATTGATTCAACTCATCTTGCATTGCTTCAATCCAAAATTCATCAGTCAGGGCTTCTTTCACATTTTTAGGCTCAACCTTTGACACAAAGCATGAATCAGTAGCAGCAGCATCTGATCTCCTGGTTCTGACACCTTGATCTAAGCTTCCAATGATTAAGTCTTTAGGATGATCCTTCTGAACTCTAATTGATGGCCCTTTACCATTAGGAACTTGATCTGGTAGATCTTCTGCTTCTTCAGACTCTGAATGCTTTTCTGCTTCTGAAGTTTGTTCTTCTGAAGCTTCAGACTCTGGAACAACTTCAGGCTCACTTCTATCTTTCTCAGCAGTCAGATCATCAATTACCACATTAATGGACTCCATCACAACCTTGGTTCTGGAATTAAACACCCTGTAAGCTCTGCTGTTCACTGAATAACCCAGGAATATGCCCTCATCAGACTTAGGATCCAGCTTTCTCCTATTTTCTCTATCAGCCAAAATATAGCATCTGCTCCCAAAAACATGGAAATATTTGACTGTAGGCTTTCTCCCTTTCCACAATTCATACAGAGTTGATGTAGTACCCTTCTTCAAAGTGACTCTGTTGTGTATGTAACATGTAGTGTTCATTGCTTCAGCCCAGAACATATATGGCAACTTCTTAGCATGCAGCATAACCCTTGCACATTCTGCTAAAGTCCTATTTTTCCTCTCAACTACACCATTTTGCTGAGGTGTGATAGGTGCAGAAAACTCATGTTTTATACCTTCAGAAGCACAAAATTCTGAAAAACTCTTGTTCTCAAATTCTTTGCCATGATCACTTCTGATTCTGACAATCCCACAGTCCTTCTCTCTTTGTAATTGAGTACATAAGTCTTTAAACACTTCAAAAGTATCAGACTTCTCTCTAACAAAGTTGATCCATGTGAATCTTTAGTAGTCATCTACCATTACAAAAGCATACCTCTTCCCTCCAATACTTTCTACTTGCATAGGCCCCATTAAATCCATATGAACAAGTTCTAGTACTTTAGTAGTTACCTGGTGAACTAATCTGGGATGAGACTTTCTTGTTTGTTTCCCAATTTGACAATCACCACAAACATTGTCCTCATTGATCTTCAGATTTGGTACACCTCTGATAGCTTCAGTACTTAGGATTTTCTTCATGCCTTTCAGATGCAGATGACCTAACTTCTGGTGCCAGAGCTTGACTTCCTCTTCTGAGCTCATAAGACAAGAAGTCAAACTTCTTTCTTCTTCAGAAACCCACAAGTAACAATTGTCTTTGGATCTGCAGCCTCTCATCTGAATCTTATCTTCCTGATCAGTAACAATACACTCTAGTTTGTTAAAATTAACCTTCAAGTCCTGATCACAAAGTTGGCTAATACTGATCAGATTTGAGTTAATCCTTCCACCAGTAGCACATCATTAAGTCTGGGCAACCCTTCTCTGATCAAATCACCAATACCCAGAATCTGACCTTTTACACCATCTCCAAATGTCACATAACTTCTGGAGTATGATCTGATATTGCTCAGCAGCTTCTTCACACCAGTCATGTGTCTTGAACACCCACTATCAAAATACCAATCTTCTTTTGAAGTGGCTCTCAAAGAAGTATGAGCAATCAGGCCTACATTCTGAACCTTAGGTTTCCACACCTTCTGAACACTGTGTCTGGGTGTAGCTGGTTGCACTCTTCCAAATTGAAAGTGTTCAGGGTAACCATACAATTTAAAGCAGAATGGTTTGATATGCCCTTTCTTTCCACAATGATGACAGATCCATGGATGATTTCTCCTCCTTCTGTTTCTGAAAACTTTCTGGGGTTGCTTCTGAGGTGGCATCTGATCATGCTTCTGAGCTGGCATCTGGGCTTGTTTCTGAGGTCTCCTCTGAGATGTTCCAATCATAGGAACAACACTTTGAGTGGCAGGGACAAAATTCATCTGTTTAGGAATCTGAGTCTGATCAACAAAACCTAAACCAGTTTTTCCTTGTTGCTGATTCCCCAAAATGTTCTCCAACTTATCAGTAGCAGAGTTCAACATCTTCACTTGCTTCTTCATTTGATCAAGTTGGGATTTCAGTTGGTTCACTTCTTCATTTAAATCTGAATTCTGCACTAACAACTCACCTTTTTCACCCTCCAGTTGTAGAATAGTCTCCTTCTGATCCAAAACTTGTTTGCAAACCTCAGCACTTCTGGTATACAGCTTCTTATAGTTATCAGCTAGTTCATCATATGAGGTTTTAGTAGCTTCAGACACAGATGAGGCTTCAGACTCTGAGTCAGACTCTGAAAAGGTCTCAGACTCTAAAACAGCTTCCTTCTTCAAGATAGCTCCTGACCTTACAACCAGACCAATATCACACATATCAGATTCACTAACATCTTCTTCTTCAGAACCATCATCAGACCATGACACAGCTAGGCTTTTCTTCTGCTTCTTAAGAAAAGTAGGACACTTAGTTTTGATATGTCCATAACCTTCACACTCATAGCACTGCACACCTTTGGCTTGGTTACTTTTCTCCTCAGACTTGGTCTTCTTCTCATCAGTTTGTTGCTTTTTGTTATTGAATTTGAAGTTCTGACCTTTGGCTTTGGCTTTTCTGTTAACATTCTTCAGAATCTTGTTGAATTGTTTTCCCAGCAACACAAGAGCTTCTGATAAGTCATCCTCTTCAGATTCTTGCTGATCATCAGCTTCAGTATTCACAGTAAAGGCTATACCTTTCCCTCTCTTATCAGGCTGTTTGCAGAATGCAGTCTCAAAATTTAACAAAGAACCGATGAGCTCTTCAACCTTCATAGCAGAAATATCATGAGCCTCCTCAATAGCTGTCACCTTCATATCAAACCTTCTGGGCAGGGACCTGAGGATTTTTCTTACTTGCTTCTCATCAGACATCATCTCCCCAAGAGAATCAAAGAAATTTGCCATATCCAGCACATTCATGTAAAAATCCTGAATGGATTCATCATCCTTCATCTTCAGGTTCTCAAACTTGGTGGTCAGTAACTGAAGTCTGGACATCTTCACCTTAGAAGTTCCTTCATGAGTTGTCTTTAAAATTTCCCAGGCCTCCTTTGCAACAGTACACTGTTTGATAAGTCTGAACATGTTCTGGTCAACACCATTGAAAATAGCATTCAAAGCTTTTGAATTTCCCAGAGACAAGTCATCTTCAGCTTTGGTCCACTCCTCTTCAGGCTTCAATACTCCAGTTTTGTTACCATCTTTGTCCAAAACCTCAGGATGATCCCAGCCTTTAATCACAGCTTTCCAAGTCCTGCTGTCAATAGATTTTAAGAATGCACACATCCTAGACTTCCAATACTCATAGTTTGTGCCATCTAGTAGGGGTGGTCTATTGACATAGCCTCCTTCTCCATCCATGCTTGCCAGATATTAAGACCTCTGGATCTCACACAAATTACAGGCAGGGTGCCTGCTCTGATACCAATTGAAATTCTGGCCAGGCAATACTTAAGAGATTTCAGGTTCTGAACCAAAACAGGTTCTGAACAATGACTTAGCACAATTTAACGCAGATAAATAGCAGAAATAAAAAGTGCAGGAAAGCTAAAGAACACACAAGGTTTGTTAACCCAGTTCGGAGTAAACACCTCCTACTCTGGGGGATACCAATCAAGGAAGGAAATCCACTATAGGATTTAACCCAAAGACTCAAGACACTGACTCCCAGTTCCCAGCCTTAGCAATTAAACTCCTCCTAGTCAGACTTCTACCCAACTCTGAGTATTAGAATCCTCTAACTTCCTATTCAAGCAACTAAACCCAGCTACTTGAAACCCTTAATCAAAAACACTCTGTTTTTCAGAAAACTTCAAAAACACAAAGACTTCATTCGTACCTAAAGGCTTAGAATGAATTACAACTCAATTAAACTCCTAAACCAACTCAAACATGAGTGGTGCACAATAAAAACTCTAAGTTTAAAACACAAACTCAATTCTGAATTATACACTCTAAAATTCGTAAGTCTTGAATGGCAGCAATACTCCTCCTTTTATAACCTTCAGCAAAGCTCTTAATTATGCTCACAATCTTCTGAATTAGATTTGTTTCTGAATTATGAGAAATCCAATAAGGAAACAAATAAACCAGGAATGTATCTTTTAAAGATTCTGCAGAAATAATACGAGCTTCATAATTTAATACCAAATCTTCATTAAATCTTCTCCAATTCAATAGCAATCTAGAAGCAATAATCCTGGAACAAATCCTTGCCAAATGTCGCTAAGATTCGCATAAAAATAACTTGAAAAACATCAGCTTCTGATGAAGTCAACAAAAGTCAACATGGGCATCAGAACCTGAAAACAGCTTCTGAAGTGCTACAGTGCTTTCAGCTTCTGATGGCATTTTCAGCTTCTGAATGGCTTCAAAATGGAAAACTTCCACCTCAAGAAATGTTCTAGATGAGGAGATGCTACTATTCACTACTTTGGTTTTTGCCAAAACATGCTGCCAACACAAAAGACTCAACAAAACTCATAGCCCAGTTTTCAATACATGTATGAATCCTTTAATTCTTGTTAGTTATCTTTTACTTTAGCTATGAGTAACTAATCTCTCTGTGGTTGAGACTTAGATGAATTTGATGTAATCCTATGGGAACCCTAATTTGTTGAACTCCTTCCAATATCAATGAAAGTCTAGTTTTTATTCATATTACCTTGTGTTTAATGCTTTTTGTATGTTCATCATCGACTACTAACCCTAGCTTTATGCATATGCAAATTGATCGTAGAGATTGATTGACCACTAACCCTGGCTCTTGACTCGTATCTAGGTAATAAGTTTAACCTAAGTAATTAAGCTAGAGATAGACAATTATTAGGTTATGACATAGGGATTAACGGACTATTAAAACCTCCAACGATTTCGAACTCGCTTAAGAGATTAAGGTGTTGTCACTCGTGGGGAGAATTCTAGGTCAAGAGATTGGGTAGAATTACTATGTTAATCTGTCGTTGAACTAGATAGACATTGATTGAATTAGGAGTGCATATTACCATAGGAGAGCTTCAGAGGAGTCGAAAGTCTTAGCCATGTTTCTCTCTAATTTCTTAAAACCAATCTTTATTGCTTTTTAATCAAATTTATTTTACAAACTCAATTAAACTGCCTAGGGCAACCCTGAATTTAATACATCCTAATTGATAACAATAATGCTTAGTCGAAATTAACAACGGTCCTCGTGGATACGAATTTTATTATTACTTCGATCGAATTTGGTACACTTGCCAAATATCTATCAGCCTCCCCTACTCAATGGTGCTCACTAAGGTTTTCAAGGCAAATGATATTCCTTTGAAAGGTGAAGAATTCAGCAGCACGCTAAATTTCTCCACATGCAAAAATGTGTCTCACTTAAAGAGGAATGGCTTTCCGGGAGCACTACATCTGCATGATCTCCCTGTAGCAATAGACAACGTCATGGAGGAAGAAGAAAATCCTCTGCATAACATAGTCAATGCCATAGCTGTTGATGATCATCGTACTTCTTAACAAATCACACCAAGCAACTTCTTTCTCTCTAAGATATCTGCAACAACCCCTCCCTTTGATCTCAATCTTTCACAAGACAACGATCTACCTCTTCCCAAGGATCCTCAGGCAGGACCTTCTATCATCTTTCCAACACCAACTTTTAACTCTAATAACTCCGCCATTTTCGGTTTTGAATGTCTTAAAAACTTTTTGAAAACTCCTTCTCAATCTTATGATACTTTTGGTTTCCTCAAAATATCCTCCTAAAATGCAGTGCCCACTATTCCTTCAGCATTCAACTCGTTTGAAAAGCTTCAAATCCACTGGCACTTCCGCCCGCATCAACCTTCCCTCTACAACTAGCAATGCTGAAACACCACCTCCTATCACTACAAACAAACTGGATTTGATCTATCACATGAATAAAAATCTGTATACTTGGCTCACAAATGTTTTATGCCCTCATTTTGGAATTCCACCACCTCCATCTGATTTTTCTGTCATTCCTCATGCTCCTTCCAACTCTTGCTCTGTGCGACTTTTTGATGACAACAAAAAGAAGGAGAAAATCATGAACTGAATTAACAATTTCCCTTGTTTTCCTACCTTTGTTTTGCTCTGATGTTTGTCATATTTTGGATATCTCTCTATTATGCTTTACCTTATTGTCAAAATTATCCTTTTATAGTTTTTAGCCGTTTTGAAACATTTATGTTGTATACTATGTATGGCTGATGTTATTCAACGCTAAAAAACTATCTTGTTTTATCGTCTAGCAAGTTTATCATTACCATCCTTTAGAATTTTGGCAAGCATTGTTTAACATTAATCAAAGAACTCTTACTCGTTAAAACTATAAGAAATTTCTTCTAGTCTCGAATGCTAAAATTAAGGGGGAGCTTTTTGATAAAACACTAAGTATATATCTACATTGTACACCCTAAAAAATTATCAAGTTGAGGGGGAGCTAAATCAGAACTCCTTATTATAAACTAAATGTTAATTCAAATATATTTTGTCATCAAAAAGGGGGAGAATGTTGAGATAAAATTCAAATTCCTATTTTAGTTTTAAAGATGATAAATATATTTAAATTATTTATAATAAGTTGTTATCTAACATGTGATCTTAAGTGATTCAAATATAAGACAGCACAAGAATCATTTGCCAAATCAAAGTCATGAAGATAGCAAAGCCATCTTTTAATTTTGGGTTTTGAATTTATCACCCACAAATAAATTTGCTCAAAGACATTCAGAATCTACAGACATTCAGATTCTGAAGATCAACGTCTGAAGATCAGCGTCTGAAGATCAGCGTCTGAAGCTCAGAGTCTGATGAACAGCGTCTGATGATTAGAGTCTGATGAACATCGTCTGAAGATCAGCATCTGAAATTCTGAGTCTGAAGTCTGAAGACTGTTTTCTGAAGTTTGAAGTTTAAAGGAACCTCAAAGATTATCAATTTGAGGAGGAGCGAAAAAGTCAGAACTTCTTTTATAGACAACTTTATTAATAAGTTCTGATTATTTTTCATCTAACTTGTGTATTTGAGTGTCTCCTTTAGTAACAGGAAAAGTATTCAAAAGGAACTCAATCTACAAATTATCAGTTGATGTTCTGTCACATATTTTATCCGGCATATGGATTTTGAGGCACCAATTGAAAATCAAGAGACACACTATACAGGGACAAAATTACATTGGTGTTGTTTTGGCAAAAGTAGAAGAAAAATTCTACATGTGTAAATGCAATACAAGAAAGGAACATGATTTTCAGTTTATACTGTAGCACCCTAATTTTGTCCTAAGCATTTTAAAATAAAAATAAAAAAAAATCAAAGAGGGAGGAAAAAGTCAAAAGTCAACAAAAGTCAACAGAAAAGTCAACATTTCAAAAATGATGACTTCGCACTGCGAAGTCTGCGATTTTTCTGCAGATTTTTGGTTGCTTTGATTTAATTCCAGAATTTGTTGCATATCATTTCCATATTTATTTTAAGCAGCATTCATGGCTATTTGGGCCAAGCAAAACCAGAATTGAAGGACTTGCCATTAATGCCAAGGTTGGAAGCTTTTTCTTCCAACCTAGCATGTGACAAGCAAGTGGGCTTGCCCTTGGGCAGCTCTAGTCCCTCCCATGTGACCTGTTAACCACCACAAGGTTGCCAGCCACCTGCTTGAGGACTTTCCTCCTGCTTGCTCCCCCAAAACCAGTCAAACTAGCTGGATTTTCTCACTTGAAAAGCCATGAGTGCCTACCCTGTTTTTGCAGCAGCTTTTCACCCCTCACACCAGCCATAGATAGCCTTTTTCATCCCTCAATCTCTGCACATTACAGTGCACGTTTTCATTGATCAACCATTGAGATTGCAAGGATTGATCCCCAAGCATTAGCCAATTGCAATTCAGCTTTGTTCTTCATCATTACCTTCTAGAATTGGTTGAATTTGTGGCTGAAATCAGGCTGATTCTTGCCCCTTGGCACAAGGCAAGGTTGCCTCTATCCATTAGCATTTAATGCAAAGGGATTCAGCTTGATCCTAGCCACAAATCAGCTGGATTTTAAGATTTCCTAATGATGAATTAGATTTGGTTTTGGCCTATAAATAGAAGGCAATGCCCAAGGTTCTAAACACAACTGATAACAACATTTCAAGAGCAGAAACTCTACTCATTTTCAGCTTACAAACACTCACAAACAACCAGAAAAAACCAATCGAACACAAAGCATCACAAAGTTCAAGTTCATCACCAATATCAAAAACCTTTGTGAAAGCCTTCAACCAATTCAAATCCATTTGCAGCTGGAGCTTTGCTAAGGAGTTCTGTAAGTGTTCCAAGCTTTTGTATTGCATTTTCATTTGTGTTTGCATAGCAATTTTGGTTCAAAACCATTTGGCTCTAAAAAACCCCTTTTGAATTTCAAAGAAATCCCAAGGTTTTCAAAACACCAAAACTGGTTTGTTCAGCCTTTTTCATCCCAAAGACTCAAAGTTTTTCACCCACCTAAAAGGTCTTGAGTGTGTTCAGAAGTTGTTTCTGAACAAAAGTTCAGAAACAGCTTCTGAACTCAAAAATTCGCATGCTTCGCAGTGCGAAGTCATGGTCGCAGTGCGACCATGACAGAACTCAGAATCTGAGTTTTTGTGTCAAAATGACCATTTTTTGAGGTTCTAGCCCCAGAGCTCAGAACCTAAGAGTTTTTAAACCCATGTTTTTCAAACCATAACAAGGATTTTGCACAATTTTGACAAAATTCGTAAGTTCGTACAACATTTTGTGGATAACTTGCAAAGCAAGTTATGTTCTCAAACTTTCAAAACCACATGAACAAATCAGCTATGTTCATCATTTCAATCAAAACTTGAACAATAAGTATTGTTCATGATGTTCAAAACTCAAACATGAACATACGCCAAACACGTTCGCATTTTCGCAAAATGAGACAAACTTGCGCGTTTTCTAGCAAAAATTGCTAAACCTTTCCAATTTGGGTTTTCAAACCAAATGTTTTGATATACCTTGGGATTTCTAAAGAATTCTATCCAAAAACATGAATGAAAAAGGGATGGTGTGACGTATGTCTCTCCATTGCCCCGATTGTACGAATGCGTGACGTATGTCTCGTCGTTCGGGCAATCGTCATTCCCTTTTTTAACATATCCAACCATAACCAAACCAAACCTTGGCCCCTTGTGGTCAATCCGAACCTTTTGGTCCCCCGTGGCCATTAGATTCGATCGCCCGACTCGTTAGAGTCTACTCGGTCAATGTTCGACTCGTCCGAGTCCATTGTACCCGTTCTTGATCTCAGTGGATCAATCGAACATTCGCCCGACTCGTTGGAGTCCACTCGGTCAATGATTGACTTGTATGAGTCCATTGTACCTCTCTTGGTCCCATAGCGACCAATTCGAACCCCTTTACCCTAACGGACGTACCTTTTAACAATTCTAATGCGATTCACGAACAAACGCTTAATAAGTCTCCCAAGCGCGAGCATACAAGCTATACGCTTAATAAGTCTCCCCAAGCGCGAGCATACAAGCTACGTTTTAATCGCAAGAATTCGGTTAAAACATCGTCCAATTAAAATTAACCAACACATGTACGTTTTTCTACCAAAGAACTACGTACGCTTTGAATTCTCCGACTACCGGGAGATACGTAGGAGCAAGATCGACATCTTGTCAAGCGCAATAATAAAAACTTTTTCTTTCTTTTCTTTCGTTTGTTTTTATCTCTTTCCCCCCTTTTATTATATTTTTTGACATAAATAAGCATGCACGCAAAACATTTAAAAACAATTTAAGCTTTAGCCAAATAGAAGGTTCCCGTTGAGTACAACGGACGTGAGGGGTGCTAATACCTTCCCCTTGCGTAATCGACTCCCGAACCCGACAATGGTTACGATGACCAATCCTTATCCTCATCGTCGAAGGGTTTTATTATCGTTTCCCTTTAAACAAAAAAAAACTTAAGGGTTTATCAACGTTCCCTTTACACAAAAACTTTGGTGGCGGCTTCACAAAGGCGCTCCGAGCGTTTACGAACGACCTCGGAGGATTTGCGCGTCTTTTTCCCAAGGAAAAAAACGAGGTGCGCACAGCTGGCAACTTCACTGGGGAATTTTTTCCACTAGCGAGTCAAGCCTAATCTATTTGGCTTTTAAAGCCAATTATTTTTATTTTCTTTGCGCGCCATGCTTTTTTTATTTATACATGTCATATCTATGCTTTATGTTTATATTTGCTTTATTTTGCTTTATATTCATATCATATGTATATCAAATGCGGGGGTTACTTGAGTGATGTTACTCCACATTGTTCGGGTTAATGCCGGACGTGTGAGGCCCTCTACCCGAGCTTAAGAAAAAAACTAAGTTAGAAGGAGGTTGTGTGCGGAAGCCCGCGTTGACGTATGTCCGTGAGGTAGGATGTCCAACCCCGCTTAGAGGAGATTTTCACGTGGAATTAATTGAAGTCATGTCGACGTATGTCCGTAGACAACCCTAATTCCATGTGAGATCTATGACTCTAGGGACCTCTTCTTAGGAGATTTCACCACTTAGAGCCTACATGTGAGGATGGGGGGAAGTTCCGAACCTTCATCTACCAAACCCCTGCATGTCATAACATTTGCATTCATAAAATTTTTTGCATAAAAAAAAAAGAGGGGCATATTTTTGCATACTCATTGCATTTATACATTCACATGCATTTTCATTTCAAAGAAAAACCCTCACATCATTCCCTCACCAAACACCAAAAAAAAAAAGGGAGTACCCGACTCGGTGTACCGTGGCGTTTCTGATGAGATCCAAGCAGCCGGAAGGCCATCGAAATTCTGGAAATCATTTCTTTGTCCAAGTAATTTATCTTGTTTTTCAAAAAAAAAAATCAAATCATTTTGCTCGTCCCAAGGCAAATGATTAATTTTTATGGGACCCCCATATTTCAAATCATTTACGTCATTAATAAAGTTGCAGTTTATGTTCAAAAGAGTTCGTTTTTCTTTCGTTCTCAAATAAATTTTCATAAACCCTAAAAAAAAAATCATCATCATACACCAAAAAATAACACTGCTACGATCCCTCATGACTTCAATTTTCCAATTAACCAAACGGAAGATGATAATAAGGACGATTTTGAACCTCCTGAAGGATTGTCCAGACTTGGGGATCAAGAGGATAGGGTAATACAACCTCACCAAGAGAACCCTCAAAAGAATGGCACTACAATTTTCCCTCTGCGGGGGCACACTCTATAAGAGAAATCATAGTCTCACTCAGACGTGTGGATAAACATGAAGCAGTCATGCTCACCGAAGAAATCCATGAGGAGTCCTTCCAAACCCATGCCAAGACATGTCACAAGTGACAAAATTATGCCAACAAGGGGCACATACCACAAACACCTCTGAATGTCATGACATCACCCTAACCTTATTCTATGTGGGGCATAGACATGTTTGGAATGATTGAGCCAAAGGCTTCAAAAGGGCACCAGTTCATACTAGTTGCCATCAACTGTTTCACCAAATGGGTCGAAGCAGCTTCCTATGCAAACATGACCGAACAAGTGGTCGCCCAACTCATCAAAAAAAAAAAACCATTTGCCGTTACGGCACTCCCCACAATTTCCCACAAAAAGCCAAGTCGTCATTGGCATTCCTCACATCACCAATTTCCAAAAAAAAAAGCCCAATTTTTATTGGCATCCCCAAACACAAAAAGCCAAGTCATCATTGGCATTCCTCACATCTCCAACAAAAGACCAATTTTCATTGGCGCACACAATTTCCAAACAAAAAGCCCAATTTCCATTGGCGCTCAAACCCCATTTCCAATAAAAGCCCAATTTTCATTGGCATTCCCATCCAAAACAAGCCCGACCTTGCTCGGAAGCCAATCATAAAGCCCGACCTCGCTCGACATCCCAAAAAAAAAAAAAAAAAAAAAGCCCGACCTTGCTCGCAACCAAACACAAAAAACCATGCTTGTCATCCAATCACAAAAAACCCAATTTTCATTGGCATTCACAAACACAAACAAGGTTCGACCAACTGAACCTCATAAAAGAGAAACACCTCACAGCATTGTGGCATGGACAGCTCGACAAGAAAGTTCATTCTCGAGAATTTAGAGAAGGAGACTTAATGCTTGGAAAAAAGGTATTACCCACCCACAAAGATCCCCCTATCAATAAGCTCCGGCGCAGTCAAAAAAATATATATGCCAAAAAAAGAAAGAGCTCGCTAAATCGAAAACCCGAGAAGGGCGGTTTAGGCAATAGAGAGCGTCCTGGTAGATCGAAAACCTGAAAAGGCGGTCTAGGCAAAAATTAAGGACATCAAAAAAGGAAATATACCCCAGTGGACTGAAAACTCGAAAGAGCGGTCCAGGTAAAATTTAGGGGTTTCAAAAAAAAAAAAAAAGAAAGGCAAAAGACTGCGGCACGTGAAGTCCGGACAGAATTCAAGAGGGAAAGAATCAACCTCATTATCATCTTTCAAAAAAAGGTTATTTCAAAGTCATAAGGAAGGTAGCACGTGAAACCCAAGCAAATTTCCATTTGTCTTTTTGTTTCTTCTCTCCCTATCTCAGTAATCACCTCTTATAGGGATTACATTTTCACGAATAGTTACCCATACAAGGGACTAAGTTTCGTTGAATCAAAGTCATTTTAAAACCTTTTCATTGTTATGCGTCCTTACTTGCTCATAAAGTGTGTTTTTATTCATGATAAATAATGCATTGAAATATGGGAATAACATAAAAAAACAAAAAAAATGTGTGTTTTTTACTTGGACGTTTTAAAAGTCAAAAGAATTTCGTTGGTCCCCGGTATTGCATCAGAGGACTCAAAACTTGAAGCTTTGCATCAGTCATTTTAAGACTCATGCTCTTCAGCAGAAACAAGTGCGTAGCTCACGACGCGTAAAACGCAAAGATCCCGGGTGTCGGAGGAAACAAATTTCCCAAATAAAGCACACCCCCATACATCTTTTTCATCCACTAAGGCCGGATATCGATCATGCTTCCAAAATGATCCTTATATCCCCAGTGAGATCACCAAAACCAAAAAGTCCGACCTCGCTCGGCAACCAAACAAAAAGCCCAATAATCATTGGCGAACCAAAGTCCAATATTCATTGGCAACCCAAAGAACTACGTAAGCTTTGAATTCTCCATCCCACCAGGAGATACGTAGGAGCAAGATCATCATCTTGTCAAGCACAACAAACCAAAGAACTACGTAAGCTTTGAATTCTCCATCCCACCAGGAGATACGTAGGAGCAAGATCATCATCTTGTCAAGCACAACAAACCAAAGCCCAATTTTCATTGGCCCACAATAAAGCCCAAATTTTATTGATATTCCCCAGGGAGTCTCAACCCAAAACAAAAAGTCCAATCATCATTGGCAAACAAACACAAATCTTCGGGCCAGGCCCGAACTACACCGGTTTTGATCCCATTTGGGTATGTAGGCAAAGGACCTTGTCCTTCCAAACCAACCAACCAACAAAACACAAAAAGAGAGAGTCCAATCGTCATTGGCACAACCACGACCAAGACCGACTTTGCTCGGCACCCAACCAGTATCCCTCATATCATGCATCATGTCATTTTCATTCATGCATGCCTATGCAAATCATTCATACACATGCATTTCATTTCGTAAATCATGCATCCTCAACAAGGATTCTCCAGTGAGTATCACATATTCACCAACATCCATCAACAGTCAAGTAAGCGTTCCCCAGCGAACCTCCTTCACTAACTGTCCCCAATTCCCCAGACAGAATCTTTGTTTGAGTCCACCTCATATCATATTACATTGCATATCACCGCATATCATACTACATAACATGCATCATACAATCATGTTTTCCAGTTCAACCAGGGGCACCTATTTAGGGTAAGACCACAGCTCGTTAGGAATCGACCTTCAGTGAAAGTGCCTGAATGAGATTACCTAGCTTAGGTATCGACCTCTAGTGAAAGTGCCTAGACAAGATCACCTCCCCCAGTGTATCGACCTTCAGTGTTAGCGGCTGAATAAGATCACAGCTCGTTAGGAATCGACCTTTAGTGAAAGTGCCTGAATAAGATTACCTAGCTTAGGTATCGACCTCTAGTGAAAGTGCCTAGACAAGATCACCTCCCCCAGTGTATCGACCTTCAGTGTTAGCGACTGAATAAGATCACAGCTCGTTAGGAATCGACCTTCAGTGAAAGTGCCTGAATGAGATTACCTAGCTTAGGTATCGACCTCTAGTGAAAGTGCCTAGACAAGATCACCTCCCCCAGTGTATGGACCTTCAGTGTTAGCGGCTGAATAAGATCACAGCTCGTTAGGAATCGACCTTCAGTGAAAGTGCCTGAATAAGATTACCTAGCTTAGGTATCGACCTCTAGTGAAAGTGCCTAGATGAGATCACCTCCCCCAGTGTATCGACCTTCAGTGTTAGCGGCTGAATAAGATCACAGCTCGTTAGGAATCGACCTTCAGTGAAAGTGCCTGAATGAGATTACCTAGCTTAGGTATCGACCTCTAGTGAAAGTGCCTAGATGAGATCACCTCCCCCAGTGTATCGACCTTCAGTGTTAGCGGCTGAATAAGATCACAGCTCGTTAGGAATCGACCTTCAGTGAAAGTGCCTGAATAAGATTACCTAGCTTAGGTATCGACCTCTAGTGAAAGTGCCTAGATAAGATCACCTCCCTCAATGTTCGACCTCTAGTGAAAGTGCCTAGATAAGATCACCTCCCTCAATGTTCGACCTCTAGTGAAAGTGCCTAGACAAGATCACCTCACTCAGTGTTCGACCTTCAGTGTTAGCGGCTGAATAAGATCACTTCCCCTTTAGGAATCTACCTCTAGTGAAAATGCCTAGATAAGATTACCTTCATCCCCCAGTGGGTCTACCTCCAGTGTTAGCGGCTGGATACGATCAACTTTTCCAACCATTGCATTTGCATTCCGTGAAGGACAAAATTCGGGTCCTTCTTTTTACTTAATTGATCTTCGCAAAGAGTTCATAAGATGCCCTCGGCACTCACGCACTCTATGCGAAGACACAATTAAGTAGGGGCAGCTGTAGCACCCTAATTTTGTCCTAAGCATTTTAAAATAAAAATCAAAAAAAATCAAAGAGGGAGGAAAAAGTCAAAAGTCAACAAAAGTCAACAGAAAAGTCAACATTTCAAAAATGATGACTTCGCACTACGAAGTCTGCGATTTTTCTGCAGATTTTTGGTTGCTTTGATTTAATTCCAGAATTTGTTGCATATCATTTCCATATTTATTTTAAGCAGCATTCATGGCTATTTGGGCCAAGCAAAACCAGAATTGAAGGACTTGCCATTAATGCCAAGGTTGGAAGCTTTTTCTTCCAACCTAGCATGTGACAAGCAAGTGGGCTTGCCCTTGGGCAGCTCTAGTCCCTCCCATGTGACCTGTTAACCACCACAAGGTTGCCAGCCACCTGCTTGAGGACTTTCCTCCTGCTTGCTCCCCCAAAACCAGTCAAACTAGCTGGATTTTCTCACTTGAAAAGCCATGAGTGCCTACCCTGTTTTTGCAGCAGCTTTTCACCCCTCACACCAGCCATAGATAGCCTTTTTCATCCCTCAATCTCTGCACATTACAGTGCACGTTTTCATTGATCAACCATTGAGATTGCAAGGATTGATCCCCAAGCATTAGCCAATTGCAATTCAGCTTTGTTCTTCATCATTACCTTCTAGAATTGGTTGAATTTGTGGCTGAAATCAGGCTGATTCTTGCCCCTTGGCACAAGGCAAGGTTGCCTCTATCCATTAGCATTTAATGCAAAGGGATTCAGCTTGATCCTAGCCACAAATCAGCTGGATTTTAAGATTTCCTAATGATGAATTAGATTTGGTTTTGGCCTATAAATAGAAGGCAATGCCCAAGGTTCTAAACACAACTGATAACAACATTTCAAGAGCAGAAACTCTACTCATTTTCAGCTTACAAACACTCACAAACAACCAGAAAAAACCAATCGAACACAAAGCATCACAAAGTTCAAGTTCATCACCAATATCAAAAACCTTTGTGAAAGCCTTCAACCAATTCAAATCCATTTGCAGCTGGAGCTTTGCTAAGGAGTTCTGTAAGTGTTCCAAGCTTTTGTATTGCATTTTCATTTGTGTTTGCATAGCAATTTTGGTTCAAAACCATTTGGCTCTAAAAAACCCCTTTTGAATTTCAAAGAAATCCCAAGGTTTTCAAAACACCAAAACTGGTTTGTTCAGCCTTTTTCATCCCAAAGACTCAAAGTTTTTCACCCACCTAAAAGGTCTTGAGTGTGTTCAGAAGTTGTTTCTGAACAAAAGTTCAGAAACAGCTTCTGAACTCAAAAATTCGCATGCTTCACAGTGCGAAGTCATGGTCGCAGTGCGACCATGACAGAACTCAGAATCTGAGTTTTTGTGTCAAAATGACCATTTTTTGAGGTTCTAGCCCCAGAGCTCAGAACCTAAGAGTTTTTAAACCCATGTTTTTCAAACCATAACAAGGATTTTGCACAATTTTGACAAAATTCGTAAGTTCGTACAACATTTTGTGGATAACTTGCAAAGCAAGTTATGTTCTCAAACTTTCAAAACCACATGAACAAATCAGCTATGTTCATCATTTCAATCAAAACTTGAACAATAAGTATTGTTCATGATGTTCAAAACTCAAACATGAACATACGCCAAACACGTTCGCATTTTCGCAAAATGAGACAAACTTGCGCGTTTTCTAGCAAAAATTGCTAAACCTTTCCAATTTGGGTTTTCAAACCAAATGTTTTGATATACCTTGGGATTTCTAAAGAATTCTATCCAAAAACATGAATGAAAAAGGGATGGTGTGACGTATGTCTCTCCATTGCCCCGATTGTACGAATGCGTGACGTATGTCTCGTCGTTCGGGCAATCGTCATTCCCTTTTTTAACATATCCAACCATAACCAAACCAAACCTTGGCCCCTTGTGGTCAATCCGAACCTTTTGGTCCCCCGTGGCCATTAGATTCGATCGCCCGACTCGTTAGAGTCTACTCGGTCAATGTTCGACTCGTCCGAGTCCATTGTACCCGTTCTTGATCTCAGTGGATCAATCGAACATTCGCCCGACTCGTTGGAGTCCACTCGGTCAATGATTGACTTGTATGAGTCCATTGTACCTCTCTTGGTCCCATAGCGACCAATTCGAACCCCTTTACCCTAACGGACGTACCTTTTAACAATTCTAATGCGATTCACGAACAAACGCTTAATAAGTCTCCCAAGCGCGAGCATACAAGCTATACGCTTAATAAGTCTCCCCAAGCGCAAGCATACAAGCTACGTTTTAATCGCAAGAATTCGGTTAAAACATCGTCCAATTAAAATTAACCAACACATGTACGTTTTTCTACCAAAGAACTACGTACGCTTTGAATTCTCCGACTACCGGGAGATACGTAGGAGCAAGATCGACATCTTGTCAAGCGCAATAATAAAAACTTTTTCTTTCTTTTCTTTCGTTTGTTTTTATCTCTTTCCCCCCTTTTATTATATTTTTTGACATAAATAAGCATGCACGCAAAACATTTAAAAACAATTTAAGCTTTAGCCAAATAGAAGGTTCCCGTTGAGTACAACGGACGTGAGGGGTGCTAATACCTTCCCCTTGCGTAATCGACTCCCGAACCCGACAATGGTTACGATGACCAATCCTTATCCTCATCGTCGAAGGGTTTTATTATCGTTTCCCTTTAAACAAAAAAAAACTTAAGGGTTTATCAACGTTCCCTTTACACAAAAACTTTGGTGGCGGCTTCACAAAGGCCCTCCGAGCGTTTACGAACGACCTCGGAGGATTTGCGCGTCTTTTTCCCAAGGAAAAAAACGAGGTGCGCACATATACACAAAACCACCACTGGGCATATCCAAGTAAGAAAGCTAGTACAAACAGAATGTACATTTTGGCTGCAAATATGGATTGAAAAATAGGAAGGTAAAAGAAAATATGAAAAAGCAGTTGCAACCTACATTAGTAAAAGCCTTGCCAAGTTGTAACTTCACCACACGTGGGAACAATGGAAAGAGAAAATTGAAGAAATTAAGTACAATAGCTACACGTGAGAAAGGGAGCGTATGGTGAACAGCTTCAAAGCATACTACCGAAAGGGAGCGTATGGCAAGACAACATACTACCGAATTTTGAGAAGCTTCAAGCAAAAATACTCATACATTCAAAGCTCTCTTTTATTCTTCAATTTTGAGTTTACTAAACTTTGCTCTTTTGTTTTGAGCTCTGTTTAGCAGAACACAAATTTTTTATCTTATCCAAGTAAGATTTTGTTTCATATTGGATTGTAAAGAAAAAGCTTGTTGAAAACAAGTGTGTAAACTCAAGAGTAAAGAAATATCAAGAAGATCAAGACAAAAGAAGAGTTGTGGTTAAGTTATAACTCAACTACCTAGTGGAAAATCTCACATGCGTGTGGGGACTGGAAGTAGCCTAGTTTGGGTGAACCAGGATAACTCTCTGTGTCATTTCTTTCATCTCTTTTATCTGTTTCAATTTCACACACTCATGACACGTGATTATTATTATTATTATTATCTTTCACTTACTAACCATATTTAATTACTAGCTTGAAATTTTAAAAAGGTACTTTCTAACAGTTCACAATTCAAACCCCCTCTTCTTGTGAAAATATTTTAATTCAATTGCCACAAATTTTCTGTGTCAAGTTTTATTTGAGGTGTTTGTGTGATTCATATAGGTTTCCTCGTACTTAATAATATTTGAGGTGTTTGGCGTGTTGACCGGCTTGACTCCTGGATATAAAGCAAAGCGATGACACACTTTGGTGGGGTTGACGCTAAGCATATCTGTCGCCTGACGAGCGAAGAGGTTGAGGTTCTTCTTAAGGAGTTCTGTTACGCTTAACTCGTCGGCTGGATCAAAATATGTCTCCTTTTCGGTGGTCTGATGAGGCTCTGGGCCCATCAGATTCTCTTCTAGACCTTCAGTGAGTTCGGAGCTCTTTTGCTGAAATTCTCCTCCTAGATCCATGTCGAGGGCGTTCACCTGGTGCGCTTTAGTGTTACTGACTCCCTTCTTCTCCATCTATAGCTTTAAACTGTTGTGGTAGCATTCGGGGCGACTTTCTGATCTCCTCTGATGGTGCCAATCTGCCCATTCTCAAGTGGGTACATCATGACTAGGAACTTGGTATAGAGGTAGGCGTCGAGGAGATTAAAAGTTGGGCGACCTATGACGATGTTATATGAACAGGGGGAGTTGACGACCAAATATTTAACGCAGATGGCCTTGGCGCTGCTGACCGTGCCAAATACCGCCTTCAAGGTGATGTATCCGCGTACATGCCCTTGCTCCCCTGTGAAACCATCAAGAGTTCCTTTGAAAGGTTTTAGTTGTTCCTGGTCGAGTCCCATTCTTTCGAACGCTGAGTAATAGAGGATGTCTGCGGAACTGCCAGGATCTATCAACACTCTCTTCACATCCTAGTTGAAAATTTGCACGGTTATATATGACCATAGGGTCATCATCATGGGGAATTACTCCCTTGTGGTCCTCTCTGGAGAAGGTGATATTTGGTTGGTGCGTTGGCTTCATTGCGGTGTGTTCATCTATAAGCATCACCTGTCTCACATATCTCTTCCGAGAAGCGCTGGATTCACCGCCCCCTGCAAACTCGTCAGATATAGTGTTCAGAGTGTGGCGCTCGCCAGCCTTTGCCGCATATTTCTCATTTGGGGGGTCTTCACGGGGGCGTCTGTCTCCCTCCCTGCTATCCTTGACGTATCCTCTCAGTCTGCCATTCTGAATTAATTTTTCGATCTCTCTTTTCAGATGGATGCAGTCATCTCTAGTGTGTCCTTTTATTCGTTGGTACTTACGCCAGACATCCTTATCTTTTCCCGTTATGTTTCCTCTTGGGAGCGGGGGGTCGTGGATGAGTCTGGAGTGGTAGACGTCCCTCCAGATCTGCTCACAACGAGTGTTGAGCGCTGTGAAGGATTTTGGTATGGGTGCGAGCCTGTCGGGAATATGGCGCTTGTAAGGCACTCTGTCTCCAGCTTTGGCGATGATCATAGTTATTTGGGGCGCACTCCCTAGAGTCTCTGGCTTTCTTCTCTGCATTACTCTCCTCTCCTCAGATGTAACACTCCGCTCTGAACATAATCTCCTCCATGGAATCAGCTGGTTTCTGTGCCAGCGATGCGTTGAATTGGCCAGCGCGGAGGCTATTCTGAAAGGCTCCCACGAACAATTCTTGGTTTGGGTTAATGACTTTGATGGTGGTGTCATTGTAGCATGGGAGATATTCACGGAGAGACTCGTTCGGTCCATGACGAACGTTGAAGAGGCTGGTGGATGATAATTTGCGGTGGCGGCTTGCTGAGAACTGGTGCGTCAATTTGCGTGTCATATCCTGGTAGCTGATGATGGAAAAACGAGGTAGGTTCATATACCATCTGAGGGCGGCATCCTTGAGGGTTCCTGCTAACAACTTGTACTTGAGAGAGTCAGCGGCGCCGATGATGGACATTTGAGTGTTGAAGGCGGCCACGTGTTCCACCGGGTCGCTTCTGCTGACGAAGGACGAAAGAGAGGGTGGCTTTAAATTTTCTAGAACTGGCGCGTTCCAAACTTCTGCGGAAAGTGGTTGAGGATCTGGGTCTACTGATTCGTCTTTTTGGGATTCGTTTCCTTCAGTGTGCTGCTGCTGCAGGATGGTTTCCATGGTTGCTTGTAAGGCTTCATTGTTGTCACCAAGCTGCTGGATTTGTTGTTGTAGAGCTTCTAAGGCCGTCAGATCCACCATCGGTGGTGGCGGTGATGGTTGTTTGAGTTTGTATGTAAATGTTGCGATTGGTGGTTGGGGATTTACGACCTAGATCGCGAATTGAAGGTTCTAGATTAGGGTTTATCGAAACAGATATGGGTCAATCGTTTGATTTGTGAGGGTTTGTTATGAATCACGGGGGATTCGGAGAATATAGGGTTGCTCTGAAAGGTGCGGCAGATTCGCGGCGTTCGGGAGGTGTTTGGAGGCCACTGATAGGCTGCTTTCATTTCAGAGAAGGTGGCTAGGTCAGTTTTACCGTAGCCCCACGGTGGGCTCCAAATGTACTGGTTGTGAGTATAATCTATGAAAACTAGGGTTTTCAGGGTCTGTTTAGGTTATGCCTTAGGAATGATCCCAAGGTTACTATTTGTAGTCCCAATTTGGGCCTATCCGGCCATGGTTTTGGGCCCAAATCATAAAGGGCCAAAACCATGGCTAGGGCGCCCTTATAGGCTGCTGAGGGCGCCCCCGGAGGGTGTCTTTTAGGAGAGTTCCCTCAAGTTGTATAGGATTGTTAGGTGGGTTTTATGCCCTTCTGGAGGGCGCCCAGCGTTACTCTAAGGGTTCAAGCCCTGTCTTTAGGGCTCTCAGGCCTAAATGGTAAGATCTACGTTCCAGTAATAGTCTTCCCCCAAAACAACACTAAAAATCCTAACTTTACAATTTAAAACAAAATATAGTGCAAAACAAAATATTATAATTTAAGGCCAAATCAAATATAAAACTACAACTTGTAACCTCCCTAGTATAATCTAGAGTTAGCGATTTATAGAGTTTACTTGAGTTCATAAGAATTTATCAAAAAGAGAATTTATATATCAATTAACCAGTTTAGTAACATAAAATGGTAAATTAATAATAAACATTTAAATGATAACTCGAGAGGTTGACAACCTTGGCTATTGCTAACATTTATTATGTCTCTACATATTGCTATAACTATTTTTAAGATTAAAGAAATTATCAAACATCCTAACCACTTATTAGTTGTCATTGTGTGAAAAACATTCTTACCTCATTTGATAAACATGTCCCAATTTAACTCTTGAACGGATTCATAGATGTTTATGACTTATTATCCTCGCAATAAGCCAAATGGTGTTTAAGAGATTTTATATTTTATAGTGTATATTATCTAATTAAGCTCTTTTTATTTGTCTTTTATATATTTTGTCCAAAGATCACTATAAGTAAAACATGATCATATTCATATTTCACTACAATATACTCTTAATTGAATTAATCAAAGATGAAAACCAAACATTTAATCTTTGAACTCTTTGTTGGTGCACTAATTTTTATCTCTGTTGTGGCAAATGAGCAATCCAAAGATGGGAAAAAACGTATGTGTGTGTATATTAATTGAATGGACAATTTTTCCTTCATTTATTATACTTAATAAAAAGTGTTTGTTAATTTGCAGTTAGGGCAACAGAAGACGTCATATCAAAAGTTGAGACAGTTGGATGGAAACCATGGCATTCAGGAGGATGGAAACCATGGGGTGGACAAAAAGGTGGTGCAGGAGGAAACAAAGGTGGTGCAGGCTCAAGTGGACAAAAAGGTGGTGCAGGAGGAAACAAAGGAGGTGGAAAAGAAAAATGAAGGGAATGGGGAACCACAATGTAAACCAGATGTATGCATGTGTGTATTGTATCCAAGATAATATTTAAAATAAAATAATGGACTCTATTTTACCCTATGTCTTATGTTTTAATTGGATGAACATCTTTCTTTAAGTTAATATGCATTTCGTCGATACTCTTAGACTGTATCACCTATATTACCAAAGTTAAATGGACATGAAGTACCATGGTTTCATGTTGTATTATTTTGTTTAACATTATCTATTAATGTCAGTTACTAATTATGTCATGTTATATAACTCAATTATATCAAGTGTGTTGTAGACGATGATGGTGAGAAAAATAGAAGAGAGGGGGATTGAATTGTGTTGGAATTATGTCAAGTCCTCTCACATTTGAGAGATTTTTTTCACTGTAATTAATCTTGATTACAAATCAATTAGACACCATGTCTAAGATTTCATGTCACTCCATGAGGATTTCCTTCAATCCAACATGATCAGAGTTTACAAAAAATTGATGTTTGTTTAAACTTCAGACTCAAAGAGTGATAAACTAATTTAAGCTCAATACAAATGATTTCAAAACACTTAACAAATTCTAAGATGAAAGTTTATAGGAAACAAATATCAAATTGAGTTTGAACATAGGTGAATACAAGACATGAGAAAGATACAAGGTGGAAGAAAACATGACATTGCCAGCATATTCAACTGAAACGAATTGACCATTAGGTAAACTAAGTCTAATAGGCTTAATTTTATAGAAAGAGATAAAATGTTCTAAAGAGGAGCAAATATGATCATTGGCATTGGAATCAATGATCCAAAAATCAGAAGGGAAAGAAGAAGAAACAGAGTATATGCCTGAAATAGTGTTTATGGAGGGAGAATGATTTGAGGTAGGCTGAAGAGAATTGGAAACAGATGGGGAAGATGCAGAGGAGAGCAAATTTTATTGTTGAAGCAAGGAAACAAGTTGATGTAACTGATCTTGATTCAAACCAGAAGAAGGCACCACTGCATTACCATCTAGAGCAACCTCATAAATCTCACCAGTAGAAGCATTAACAGATGAACTGTGTTTGTTAAAGCTAGGATGACCATGCTTTTGATAACAAAACTCAACAGTGTGATTAGGTCTATTACTCGATCGATGAGAAAGAGTGGAAGTTTCAACAGGAGGTTGCGGGTATGAAAAGAACAAGTGGGGGTGATACTCCGGCTTCTCGGAGATGTTTTGTAACAGCCCGATTTTTAGTATTTATTTATTTAATTGTTTATGTGTGTTTAATTGTTTATTTTGGTGATTTATTGAATTTTGGGAGTTGAAGGGTATTTTAGTAATTTGATAGTTAGTGGCATATTTGAAATATGTTAGAAGTTTAGAATTTGAGTATTTGAAATAGTGGTGTATAAGTAGTAGGGGGTTTAAGTGAAGTAAAAATGTAGAGAAAAATATTGTGAGTTAATCGTAACAAACCATATTTTATTTTAAAAGGTAACAAACTTTGTTTTAAAAGATATATTTGAAATGGTAACAAACCTTATTTTATTTTAAAAGGTAACAAACTTTGTGTTAAAAGATATATTTGAAATCGTAATAAACCCTAGAAACTTATTATAAATACACTAGTTAGTGGTTAGTGAATTAGATTATTCATTATTCACAAAACTTTTGAAGACAAGAGAGAGAGGGAGAGATAGAGAGAAGAGGCTTGGAGAAGAGGAAAGCTAGAAAATCAAAGGGGAAGGAGAGGATTGCACTAAGAATAGCAAGAATAGCGAGGAAACTAAGGTAAGAGTGAATATTATGATTAACATATGGGTTTAAGAAGCAATTGCGTGTTTGGGAGCTTTTAGATTATAGCTTAATTTTACGAATTATGATTAATTGTGTTGATTTTAGTGCTCTTTGTTGATGACTGAATTAAATATGTGTGAAGTTGTTGATTTCATGTTTTTACTTCGTCTAAACTCATATTTGATTTTGTTAATTATGAACTTTGTGAAATTTGGTTAAATTAATGAATAACATGATAATTGATGTTGTTTATGATTAATTGAATTGATTATGAGTATGATTATGTATTTGTGTTATGAAATTTTGAGGTTATATTGTTGGGGTTAAGTTGGGATTATGGTTGTTGTTGTTTATGTGAAAATTGCTTAAATTGGTGAATTTGAATGAATTATTGACATAATTGATTTTAAGTTGATTTATGTTGTTAATTATGTGCTTATGAACATGTTGATGTGATTAGAAAGCTGGAATTGTTGATATACAAATCTGTTTGGGATTTTAAGTTGTTTTGGGAAAAAAATGGGTTTTTGAGACGAACTTTGAAAATTAACCGAAAATCTTGTGAAATTCATATCAATTGATGTTTTGTTGTGTAAGCATTGTTTAATTTAAGTGTATTGATTATGGTTAATATCTGTTAATTGATTTTGGGTTGATGGGAATCAAAAATGGGATTTTTGGGCGAGTTTTAAGTGATTCCCGTAGCCGTAGCAACCACTGACAACAACAACTTATTCTGTTACATCCCTTTTTTCACTAGTTTCTATTTTGAACTGGGTTTCGGTGTAAACATGAAAGTTGTAGATATGGATGTTAGCTTTCAATTTCCGTTGGTTGGACTTCATTTAGAGTTCCAGAACTTGAGTTATGATCAAAATACTACACATAGGTCATGACACATTTTTCGTGAAACTTTCGCATACTTTTTTCAATGAATCTTGAAACATCCTTAAAATTAATAACAAGTCTAAGGAATCATTTAGAGTTAATAAATGAGTAGCTAATTATGAAGTTGCGATCTTTAATGATGTTTGGTGTAGTTTGTGTGATTAAATCATGAAACTTAAATTATGAGAATGTTGAAGATTGTAAATACTTAATGTTGTGATGGTTGTGATGTGTTGTTGTTTACACATGATATTGATAATGCTATTGATGATGCTATTGATGATGATATTTATGATGATATTGATGATGTTATTGATGATGCTATTGATGATATTGAATGATGTGTGATAATGATACATGTTATGTGTTAAGTGACGATGTTTGAGTAAATGATGATGATGTTTAATTACTTGACTTGATGTGTGGCCTTAATGATTTGATAATGCGTTAGGTGATGATATGTTATATGACGGAGTGAATTGTATAACAAATTGTGAGTATATTTGGTGAGCATTGTCGAGTCTCTTTGTGGGTCCATGCATTCATAAGTTAGTCTGGTGTGGTGTGTGGTGATTTCATTGCCGGGTTTTAAGATCTCGGGGATTTCATTGGTGATTGTATGGTAAATTCATTGCGGGGTTTTAGATCTGGAGGAGTTCATCGGTGGCGGTACCGTAAAACGTATAGAGTCGTGTTAGGCGCATTACATTCATAGAAGTCATGTTTGGTAATTTTTTTGGCGTAAATTTGTGCATTAAGGTGGTAAATGCTTAATTGATGAGTTCTTGTGATTGTAATTGAGTTGTAAATGAATTGATGATACTTGATGAATGTTGAGTGTTTGATATATGATTGAAAATTGTGATCGAGATTATAATTGTATATGAATGTGATCTGAATGTTGAATTATGTAACCAGGCTTGTTTTATTTAAATGTATATGTGATAATTGTTGATGTGGCTTGCCTGACATACATGCGTTTATTATTCCCTTATGTTTAGCATATATCTTACCCTCCAGTGGCTTTATTGTCGCCTCATCCTTGGGTTAATCCCTCATGGATGTAGACTTGCAGGTTGAGGAATAGCTTATTTGTGAACATGTCGAGGATGGTGTTTGCCTACTCGAGTTTATCTTCTTTGGAGTTTATCTGATTAGGACTAAGGGTTTATGTTATACTATGAGATTTTTGGATCGAACCTTGTTGAGATGATATGTTAATTTATATGTTATGACCGAGACATGACAATTGCTTTGATGTTAATTATGTTTTATTCCGCTGCGATGTGATTGAATTGATGAAGTTCTTATCATAAATATTTGATATGAGACATATGTTGAATTAGTAAAGTTCCAATGTAGGATAAATGCATGATTTATCTTTATATTTATGTTCTCGGGGATTGGGGCTTTACATGTTTCACAGGTGGTGCCATTTCAGAAGAGAAGTTTAGTCTTCAAGGTAAGAAGTTAAACGTCATGGTGACAACCTCGGAGTTAGATTAGTGCTAGATATATGTTGAAGGAATATGGGGAATGAGTCCGGTATCGAGGCTTAACAAGTTAGGATGGTGGTATGAGTTGAGAATTTTCTGTTCCACCTTGTAAGTTTAACTATGGGTGGATAAGTTGTAGCAGAATGATTGACGTGGGTTATATTAGTTATCAGCTGGGATGAAAATCATTTGCCGGGACGTGTTTCAGATGGATAATCATAATATGTTATAGAGAAGGATATTTTTGGAGGACGTAGGTTAGGTAGTATTTAGTTACAAAATGAGGGATATAAGTTTTGATCATTTGAATTATCATAATAGGAGTGAAGTGTAGGCGACCTTGTGTCATATTTTAAGCCTTCCTTTGAATTATTAGAGGATAGGTTGAGAATCTAAGTGGGCATGCCATGAAGAGACCAAAGGTGGGGTATGATAAAACCAAGAGAATGTACAAAGGATTTAATATATAACAGGCAACGGTTGTATGTCGAGGATGGATGACAAGTGAAGGTGTAGACTGTAGCTAGCTATTTATTTATTTTTTGTTTAGGATTTGGATTTCTAAAACTAAACACGAACTGGAGGAGTAAAGAATGAGTATAGCAGTGTAGAATTGGATGAGGAAGTTTTATCCAGAACAGTTACCTTGGAGTAATATTCGAGGGCAAAAATTATTTAAGTGGGCGAGAGTTGTAACACCCCAATTTCCTATTTTTAATCAATTCCATGAAGTTTAATAGGTGTAGTGTGGTGAATATTATTATTGATGTTGTTTTGCTTGAATGTGATGTGGACGTTGAGAAAATAGAGTTACATTGATGAGGGAATGATAGTACGAGAACTTAAATAAAATGAAGGTTAGAATCGAAACAAAGTAATAAAGAGTATGAGGTGTGAAAAATAGGTTTTAAATAAGTGGGGGAGGGGAGAAGTAAAAAAAATAGTGAATAGAGTAGGAAAAGTTTGTGACAGATGGTTATATTTTAATGATGATGAGAATGATGATGTCTATATTATTATGATGATGTTTATTTATGAAGACGATGAGAATGATGACGATGTGTTTTGCATTGATGTTGTGCATATTAGGGAGAATCTTGCATTTATGATTGTGAATTCCTGATGATGTGATGATTTGTAATACCTAGTGAGTCTGTCACCATGCATGCATAAAGAATCGTGTCTAGGGATTATGAAGATGAAATGACGATGAAATTCCAGTAACATATCTCTATCAAATTGTGGCGACGAAAGTCCAGTAACATATCTCTGGCAAATTGTGGTGATGAAATTTCAGTAACATAACTTTGGGAAATTGTGGCGACGATAGGTGTGGTACCACATTCATATAGGTCTTAGGGTGAGTCCATATGCACTTAAATGATGATACTTGTACTTGGTGTTTTAATTGTGAATTGAGTGAGAAGATGGTACGTATGAGTGGTAGAGAAGAATATAATAAGTGTTGATGATCGTATGACGACGAAATATTGTTATGACTGTATCATAATGTTGTGCGTGCTTTTCCCTAATATTATGTTCTGGCAAGATTTCTCACCCCTTTATTGTTGTTGTGTTGTTTTCTTTGTGGTGACCGTACCCCCGGGTACAGACACTTAGGTTGAGGAAGTTTAGCTGTGGGACGACTTAGAAGGTGGAGATGGAATACGTCTTCCGTCTAGTTTGAAGGTGAGAAAAACACACAAGAAGGGGGGGTTGAATTGTATGGGCCTTTTTTCTTTCTCAAAAACTTATGTTAAGTTCAGATTCTGATATAGATCAGTTCTGAACCTATTTTCAGAATTTGTTTTGCAGCGGGTAAGAGTAAATGAGAGAGGGAAAGAGAGACACAATAGTTTATCCTGGTTCCTTCCACAACCCGGAAGTACTCCAGTCCCCTTGTTACTAACAAGAGATTTTTCACTATAATCAAACGATTACAATTGCTCAAGCACAAAGCAAGAGACTTCCAGTTGCTCAAAGCACACGGTTAAGAGACTTCTAATTGCTCAAACACCTAGTAAGACACTTCCAATGCTCAAGCCCTCAAGCAAGAGACTTCTAGTTGCTCAAACACTTAGTAAGAGACTTCCCTGCTCAAAGCACACAGCTAAGAGACTTCCTTGCTCAATACACAAAGTATGAGACTTTACAGTTGCTCAAGCACGCATGCTAGAGGCTTTGAAACAAACAGATTTACAACAGAAATACAGTTTGAGTTGAACACTTGATATACTATCAGTGGTGTTCACAAAATACAACTCAGATTAAGACTCTACACTTAAGGAATTCTAATATAAAAAGGTTTGTAAGAATTCCTAAGTTATTTGATGACAGACACGTAAAATAGAGTAGCACTTTCTGGTTTTTGCAGTCTTGTATTTCTGTACAGAGTCTTTTTTTTCTTCTTCAATTCTTTAATCCTTTATAGAAGAATTAAGAGCTGTTGAGATTACCCAGTTTTCCAGCAAAGAGTCGTTGCAAACTAGAAGCTATGTCCAGCTGACATTGTGTGCGAAAGAGCAGAAAACAGAGCACACAATTTTCGAACTGTTTCCTTAAAAGTTGGAGAATGTTTTGGCCAAGGAGACAACTGTTCCATAGAGTTGTTCTGACTGTACAGTGCTTTACTGTTGACAGTGACAGTTGCTTTTCCTTAAAAGTCAGACTTCAGAAGCTTCTTCAGGAACTGTTCATCAGACGCTCCCTTCAGACGCACTGTTTAGACGCTGACTTTCGTTGACCTTCAGACGCTGACTTTTGTTGACCTTCAGATGCACTATTCAGACGCACCCTTCAGACACAGTCTTCAGACGCTGCCTTCACAAGCTGCCTTCAGACGCACCTTCAGAAGCTGCCTTCAGTAGCTGCCTTCAAACACAGATTTGTTCCATACATGCAACACAAGCTTCTATGCTTTCCTTCTTGCTCTTAGCTTGTTCTTTCATAACCAATGTTAAATACCAAACTTTAAGTACATGGTTCTGCACACTTAGAATCAAGCATTAGCAATTCCAATTTTCTTTTTAACACTTTTTTATCATCAAAACCCAAAAGAGAGTTGTTCCTACATTTTGTTCCAACATAGTTTTCATTTTTATGTAGTAATCAATTATGCATGTAGTCGCTACGAGCTCTGATTCTTGTAACACCAGGGTTGGGGCTGACGTTGAATTCATTTGTTTTGAGTTGAAAACTTGGAATTATTATTACTTCTATTTATGATGTTGAATAACAAGGATAATCTATATTAATGTGATCAAAGAAATGTTTCCGTTGTTGAAATTATTATTTAAAGGGAGTGTTTATGTTATATTTGATATATTGACGAGTTTTGTAACATCCTCTTTATTAAATATATTCTTATTATTTAATAATTATCGTCGGGAAATAGGGTGTTACAGGCAAACTGTCTTGGGTGTCCGTCAGCGCGCATCCTGGCAAGAGGTTATTCTCGCCCTATGCCTCTCATTATAAGAACTGGAGGCAGACATTACTCAGGACGCTGGGGGGAAAGGATGTTGAAGCAAAAATCTTTTTTATGAATGTTTTAATGATAACAAACCTTGTGGAATAAATGATAAGTTTTATGAATGGTGATCTACTGATGTTTGCACTTGAGTTTTTGTTATAAGAACAAGAATCACATAAGTGGATAAGCTAGAAGCCACCCACATCATTAAGTGCATTATATCTACTCCACAATGAAAGAATGAGTATATCATCAGTTGAAACAACAATATCATATCTCCATGAAGATTCATAGCTCAAGAATCATGATGGAAGAACTTACATCACAAGCTACACAAGAAGGTGCTTGAAGTTATGTGACAAAACTCACGTTGAGTTTTATGTTATATGATTTGAAGATCCTCCATGGGCAAACAAGATAAAAGGAAATATGCATAAAAGTTAGGAAGATTCTCTGAACCTCCTCAAAGTATCACACTTCTAAAGCTTCTAAGGATAAAAAGTTTAGAGTTCAGAATGTTCATATGAACAGAGTTCAGATTGATCATATGAATGTAGTTCATAATGATCATGAACAATTAACCCAGAATATTTCCATAAATATTAAAGGATTACTTCATGGATAAACAAGAATATTTAAAGTCATCGGTTACAAGCAATGATGCAAAGAAATATTCTTTTGGACTTCAAAGAAAGAATCATCTTGTTTGTCAAAACAAATTATCTCTCATTTATATGCTTCAAGTAGTTTTTGAAGGGAATAATTAAACAACCTTCATAAGGTTCAAAGTATTGAAGAACATTAGAATGTTTAAGAACATCAGAATGTTCAGCATAAAGTACAACCGTCAAAAAGGAAGGAACCCAGAAGAAACATTCTGAAGTTCATATGTATGAACCCAGAAGGAGTTCAGAAGGTTGTTCAGAAGGTTCGTTAGAGCAAACCCAAAATTCAATGTTCACACCAAGAACATACAAGAACAGATGTGATATGAACATATCATATGCAGAAAAAAATTTCGACGTTGGATCAAGAAATCACTAAAGACAGGAACAAAGTATGAACCATACCAAGATAAAAGGAATCAAAGATCATTAAGAATAAAGAACTCAGTCAGAGTTCAGAATGTTAAACAAGAGTTCAGAAGGTTGGACACAGTTCAGAAGCTGGAACATAGTTCAGAAGCTGGGACATTGTTCAGAAGCTGGGACATAGTTCTGAAGCTGGGACATAATTCAGAAGCTTGATCACAGTTCAGAAGCTTGGTCATAAGGTTGTTCTTACACAAGCCCAGAAACTCAAGAACATTATGAAGAACATGCAAGTCACACGTGACATGAATAAATGTCCAGGAAAGTACAATTGCATGGATCAATCAAGCAATAAAGGCATTTACAAGATTAATGTCAAAAAGGATATTCAATGTTCATTTAAGACTATGAACATTGAATTGATAGGAATATTCCAAAAGGGAATATAATCCTAGATGTTTAAATTACTGCACTTCATTGATGTTTTACTATTAGGATTTGATTACATTAAATGGAAGTCTTACAAATCATCCTAAGTAAAACAAAAGGAACTTTCAGAGTTCAGAAAGTTCAATACAGCACATGCTTTAATTCTGATAGCAACAGTAGAGTAGTTGGAAAAGTAAAGCAAAAGCAAGATTACAATCTCCAAGTCAAAATCAATAAGATTTTGACACATAAGGGAGTTGGTACTGTACAAGACCAGCAAAATCCCCTAAAGCATGGGCATGAAGTGACAGTTCCACTTTATCTGTCCTGCACTGTTTCCAAGGCAAATCTGGGAAAGTATTATCCAGCAACATTCTGATGTATGTGTTAAAGTCACTGCTTATGGATAATGCCCAAAAAATCATATGAGACGCATACGATGAACCCAGAAACTCATATCTTCATTCATACATGATGAACCCAGATGAAGATCATCAAGAATGCAACAACGTTCTGAAATATTCTCAAGAACACAACAACATTCTGAAGTTCAGAATGTTCACCCAGTTTTTCAAGTAAAAGTCAGTGGGGCCCAGGACACATGGCACAAGACCATTGGTCACCCTCCAACGGCTACAAGAGACCAATAACTCTATAAATATAAGTGAAAGGCTCAGAATTACATACACCATTGCAAAGCATACAAGAAAACATATGAAAAGTGTTTGAAGCTTTAGCATTTCGAATTGATCATCACTGAGATTTCAAATTTTCTCTTAAAGTGTAAATCAATTCTCTTTTATCTTGTTAAAGATAATTTCTCCCTCCTTTCTTCTCTTCTGATTGTCTTCATCTTGACAACATTTCTTCAAAACTCCAATCAATTGTAAAGAGCAAATCTCATCTAGTTTTAAGGGTATTAAAGTCTAGGTTGAGTAACATAGTGCAAGGTCTGGTGTGACTTAGCATAGAAAGTGGAGAGCCTGCTGAGGCTTAGAGAATACAGGTTGTAACCGTTCCAAGGGAACAAGATTGTACGGTGCAGGATTTGGGAGGTTATCTCAAGCATCATAGTGGAAACTCTCACAAGATTATGAGGAGTGGACTAACCCACATTGGGTGAACCACTATAAAATTCTGTGTGTCTTTCTTCTCTATCCCTTTACTATTTATTTTCAGCATAAATGTTTAAATTCAGTTTACACACCATTATCACTTTGTTCATCATTTATTACGCTAACAGTTCTGAACGCACTTCAGAACATTCTGAACTTAACCAAGTTTTTATTTCTTCCAAGTATCAACTTGAGAATGATTTACCACAAGTGCAGGTTAAATTTAAAAAGGGTCACAATTCAAACCCCCCCTTTCTTGTGACTATTATTTCCACTTCAAAGGATTGCGAAGGAGCTGTCGTACGGGTCAATGGTAAGCTGAGGTTCCCCATATGCTGGATGAGCGCTCCGGCGTCTATCATGGGGTTTGACTATGAGAAGCTGGACGTGTATGACCAAGGCGTCGTCTGATTTTTGGACAAGATGCTGCCTATGAACATCCGGGAGCTGTTGAATAGGGAGGGGGACGTGAATTATTTATGTGTATATTTTACTCGCCTGTCTTCTTATCCTTGTAACCTCTATTTGTTTTCATTTTTGTATAGTCCATGGCGCCCATTACTGCGATCGAGAGGAAGAAATATCTCGAAGAAATGAAGGCAAAAAAGGCCGCTGAGGGGTCGGCAGTAAGCGACCCCTCTGGTCTCATCACCGGCAAGCCTAAGAGGAAAGTTGATAATCTGCCTGAGACTTAGACTGAGTCCGTTGCAGTTGTCGCGCAGGACAAGGTGCAGACGCCGCCCGTGAAAGATGACAAAGGGAACGCGGGGACTGAGAAGAAGAATAAGAAATCGCCTTCCCAGCCTTCGACTGGAGCTGTCGGGACCAGCGGAACTGTTCAATCCTTCTGGGATAAGGATTTCAACTATGGTGCTTATGTCAAAGAGAGGCTGGCCTTTAATCCAGAAGATGTGGAAGCTGGGAATCAAGGCGCTATTCCCTTCATGATGAGAAATGTGGGCGTCCACTTTTTGTGGTCTATAATGATCTTGGACGCGATAGATCGGAAGCATGAGGAGCAGGTGTAGAGTGAAGAAGCGATCCAGGCCACAATGAGGGCACTAGAAAAAGAACTGAAGGAAGCCAAGGAAGCCAGGGAGATAGAGATAAAGGAGGCCAAAGTGGCGATGAAACTTGAGTGTGACGAGGGCATCTCGGATCTGAAAACAAGCTAAAAGTAGCTTTCATCCAAAAGATTTTATTTCGACAAAAAGACCCATTGAACTACTACACATAGATTTATTTGGACCTATCTCAATAGAGAGTCTTGGAGGAAAAAGATATGGCTTTGTAATCGTTTATGATTTTTCCAAATTCACTTGGGTTTTATTTTTAAAACACAAAAATGACTCTTTTGAAGCTTTTCAAACTTTTTGCAAGAAGGTTCAAAATGAGAAAGAAACCAATATCATTTCTGTAAGAAGTGATCATGGGGGAGAATTTGAAAACTCAGCCTTTGAACAATTCTTTGATGATAATGGAATATCTCATAATTTTTCTTGTCCTAGAACTCCTCAACAAAATGGAGTTGTAGAAAGAAAAAATAGGATTTTGCAAGAAATGGCAAGAACTATTCTAAATGAATCCAATGTTGAGAAATATTTTTGGGCAGAAGCCATAAATACGTCTTGCTATATTTTAAATAGTGTTTCAATAGGAAAAATTTTAAACAAAACCCCTTATGAACTCTGGAAAGGAAGAAAGCCAAACATTTCTTATTTTCATATCTTTGGATGTTATTGTTACATTTTAAACAACAAAGACAACTTAGCAAAGTTTGATTCAAAATCAGACAAAGCTATATTCCTTGGTTACTCCACTTCTTCAAAAGCATACAAGGTATTCAACTTAAGAACAAGGATCCTAGAAGAAAGTATGCATATTAAATTTGGTGAATTTGATGAACTTGAAAATCAATCAAAAAATATTGAAGAAGAAGAAGAAGTCCAAAACAATTCAAATCATGAAACCTCAATTCAAAGACCTCCAAATGAAGAACCTCATCAAAGTACTCCTAAGTCTTGGTGAATAGTTGATTATCATCCGCATAATCAAATCATTGGAGAAACATCAGATGGAATAAGGACAAGAAGGTCTTTTCAAAACAATGATATAGCAATGATATCTCAAATTGAACCCAAATCCATAAAAGAAGCAATCATTGATGAATCATGGGTTGAAGCTATGAAAGAAGAATTACTTCAATTTGAGAAAAATCAGGTCTGGAGTCTTGTACCTAATCCTCGAACTCAATCTGTCATTGGAACACGATGGGTTTTTAGAAACAAACTGGATGAAGAAGGGAAAGCGACTCGAAACAAGGCTAGATTAGTAGCACAAGGCTACAATCAACAAGAAGGCATTGATTATGATGAAACTTTTGCCCCAGTTGCAAGTTTGGAGGCTATAAGAGTTTTACTTGCATATGCATCTCATAAAAGCATAAAACTCTTTCAAATGGACGTAAAAAGTGCATTTTTAAATGGCTTCTTGAATGAGGAAGTTTATGTGCATCAACCTCCAGGGTTCGAAAATTTAGAAAAGCCAAATCATGTGTTTAAACTAACCAAAGCTCTATATGGACTTAAATAAGCTCCAAGAGCCTGGTATAAAAGGTTAAGAACTTTTTTTAATTAAAAATGGTTTTTCACGAGAAAAAATTGACACCACACTTTTTAGAAAAATCGATAAAAATGATTTATTAATTGTACAAGTGTACGTTGATGACATCATTTTTGGAGCCACAAATGAAAAAATGTGTGATGATTTTTCAAAACTCATGGAAAGTAAATTTGAGATGAGCATGATGGGAGAACTTAAATTATTTTTGGGCTTGCAAATCAAACAACACAAAGATGGCGTTTTTATTTGTCAAGGAAAATACATCAAAGATTTGCTTAAAAAATATAAGATGAATGAAGCCAAAATTATGACCACTCCCATGCATCCTTCATCAAGCTTGGACAAAGATGAAAATGGAAGTAATTTTCCTGAAAATGAATATAGAGGAATGATTGGATCTCTCTTATATTTAACTACTAGTAGACCAGATATTGTTTTTGCAGTAGGTCTGTGTGCAAGATTTCAAACTGCTCCAAAAGAATCACAGCTACACTGCAGTAAAAAGAATTTTCAGATATCTTGTGGGGACCACATATACTTGGCCTATGGTATAAAAAAGGATCACATTTTAATCTTATGGCATATTGTGATGATGACTACACCGGAGATAAAATAGAAAGAAAAAGTACAAGTGCCGGATGTCAACTTCTTGGCAAATCCTTGGTCAGCTAGTGTTGTCGTAAACAAAATACTATAGCACTATCCACAACAGAAGCTGAATACATTTCCGCTGCAAACTGCTGCTATCAGGTATTGTGGATTAGAAATCAATTAGAAGATTTCTCTCTCAGGTACGCAAACATTCAAATATTATGTGATAATACTAGTGCTATAAATCAATCAAAACAACCCCATTCAGCATTCCAGATCAAAACATATCGACAGAAAACACAATTTTATTCGAGATCATGTAAATAAAAAGGAAGTTGAAATTTTATTTATCGACACTAAAAATCAATTAGCAGATGTTTTTACAAAACCTTTAGTAGAAGACCAATTTTTATTTATAAAAGAAAAATTAAACATAATAAAAAATCCTTGCATTAACTAACTCTCCCACCAAAGGCAGAAACCACTGGTTAATTCTACAAACCTAGAAAAAGTATCTCTAATGAAATCAGAAAATCTGCACCTCTCTCATCTACAAATCTAAGAATCTCTTATATTAACCTAGAAGCAATATCTGAAACATGCATGCAAGGCCAAAGCAGCATGTTTTTATCAAAGAAAAACAATTGTCCACGATCATCGCCCTCAAACTCAAATGCTGCATTCACAAGATATGATCGTTCTCTAGCTAAAAAGGAAAAGTTGTTAGAAGACATTATTAAACCTTGTTCCCAAACCTTTCCTGGTCATAATCTAACCTTGTCTGAACCGTCTTTGTCAACTGAATTTTTCCAAAAAATGGTCTAAAAGACCATTAGCTGAAAGTAAAACTTTCGACCTTGAAGATTTAAAGAAAAAACAAATCCAACTGGAAGAGGTGCTGCAACCCATAGGATGGAAAGAATTTCTACAGATTGAGGAACCTTGCCCTCACCTTGTCAAAACCTTCTACTTTACCTCCAAAAACTTTGAAAACCATAACCTGCTCATTGCTGATATTGGCCAAAAAGAGAATATTATCAATTTTGATATTCTCTCAAAAGTTCTGAATATTCCAAATCATGGTGTGAAATTTTATGGAAAAGACTGGTATAAAAATGCTGGACTTGATAGAAACACTGTCCTTGCACAATTCTTTCTAAAGTTCAATCCCAACAAAGAACTTCCAGCCATTAACCTCAAAAATGAATATAAAATTATGGACAATCTTTGCGTGCATAGTCTTCTTCCAAGAAGTGGTGGGAAATACAAAATCTCTGATATAGATATAATGGTAAAGTACCATCTCTCCCAAAGAAAAAGGGTAAATCTTTCATACCTCATCATTCAACACATGATCTGTGCTATACATGAGGGAAAAAGCACTTTTGGCCTCGCCTATTCAATGGTGCTCACTAAGGTTTTCAAGGCAAATGATATTTCTTTGAAAGGTGAAGAATTCATCCGCCCGCTAAATTTCTTCACATGCAAAAATGTGTCTCACTTGAAGAGGAATGACTTTCCGGGAGCACTACATCTGCATGATCTCCCTGTAGCAATAGACGACGTCATGGAGGAAGAAGAAAATCCTCTGCATAACATAGTCAATGCCATAGCTGTTGATGATCATCGTACTTGTCAACAAATCACACCAAGCAACTCCTTTCTCTCTAAGATATCTGCAACAAACCTTCCCTTTGATCTCAATCTTTCACAAGACAACGATCTACCTCTTCCTAAGGATCCTCAGGCAGGACCTTCTATCATCTTTCCAACACCAACTTTCAACTCTAATAACTCCGCCATTTTCGGTTCTGAATGTCTTAAAAACTTTTTGAAAACTCCTTCTCAATCTTATGATACTTTTGGTTTCCTCAAAATATCCTCCCAAAATGCAATGCCCACTATTCCTTCAGCATTCAGCTCGTATGAAAGCTTCAAATCCACTGGCACTTCCGCACGCATCAACCTTCCCTCTACAACTAGCAATGCTGAAATACCACCTCCTATCACTACAAACAAACTGGATTTGATCTATCGCATGAATAAAAATCTGTATACTTGGCTCACAAATGTTTTATGCCCTCATTTTGGAATTCCACCACCTCCATCTGATTTTCTGTCATGCCTCCTGCTCCTTCCAACTCTTGCTTTGTGCGACTTTTTGATGACAACAAAAAGGGGGAGAAAGTCATGAGAAAATCATGAACTGAATTAACAATTGCCCTTGTTTTGCTGCCTTTGTTTTGCGCTGATGTTTGTCCTATTTTGGATATCTCTCTATTATGCTTTACCTTATTGTCTAAATTATCCTTTTATAGTTTTTAGCCTTTTGAAACATTTAAGTTGTATACTATGTATGGCTGATGTTATTCAATGCTAAAAAACTATTTTGTTTTATCGTCTAGCAAGTTTATCATTACCATCCTTTAGAATTTTGGCAAGCACTGTTTAACATTAATCAAAGAACTCTTACTCGTTAAAACTATAAGAAATTTCTTCTAGTCTCGAATGCTAAAATTAAGGGGGAGCTTTTTGATAAAACACTAAGTAGATATCTACATTGTACACCCTAAAAAATTATCAAGTTGAGGGGGAGCTAAATCAGAACTCCTTATTATAAACTAAATGTTAATTCAAATATATTTTGTCATCAAAAAGGGGGAGAATGTTGAGATAAAATTCAAATTCCTATTTTAGTTTTAAAGATGATAAATATATTTAAATTATTTATAATAAGTTGTTATCTAACATGTGCTCTTAAGTGATTCAAATATAAGACAGGACAAGAATCATTTGCCAAATCAAAATCATGAAGATAGAAAAGCCATCTTTTAATTTTGGGTTTTGAATTTATCACTCACAAATAAATTTGCTCAAAGAAATTCAGGATCTACAGACAATCAGAGTCTGTAGATCAACGTCTAAAGATCAGCGTCTGAAGATCAGCGTCTGAAGGTCAGAGACTGATGAACAGCGTCTGATGATCAGAGTCTGATGAACAGTGTCTGAAGATCAGAGTCTGATGAACATCGTCTGAAGATCAGCATCTGAAATTCTGACTCTGAAGACTGTTTTCTGAAGTTTGAAGTTTAAAGGAACCTCAAAGATTATTAATTTGAGGAGGAGCCAAAAAGTCAGAACTTCTTTTATAGAAAATTTATTAATATGTTCTGATTATTTTTCATCTAACTTGTGTATTTGAGTGTCTCATTTAGTAACAGGAAAAGTATTCAAAAGGAACTCAATCTACAAATTATCAGTTGATGTTCTGTCACATATTTTATCCGGCATATGGATTTCGAGGCACCAATTGAAAATCAAGAGACACACTATACAGGGACAAAATTACATTGGTGTTGTTTTGGCAAAAGTAGAAGAAAAATTCTACATGTGTAAATGCAATACAAGAAAGGAACATGATTTTCAGTTTATACACAAAACCACCACTGGTCATATCCAAGTAAGAAAGCTAGTACAAACAGAATGTACATTCTGGCTGCAAATATGGATTGAAGGATAGGAAGGTAAAAGAAAATATGAAATAGCAGTTGAAACCTACATTAGTTAAAGCCTTGCCAAGTTGTAACTTTACCACACGTGGGAACAATGGAAAGAGAAAATTGAAGAAATTAAGTACAGTAGCTACACGTGAGAAAGGGAGCGTATGGTGAACAGCTTCAAAGCATACTACCGAAAGGGAGCGTATGGCAAGACATCATACTACCGAATTTTGAGAAGCTACAAGCAAAAATACTCATACATTCAAAGCTCTATTTTATTCTTCAATTTGGAGTTTACTAAACTTTGCTCTTTTGTTTTGAGCTCTGTTTAGCAGAACACAAATTTTTTATCTTATCCAAGTAAGATTTTGTTTCTTATTGGATTGTAAAGAAAAAGCTTGTTGAAAACAAGTGTGTAAACTCAAGAGTGAGAAAAGCTCAGTGTAAAGAAATATCAGGAAGATCAAGACAAAAGAAGAGTTGTAATTAAGTTATAACTCAACTACCTAGTGGAAAATCTCACATGCGTGTGGGGACTGGAAGTAGCCTAGTTTGGGTGAACCAGGATAACTCTGTGTGTCATTTCTTTCATCTCTTTTATCTGTTTCAATTTCACACACACATGACACGTGATTATTATTATTATTACTATCTTTCACTTACTAACCATATTTAATTACTAGCTTGAAATTTTAAAAAGGTAATTTCTAACAGTTCACAATTCAAACCCCCCCTCCTTGTGAAAATATTTTAATTCAATTGCCACAAATTTTCTGAGTCATGTTTTATTTGAGGTGTTTGTGTGATTCATATAGGTTTCCTCGTACTTAATAATATTTGAGGTGTTTTGCTCACGACGTCTTAGATCCCTCTTTCGGGTTAATTGATTAGGTGGCGATTTCCTTTCGACTCATGACGTCTTAGAGCCCTCTTTGGGGTTAAGGAATCAGGTGGCAATCACATTTTAGCTCACGACGTCTTAGAGCCCTCATTGGGGTTAAGGAATTAGGTGGCGATTGCTTTTCGGCTCACGACGTCTTAGAGCCCTCTCTGAGGTTAAGGAATTAGGTGGCAATCTCATTTTAGCTCACGACGTCTTAGAGCCCTCATTAGGGTTAAAGAATTAGGTGGCAACCCTTGTTGGGGTTAAGGACTTAGGTGGCGATTTCTTCTCGGCTCACGACGTCTTAGAGTCGTCTTTGGGGCTAAGGAGTTAGATGGCGATCTCATTTTAGCTCACGACGTCTTAGAGCCCTCATTGGGGTTATGGAATTAGGTGGCAACCCTCGTTGGGGTTAAGGAATTAGGTGGCGATTTCTTTTCGGCTCATGACGTCTTAGAGCCCTCTCTGGTGTTAAGGAATTAGGTGGCAATCTTTCTCTCTCTCTCGACGTTGTTGATCTGTTGCAGGAAATGTATACGACACAAAATAGATGATATATATATATATATAATTGAATAAGAAAGCGGGGTGCCTCATTAAAAACCCCAGCTACTGCAGGGGAAAAGAGTGCTCCCTGCTTTTTTACATTAAACAAAAGATACATGAAACTAAAGAAAGATAACCAGTATGACGGCTTCACAGGCTTCTGAGGTCACCCTTCGAATTGTCATGGCGAAGGTCTCTCTGTTTGTCTGCAAAGTCTTGACGTGGGCGAGTTTGTGCAGTTCTTGAATCGAGTACACTCCATGCGGTGGGTCTGTCTCGCTACCTTTCTTTGTGAAACTACCATGACGCCAGGTTGGCGTGTTGACCGGCTTGACTCCTGGATATAAAGCAAGGCGATGACACACTTTGGCGGAGTTGACGCTAAGCTTATCTGTCGCCTGACGAGCGAAGAGGTTGAGGTTCTTCTTAAGGAGTTCTGTTACGCTTAACTTGTCGGCTGGATCAAAAGATGTCTCCATTCCGGTGGTCTGATGAGGCTCTGGGCCCATCATACTCTCTTCTAGACCTTCAGTGAGTTCGGAGCGCTTTTGCTGAAATTCTCCTCCTGGATCCATGTCGACGGCGTTTAACTGGTGCACTTTGGTGTTACTGACTCCCTTCTTCTCCTTTTATAGCTTTAAACTGTTGTGGTAGCATTCGCGGGCGACTTTCTGATCTCCTCTGATGGTGCCAATCTGCCCATTCTCAAGTGGGTACTTCATGACTAGGAACATGGTAGAGAGGTAGGCGTCGAGGAGATTAAAAGCTGGGCGACCTATGACGATGTTATATGAACAGGGGGAGTTGACGACCAAATATTTAACGCAGATGGCCTTGGCGCTGCTGACCGTGCCAAATACCGCCTTCAAGGTGATGTATCCGCGCACATGCCCTTGCTCGCCTGTGAAACCAGCAAGAGTTCCTTCGAAAGGTTTTAGTTGTTCCTGGTCGAGTCCCATTCTTTCAAACGCTGAGTAATATAGGATGTCTGCGGAACTGCCAAGATCTATCAACACTCTCTTCACATCCTAATTGAAAATTTGCGCGGTTATATATGACCATAGGGTCATCATCATGGGGAATTACTCCCTTGCGGTCCTCTCCGTAGAAGGTGATATTTGGTTGGTGCGCTGGCTTCATTGCTGTGTGTTCATCTACAAGCATCACATGTCTCACATATCTCTTCCGAGAAGCGCTAGATTCACCGCCCCCTGCAAACTCGTCGGATATAGTGTTCAGAGTGTGGCGCTCGCCAGCCTTTGTCACATATTTCTCATTTAGGGGGTCTTCAGGGGGGGCATCTGTCTCCCTCCCTGCTATCCTTGACGTATCCTCTCAGTCTGCCATTATGAATTAATTTTTCGATCTCTCTTTTCAGATGGATGCAGTCATCTGTAGTGTGTCCTTTTATCAGGTGGTACTTACACCAGACATCCTTATCTTTTCCCATTATGTTTCCTCTTGGGAGCGGGGGGTCGTGGATGAGTCTGGAGTGGTAGACGTCCCTCCAAATCTGCTCACGACGAGTGTTGAGCGCTGTGAAGGATTCTGGTATGGGTGCGAGCCTGTCGGGAATATGGCGCTTGTAAGGCGCTCTATGTCCGGGGGCGGGCGGATAGTAGCTTTGGCGATGATCATAGTTATTTGGGGCGCATTCCCTAGAGTCTCTGGCTTTCTTCTCTGCATTACTCTCCTTTCCTCTGATGTAACGCTCCACTCTGAACATAATCTCCTCCATGGAATCAGCTGGTTTCTATGCCAGCGATTCGTTGAATTGGCCAGCGCGGAGGCTGTTCTGAAAGGCTCCCACGAACAATTCCTGGTTAGGGTTAATGACTTTGATGGTGGTGTCGTTGTAGCATGCGAGATATTCACGGAGAGACTCGTTCGGTCCATGACGGACGTTGAAGAGGCTGGTGGATGATAATTTGCGGTGGCGGCTTGCTGAGAACTGGTGCGTCAATTTGCGTGTCATATCCTGGTAGCTGATGATGGAAAAACGAGGTAGGTTTATATACCATCTGAGGGCGGCATCCTTGAGGGTTCCTGCTAACAACTTGCACTTGAGAGAGTCAGCGGCACCGATGATGGACATTTGAGTGTTGAAGGCGGTCACGTGTTCCACCGGGTCGCTTTTTCTGACGAAGGACGAAAGAGAGGGTGGCTTTAAATTTTTTGGAACTGGCGCGTTCCAAACTTCTGCGGAAAGTGGTTGAGGATCTGGGTATACTGATTCAGTGTGCTGCTGCTGATGGATGGTTTCCATGGTTGCTTGTAAGGCTTCTGTTGAGTTTTTTGAAGTTGGCTGCATGTTTTGCCAAATTCAATGTGTTCAATGGAAGCATCTCTATGTTTATAACAAGTCTTCAGTTGCAAGAAATTTCATTTGAAGCTGTTCAGAAGCTGTTTTGCCCTTCAGAAGCTGAAATCCTTCAGACTCTGAAATAGTGAGTCTGAAGCATCAGACGCACTATTGAAGTGTTGACTTTTGTTGACTTCTTCAGAAGCTGCATATTTACATGTTATTTCTGCACGAATCTTTGCGAGATTTATCATGGATTTATTATGGATCAAGAGTTCTAGAATGTTGATTGAATTGGTGAAGATCTAATAAAGATTTGGCTCGTTTTTATGAAGTTCGTATTTTACTGAAGAATCTTTTTCAAAGATACAATGCAGATTTATTTGGTTATTCTTAATTCAGAAACAAATCATATTCAGAAGATTGGTTTCAGATTAATGATGGTTGCTGAAGATTATAAAAGGAGAGTTGCTGCCATTATTCAAGACACACGAAGAATTGAAGAAAATCAGAGAAATAGAGTCTTAGAGTTTTTAAGCTTTTTGCTTTGTTTGTGCACCACTCTATTTAGTTGGTTTAGGTGTGTTATTGAGTTGTAATCACTCTAAGCCTGTAGGTACGAGTGCAGTTTATGTATTGAAGTATTTCTTCAAAAACAGGGTAGTTTTGTTTAAGTTGCTCAGTAACAGGTTTGTTACTTGAATAGGAAGTTAGTGGTCTCTAATACTCAACATGTTGGGTAGAATTCAGACTAGGAGGAAGTTAATTGCTTAGGCTGGGAACTGGGTGTTCAGTGTCTTGAGTCATAAGTGAAATTCTGGCCAGGCAACAATAAAGTTTAACAGGTTCTGAACCAAACAGGTTCTGAACTATAACTTAGCACAATTTAAAAACAGTTAAGTAGCAGAAAATAAACGTGCAGGAAAGCTAAAGAAGGCACAAGGTTTGTTAACCCAGTTCGGAGTAAACACCTCCTACTCTGGGGGATACCAATCCAGGAAGGAATTCCACTATAGGAATTAATCCTTATGACTCAAGACACTGACTCCCAGTTACCAGCCTAAGCAATTAACTTCCTCCTAGTCTTGAATTCTACCCAACATGTTGAGTATTAGAAAACCTCTAACTTCCTATTCAAGTAACTAAACCCAGTTGCTGAACCCCTTAACAAAAACACCCTGTTTTTGAAGAAACACTTCAATAACAAAACTTCATTTGTACCTAAAGGCTTAGAATGAATTACAAATCTATAAAACTCTAAACCAACTCAAACAATGAGTGGTGCACAAATAAAAACTCTAAGTTTAAAACAAAGACTCTATTCTCTGGATAATACTCTGTTTTTTGTAAGTCTTGAAAGCAGCAACACTCCTCCTTTTATAACCTCCAACAAGCAGCATAAAAAACAAACCAATCTTCTGCACATGATTTGTTTCTGAATTATGATTGGTCCAATAAGGAAACAAATAAAACCACATTGTATCTTTGAAAGATTATATCAGGAAAATACGTGTTTTCATAACAACAAACCAAATCTTCAAAAAGATCTTTTCCAAAACAAACAGCATTCTAGAAGCAATACGCGTGGATAAATCCTTGATAAATCTTGTCAAGATTCACGCAGAAACAACTTGAAATAGATCAACTTCTGATGAAGTCAACCAAAGTCAACGCTGGCATCAGACTCTGAATTCAGCTTCTGAAGTGCTACAGGCTTCTGATGATGCACTTAGCTTCTGATGGAATTTCCAGCTTCTTAACAGCTTCAAATCAAAAAACTTGCAACTGAAGATTTGTTCTAGACAAGGAGATGCTACTATCCAACACATTGTGTTGAGTCTGTTGATGTTGGCTGCATTGTTTGGCAAAACCAAAGTATGGAATAGAAGCATTTCCTCATGTTGAACGTTTCTTCAGTTACAAGCTTTCTCATTTGAAGCCATTCAGAAGCTGGAATCTACATCAGAAGCTGAAATGCTCATCAGAAGCACTGTAGCACTTCAGAAGCAGTTTCAGGTTCTGAAGCTAACGTTGACTTCTGTTGACCTCCTCAGAAGCTGGGTTTGCTGGATTGTTTTTGCACGTATCTTGGGAGATTTAGCAAGGAATTATTCTTGTATATTTGCTTCTAGAAGGCTGGTTTAATTGGAGAAGATATCTTTAAAGATTTGGTTCAGAATTATGAAAATTCGTATTTTCTGTTTTAAATCTTTTAAAGATTTAATGCTGTTTTATTTGTTACATTATTGGTTCAATCTTATTCCAGTAACAAATCATTTCAGAAGATTTGGAGCATAATTAAGAGACTTGCTGAAGGCTATATAAGGAGGAGTGCTGCTGCTATTCAACTTACGAATTTAAGAGTATTATTCAGAGAAATAGAGTCTTAGTTGTTTTTAAGCTTTTGCTTTATTTTTGTACGCCACTCATATGCTTTGAGTTGGTTTAGGATTGTTATTGAGTTGTAATTCATTCTAAGCCTCTAGGTACGAATGAAGTTGTGTTTTTGAAGTTTTCTGAAAAAACAGAGTGTTTTTGATTAAGGGTTTCAGTAACAGGTTTGTTACTTGAATAGGAAGTTAGTGGTCTCTAATACTCAACGTGTTGGGTAGAATTCAAGACTAGGAGGAAGTTAATTGCTTAGGCTGGGAACTGGGTGTTCAGTGTCTTGGGTCATAAGGATTAATTCCTATAGTGGAATTCCTTCCTGGATTGGTATCCCCCAGAGTAGGAGGTGTTTACTCCGAACTGGGTTAACAAACCTCTGTGCCTTTTTACTTTCCTGCACTTTAATTTGCTGCCTGTGTGTGTTTGTGTTTGTGCTCTGTTTTGCAAATTATTGTGTCCTGTGTGTTGTTCAGAACCTGTTTGGTTCAGAACCTGATTTCTCTTTAGTATTGCCTGGCCAGAATTTCAATTGGCATCAGAGCAGGCACCCTGCCTGTATTTTGGGTGAGATCCAGAGGACTTAATTTCTGGTAAGCATGGATAGAGAAGGAGGCTATGTCAATAGACCACCCCTACTAGATGGCACAAACTATGAGTATTGGAAGTCAAGGATGTGTGCTTTTCTAAAGTCTATTGACAGCAGGACTTGGAAAGCTGTGATCAAAGGCTGGGATCATCCTGTGTATACAGACAAAGATGGTAACAAGACTGAAGTTCTGAAGCCTGAGGAGGAATGGACCAAAGCTGAAGATGATCTGTCACTGGGAAATTCAAAAGCTTTGAATGCTATCTTTAATGGTGTTGATCAGAATATGTTCAGACTTATCAAACAATGTACTGTGGCTAAGGATGCGTGGGAAATTCTGAAAACCACTCATGAAGGAACTTCTAAAGTAAAGATGTCCAGATTGCAGCTGCTGACCACCAAATTTGAAAACCTCAAGATGAAGGAAGATGAATCCATTCAGGATTTTTACATGAATGTGCTGGATATGGCAAATTCATTTGACTCTCTTGGTGAAAAGATGTCTGATGAGAAGTTAGTCAGAAAAATCCTCAGGTCCCTGCCCAGAAGGTTTGATATGAAGGTAACAGCAATTGAAGAGGCCCATGATATTTCAACTATGAAGCTTGAGGAGCTGATTGGGTCATTGCTCAACTTTGAAACTGCCTTTTGTAAACAGACTGAGAAGAAAGGAAAAGGTGTAGCTTTTAGTGTGAATTCTGAAGCTGATGATCAACAAGAGTCTGAAGAGGATGACTTATCAGAAGCTCTTGTGTTGCTGGGAAAACAATTCAACAAGATTCTGAAGAATGTTAACAGAAAAGCCAAAGCCAAAGGTCAGAACTTCAGATTCAATAACAAGAAGCAACAAACTGATGAGAAAAAGACCAAGTCTGAGGAGAAAAGTAATCAAGCTAAAGGTGTGCAGTGCTATGAGTGTGAGGGTTTTGGACATATCAAATCTGAATGTCCTACTTTCCTGAAGAAACAGAAGAAGAGCCTAGCTGTTGCATGGTCTGATGATGGTTCTGAAGATGATAATGTTAGTGAATCTGATATGTGTGATACTGGTCTGGTAGTGAGGTCAGGAGCTATCTTGAAGGAGAAAGCTGTTTTAGAGTCTGAGACTTTTTCAGAATCTGACTCAGAGTCTGAAGCCTCATCTGTGTCTGAGGCTGCTAAAACCTCATATGATGAACTAGCTGATAACTACAAGAAGCTGTATACCAGAAGTGCTGAGGTCTGCAAACAAGTTTTGGATCAGAAGGAGACTATTCTACAACTGGAGGCTGAAAAAGGTGAACTGTTAGTGCAGAATTCAGATTTAAAAGAAGAAGTGAATCAACTGAACTCCCAACTTGATCAATTGAAGAAGCAAGTGAAGATGTTGAACTCTGCTACTGATAAGTTGGAGGACATTTTGGGGAATCAGCAACAAGGAAAAACTGGCTTAGGTTTTGTTGATCAGACTCAGATTCCTAACAGATGAGTTTTGTTCCTGCTACTCAAACTCATGATTCTATGGCTGGAACATCAAAGAAGAGACCTCAGAAGCAAGCCCAGATGCAAGGTCAGAAGCATATTCAGATGAGACCTCAAAAACTAGCTCAGAAGAGACCTCAGATGCAAGGTCAGAAGCATGTTCAGATGCTACCTCAGAAGCAACCCCAGAAGTACAACAGAAGAAGGAGGAATCATACATGGACCTGTCATCATTGTGGTAAGAAGGGACATATCAAACCTTTTTGCTTTAAACTGTATGGCTATCCTGAACACTTTCAATATAGAAGAATGCAACCAGCTGCACCCAGACACAGTGTTCAGAAGGTGTGGAAACCTAAGGTTCAGAATGTAGGCCTGATTGCTCATACTTCATTAAGAGCCACCTCAAAAGAAGACTGGTATTTTGATAGTGGGTGTTCAAGGCACATGACTGGTGTGAAGAAGCTACTGAGCAATATCAGACCATACTCCAGAAGTTATGTGACATTCGGAGATGGTGTAAAAGGTCAGATTCTGGGAATTGGTGATTTGATCAGAGAAGGTCTGCCCAAACTTAATGATGTACTACTGGTGGAAGGATTAACCTCTAATCTGATCAGTATTAGCCAGCTATGTGATCAGGATTTAAAAGTGAATTTCAACAAGCAGGAGTGTATTGTTACTGATCAGGATGGTAAAATTCAGATGAGGGGCTGCAGATCCAAAGACAATTGTTACTTGTGGGTTTCTGAAGAAGAAAGAAGTTTGACTTCTTGTCTTATGAGCTCAGAAGAGGAAGTCAAGCTCTGGCACCAGAAGTTAGGTCATCTGCATCTAAAAGGCATGAAGAAAATCCTAAGTACTGAAGCTATCAGAGGTGTACCAAATCTGAAGATCAATGAGGACAATGTTTGTGGTGATTGTCAAATTGGGAAACAAACAAGAAAGTCTCATCCCAGATTAGTTCACCAGGTAACTACTAAAGTACTAGAACTTGTTCATATGGATTTAATGGGGCCTATGCAAGTAGAAAGTATTGGAGGGAAGAGGTATGCATTTGTAATGGTAGATGACTACTCAAGATTCACATGGATCAGCTTTGTTAGAGAAAAGTCTGATACATTTGAAGTATTTAAAGACCTGTGCGTTCAATTACAAAGAGAAAAAGATTGTGGCATAGTCAGAATCAGAAGTGATCATGGCAAAGAATTTGAAAACAAGAGTTTCTCAGAATTCTGTGCCTCTGAAGGTATAAAGCATGAGTTCTCTGCACCTATCACACCTCAGCAAAATGGTGTAGTTGAGAGGAAGAATAGGACTTTGGCTGAATGTGCAAGAGTAATGTTGCATGCTAAGAAACTTCCATATATGTTCTGGGCTGAAGCAATGAACACAGCATGTTACATACACAATAGAGTCACTTTGAAAAAGGGAACATCATCTACATTGTATGAACTGTGGAAAGGGAGGAAGCCTACTGTCAAATATTTCCATGTCTTTGGGAGCAGATGCTATATTTTGGCTGATAGAGAAAATAGGAGAAAGCTGGATCCTAAGTCTGATGAAGGCATATTCTTGGGTTATTCAGTAAACAGCAGAGCTTATAGGGTGTTTAATTCAAGAACTAAAGTTGTGATGGAGTCCATTAATGTGGTAATTGATGATCTGACTGCTGAGAAAGATAGAAGTGAGTCTGAAGTTGTTCCAGAGTCTGAACCATCAGAAGAACAAACTTCAGAAGCAGAAATTTATCCAGAGTCTGAAGAAGCAGATGTACATCCAGAACATGATCCTACCAATAAAGGGCCATCTATTAGAATTCAGAAGGATCATCCTAAGGAGCTTATCATTGGGAGTTTGGATCAAGGGGTCAGAACCAGAAGATCAGATGCTGCTGCTACTGATTCATGTTTTGTGTCAAAGCTTGAACCTAAAAATGTGAAAGAAGCCCTAACTGATGAATTTTGGATTGAAGCAATGCAAGATGAGTTGAATCAATTCAAAAGGAGTGAAGTGTGGGATCTAGTTCCAAGACCAGAAGGGCTGAATGTAATTGGCACTAAGTGGATATTCAAGAATAAAACAGATTAAAATGGTACTGTAGTCAGAAACAAGGCAAGGCTGGTTGCTCAAGGTTATACTCAAGTAGAGGGATTGGATTTTGATGAGACCTTTGCACCTGTAGCCAGACTAGAGTCCATAAGACTGTTGTTGGGTGTTTCCTGCACTCTCAAGTTCAAACTGTTTCAGATGGATGTGAAGAGTGCATTTTTGAATGGATATCTGCAAGAGGAAGTGTATGTTGAACAGCCTAAGGGTTTTGTGGATCCTAAGTTTCCAGAACATGTGTACAAGTTAAAGAAGGCTTTATATGGATTGAAACAAGCACCAAGAGCATGGTATGACAGACTGACTCAGTTTCTTGTTGCTCAAGGTTACAGAAAAGGAGGTTCTGATAAGACTTTGTTTGTGAAAGATGAAAATGGGAGTCTGATGATTGCTCAGATTTATGTGGATGACATAGTTTTTGGTGGAATGTCTCAGAGGATGGTAAAACTGTTTGTTCAGCAAATGCAATCAGAATTTGAAATGAGTTTGGTTGGTGAGCTGACATACTTTCTTGGATTACAAGTTAAACAAATGGAAGATACAATCTTCATTTCTCAGAGTAAATATGCCAAGAACATTGTGAAAAAGTTTGGATTGGAATCTGCTGCTCACAAGAGGACACCAGCTGCTACTCACCTGAAGTTAACTAAGGATGAACATGGAGTTTCAGTAGACCAAAGTCAGTACAGAAGCATGATTGGGAGCCTATTGTACTTAACTGCAAGCAGGCCTGATATCACATTTGCTGTAGGAGTTTGTGCAAGATATCAAGCTGATCCTAAGATGAGTCATCTGACACAAGTCAAAAGGATCCTGAAGTATGTGAATAGCACAAGTGACTATGGAATCATGTATTCACATAGTTCAAGTTCTGAATTGGTGGGATTTTGTGATGCTGACTGGGCTGGAAGTGCTGATGACAGGAAGAGCACCTCAGGAGGTTGTTTCTTTTTGGGAAATAACTTAATTTCATGGTTTAGCAAGAAGCAAAACTGTGTGTCATTGTCAACTGCTGAAGCTGAGTACATTGCTGCTGGGAGTAGTTGTTCACAACTGGTTTGGATGAAACAGATGCTGAAGGAGTACAACTTGAAACAAGGTGTTATGACACTGTTCTGTGACAATTTGAGCGCAATCAACATCTCTAAGAATCCAATACAGCACAGCAGAACTAAACACATTGATATCAGACACCATTTTATCAGAAACCTTGTGGAGGACAAGATTATTCAACTGGAACATGTGGACACTGAAGAGCAAATTGCTGACATATTCACAAAGGCCTTGGATGCTAAACAGTTTGAAAACTTGAGGAGCAAGTTAGGTGTATGTTTATTTGAAGAATTCTAGCAATTAAAGCAAATTGGATGTGAGGAAGATAGAGTACCTGCCAGCTTTGTTAGTGCTAAGTGTGATCCTGTCTCTGATACTAAGTCTGAAGTTCAAACTGGGACAGTAGTTGAAGATGTTTGTGCAGTTTTCCTTCCCTATTTGAAGACTATGATTTGTCAGAATTTTATGGCTAAAAAGGGGGAGAAAATCTTATGCAATGTGTTGGCTTTGTTGGCTCTGATACCAAGAATTAGAAGATGTATTGCTGCATTTCAGATATGTGTGAAGGTGACTAGTTTTGCTCTGATACCAAGCAATATATGTCCAGATATGATCAAGGGGGAATATGTGTCTCAGGGGGAGTGTAAGGTTGTTTTGATCCTGAGTGTTTTAGTGATCCTGAAGTGTGCATCTGGTGCATCTGATATGCTCTGATACCATGTTTCTCTGTAGTTCAGTAGTGAGGGGGAGTTTGTGTGAGAAGCTGAGTTGCAGGGGGAGTGTTGTGGAGACTCAGAAGTAAGGGGGAGTGGTTGTGATGATCAAGAGTTGGTCAGTAACTCAATAGCTCTGATACCATGGTTGTGATCAGAAGTTGATCAGTACTTGGTTATGTGTGCTTCAGTAGCTGTTATGATTTGTAGAACTGAAGCTGGTTTGGGTTATTCTTAGTTGTGTCCGCTGCTTATGTTTATGCTATGATATGTTGTTGTGGAGTTCTTCATTGCTGAGCTGATTATAATCAAGATTGAAGGACTTGGATGGTTTTAGCCAAAAATTTGCCAAAGGGGGAGATTGTTGAGTCTGTTGATGTTGGCTGCATTGTTTGGCAAAACCAAAGTATGGAATAGAAGCATTTCCTCATGTTGAACGTTTCTTCAGTTACAAGCTTTCTCATTTGAAGCCATTCAGAAGCTGGAATCTACATCAGAAGCTGAAATGCTCATCAGAAGCACTGTAGCACTTCAGAAGCAGTTTCAGGTTCTGAAGCTAACGTTGACTTCTGTTGACCTCCTCAGAAGCTGGGTTTGCTGGATTGTTTTTGCACGTATCTTGGGAGATTTAGCAAGGAATTATTCTTGTATATTTGCTTCTAGAAGGCTGGTTTAATTGGAGAAGATATCTTTAAAGATTTGGTTCAGAATTATGAAAATTCGTATTTTCTGTTTTAAATCTTTTAAAGATTTAATGCTGTTTTATTTGTTACATTATTGGTTCAATCTTATTCCAGTAACAAATCATTTCAGAAGATTTGGAGCATAATTAAGAGACTTGCTGAAGGCTATATAAGGAGGAGTGCTGCTGCTATTCAACTTACGAATTTAAGAGTATTATTCAGAGAAATAGAGTCTTAGTTGTTTTTAAGCTTTTGCTTTATTTTTGTACGCCACTCATATGCTTTGAGTTGGTTTAGGATTGTTATTGAGTTGTAATTCATTCTAAGCCTCTAGGTACGAATGAAGTTGTGTTTTTGAAGTTTTCTGAAAAAACAGAGTGTTTTTGATTAAGGGTTTCAGTAACAGGTTTGTTACTTGAATAGGAAGTTAGTGGTCTCTAATACTCAACGTGTTGGGTAGAATTCAAGACTAGGAGGAAGTTAATTGCTTAGGCTGGGAACTGGGTGTTCAGTGTCTTGGGTCATAAGGATTAATTCCTATAGTGGAATTCCTTCCTGGATTGGTATCCCCCAGAGTAGGAGGTGTTTACTCCGAACTGGGTTAACAAACCTCTGTGCCTTTTTACTTTCCTGCACTTTAATTTGCTGCCTGTGTGTGTTTGTGTTTGTGCTCTGTTTTGCAAATTATTGTGTCCTGTGTGTTGTTCAGAACCTGTTTGGTTCAGAACCTGATTTCTCTTTAGTATTGCCTGGCCAGAATTTCACATTGTATTTGACAAAACATGCAGCCAACACCAAAATACTCAACAATCTCCCCATTTGGCAAATTTTTGGCTAAAACCAATGTTCACACCCTCAAGCTCTTCGATCTCCCATAAGACTATCTCAGCAATGAAGAACTCCACATAAACAATCAAACCAAACATAGTTAAAAGTTTGTAGCAGCGGATACAACTATGTTACACACCAGCTTCAGCTTCTGAACACACTAAAGCACACATAACAGCTTCTGAATAACTGAACTATACTTCAGCACATCACTGACCAACACAAGAACACTCCCCCTGAAGCTTCACACACCAAACAATCACATGTACAACCACTCCAGCATCAGAACTCTTCTCCTGCAACTCATAAAACTCCCCCTTACTTTTGAACTACAGAGAAAAATGGTATCAGAGCACAATTGTTCTTTAGGATCACACTTCAGGACCAAGGACAGCTCTTCACTCATGAATTTACTGACCTTGTACTCCCCCTGAGACACATACTCCCCCTCAATAACATCTTGACAACTCTTGTTGCATTGGTTCTGAACTCTGAGCTTCACAAATAACTTCTGAATAGCACTGAAAGCTGAACATCTGAAATTTGAACTAATTCTGAGCAACAACACATCTTCTAATTTTGAATAGTTCAAGCATAAGATTTTCTCCCCCTTTTTAGCCACAAAATTCTGACAAATCTCAGACCTCAAATAGGGAGTAAAACCAAAACAAGTAACACAGATCCTGGAAAAACTATCAGACTCAGAAGCAGGATCACACTTAGCATGAGCACAACTGGCAGGTACTCTATCTTCCTCACATCCAGTTTGCAGTAATTGCTATAACTCTTCATGCAAACACACACCTAACATACTCCTTAGATTCTCAAATTGCATAACATCTAAGGCTTTTGTGAAAATGTCAGCAATTTGATTCTCAGTGTCCACATGTTCCAGCTGAATAATCTTGTCCTCCACAAGGTTTCTGATAAAATGGTGTCTGATATCTATGTGTTTAGTTCTGTTGTGCTGTATTGGGTTCTTAGAGATGTTGATAGCACTCAAATTGTTACAAAACAATGTCATAGTTCCTTGTTCAATGTTGTATTCTTCAAGCATTTGCTTCATCCACACCAGTTGTGAGCAACTACTCCCAGCAGCAATATACTCAGCCTCAGCAGTTGACAATGAAACACAGTTTTGTTTCTTGCTGAACCAAGAAATTAAGTTATTTCCTAAAAAGAAACAACCTCCTGAGGTGCTCTTCCTGTCATCAGCACTTCCAGCCCAGTCAGCATCACAATATCCCATCAGTTCAGAACTTGAACTGTGTGAATACATGATTCCATAGTCACTTGTGCTATTCACAAACTTCAGGATCCTTTTAACTTGTGTCAGATGACTCATCTTAGGATCAGCTTGATATCTTGCACATACTCCAACAGCAAATGTGATATCAGGTCTGCTTGCAGTCAAGTACAATAGGCTCCCAATCATGCTTCTGTATTGGCTTTGATCAACTGATACTACATGTTCTTCTTTGGTTAGTTTCAGATGAGTAGCAGTTGGTGTCCTCTTATGAGCAGCAGATTCCATTCCAAACTTCTTCACAATGTTCTTGGCATATTTACTCTGAGAAATGAAGATTGTATCTTCCATTTGCTTGACTTGTAATCCAAGAAAGTATGTCAGCTCACCAACTAAGCTCATTTCAAATTCTGACTGCATTTGCTGAACAAACAATTTGACCATCTTCTGAGACATTCCACCAAATACTATGTCATCAACATAGATCTGAGCAATCATTAGACTTCCATGTTCATTCTTCACAAATAATGTCTTATCAGAACCATCTTTTCTGTATCCTTGAGCCACAAGAAACTGAGTAAGCCTCTCATACCATGCTCTTGGTGCTTGTTTCAATCCATATAAAGCTTTCTTCAACTTGTACACATGATCTGGAAACTGATGATCCACAAAACCCTTAGGCTGTTCAACATAAACTTCTTCTTGCAGATATCCATTCAAAAATGCACTCTTCACATCCATCTGAAATAGCTTGAACTTGAGAATGCAGGATACACCCAACAATAACCTTATGGACTCTAGTCTGGCCACAGGTGCAAAGGTTTCATCAATATCCAATCCCTCTACTTGAGTATAACCCTGAGCAACCAACCTTGCCTTGTTTCTAACCACAGTACCATTTTCATCTGTTTTATTCTTGTATAACCCTTCAGGTCTTGGAATTAGATCCCAAACTTCACTCCTTTTGAATTGATTCAACTCATCTTGCATTGCTTCAATCCAAAATTCATCAGTTAGGGCTTCTTTTACATTTTTGGGTTCAAACTTAGACACAAAACAAGAATCAGTAGCAGCTGGGCTGATCTCCTGGTTCTGACCCCTTGATCCAAATTCCCAATAATAAGCTCCTTAGGATGATCCTTCTGAACTCTAATTGATGGCCCTTTATTGGTAGGATCATGATCTGGATGCACTTCTGCTTCTTCAGGCTCTGGATGATTTTCTGCTTCTAAAGTTTGTTCTTCTGAAGCTTCAGATTCTGGAACTACTTCAGATTCATCCTTTTCATTCTCAGCAAACATATCATTAATAACCACATTTATGCTCTCCATCACAACTTTAGTTCTTGAGTCAAACACCCTATAGGCTCTGCTGTTTACTGAATATCCCAAAAATATGCCCTCATCAGACTTAGGATCCAGTTTTCTTCTATTTTCCCTGTCAGCCAAAATATAGCATCTGCTCCCAAACACATGAAAGTATTTGACTGTAGGCTTCCTTCCTTCCCACAGTTCATACAAAGTAGATGATGTTCCCTTTTTCAAAGTGACTCTATTGTGTATGTAACATGCAGTGTTCATAGCTTCAGCCCAAAACATATATGGCAACTTCTTAGCATGCAGCATAACCCTTGCACATTCTGCTAATGTCCTATTCTTCCTCTCAACTACACCATTTTGCTGAGGTGTGATAGGTGTAGAGAACTCATGTTTTATACCTTCAGAAGCACAGAATTCTGAAAAACTCTTGTTTTCAAATTCTTTGCCATGATCACTGTTGAGTCTTTTGGTGTTGGCTGCATGTTTTGGCAAAACCAAAGTGTTGTTTGGAAGCATCTCCTTATGTAGAACATTTCTTCAGTTACAAATTTTCCCATTTGAAGCTGTTCAGAAGCTGAAATTTACATCAGAAGCTGAATGCTCATCAGAAGCACTGTAGCACTTCAGAAGCTGATTCAGGTTCTGATGCTCATGTTGACTTTTGTTGACTTCATCAGAAGCTGCATATTATCAAGTTATTCTTGCGCGAATCTTTGCAAGATATGCTAAGGTTTTATTATGAATTAAAGCTTCTAGATTGCTGGTTGGTTTGAAGAAGATTTTATTGAAGATTTGGTTCAAAGATATGAAACACGTATTTTTCTGATATTATCTTTAAAAGATACAAGGTGGTTTTATTTGTTTCCTTATTGGACCAATCTTATTTCAGAAACAAATCATGTGCAGAAGATTAGTTTGTTATTTATGCTGCCAAACTGAAGGCTATATAAAGAGGAGTGCTGCTGCTATTCAACTTACGTTTTTAGAGATATAATTCAGAGAACAGAGTCTGTGTTAGTTTTAAGCTGTTAGCTTTGTTTTGTGCACCACTCATATGTTTTGAGTTGGTTTAGGATTGTTATTGAATTGTAATTCATTCTAAGCCTTTAGGTACGAATGAAGTTTTGTTATTGAAGTTTTGCTCAAAAACAGGGTATTGTTAAGGGTTGTTCAAGTAGCTGGGTTTAGTTGCTTGAATAGGAAGATAGTGGTTTCTATTACTCAGAGTTGGGTAGAAGTCTGACTAGGCGGAGATTAATTGCTTGGGATAGGAACTGTGTAACACCCTAACCCTTAACCGCCGATTATTAACTTTAATAAAGAAAACGTTAAGGACATAGGAAGTTACAACATAATGAAAACGCATTTTCATAAACAACAACAGATCAAAACATGTTTGATTCACATACAGCAGCGGAAAAAAAATAACAAAACAATAACAAACAGAAAACAGAGACGATACCCCTTCTATACAGGATACCCCTTCTATGCTCATACCCCTTCTATATCAAACAGCTCATACCCCTTCTATATCAATATTCACAAATATCGATTGCATCATTTTGTTTCCGTTTTCCAAAACACAATACAACATTCCACATGTTCATACCAAAGACCAATCTAAAACAAAGAAGAGTGAAAAAGACGTAAAAACATAAATCTGAAAATGCTGTCACAGCACAAATCCACTAAAACCTCCTCTGAGTATTTTCATCATAACTCAAAAACTAAAAGTCATTTTCACGTCAAACCAAAGCCACTGGAAAGCTAACAAAATTATCTAAAACTTTCATGTTTACACCCAAAGCCAATTCTGTACTGATCGGTACCAGTTTTTGTTTCAAAATCGGAAAAGTTGTGCAGAAAACTCATAAAAATTCACTGTGACATACAACAGTAATTCAACCATAACTCAAGTTCTATAAATCGTTTTGACATCAACCCAACGGCATTAGAAAACTAACATCCATATCTACAACAGAGATCATTACCAAAGTTATACATACACGTTCAGATACCCAAAGTGGTGTTACAACTATCAGAGCCCTAAACTCTAACTAGGATACAACACCTAGTACCAAAAAGTAAGGATAGCTAAGCTATGCCCTCACCACTACGCAAGCTTCTAAACAGCAAAAGCTACTCCTCGACGATAGGCTCGTCTTCCTGAAATTCTGGATCCCCAAAGATCCAGCACATAACACAAAACAGAGAGTGTTAGTATCACAACCAATAAACATGTATAAATAACACATTATTATACATAACTAAAACACAACACATAATCGACAAAACACAAAACTCATCAACCACACACGAAAACTCATCAACCACACGCGAAACACAAAACCTCAACCCCACACGAACTCAGGATTCTCAACCCCACACGAACTCAGGATTCTCAACCCCACACGAACTCAGGATTCTCAACCCCACACGAACTCAGGATTCTCAACCCCACACGAACTCAGGATTCTCAACCCCACACGAACTCAGGATTCTCAACCCCACACGAACTCAGGATTCTCAACCCCACACGAACTCAGGATTCTCAACCCCACACGAACTCAGGATTCTCAACCCCACACGAAACTGAAATTCCTCAACCCCACACGAAACTGAAATTCCTCAACCCCACACGAAGCACAAAACTCCTTATTCGTATGATCAAGCATAATAGTACATAACTAATCAACACAAGAATAAGTAGGGTACCTACACTTTACCTATCATGCATATTCTAACTCACGCACATGCATCATCAATTATCGTCAAACATTTACTCATTAATCACAGTACTCAAATCATATCAACACTTTAAGCAATTAAATCAAACAGATGGAAATTATCATTTATCAATTACCATGCACACATAATTCCTCAAGCACAAAACTCATCAATAACAATCATCACTTAACACCCATTATGCACACATAATCCCTAAAATGCACACTAACGCATGTGGTACCAATTCTTGCTCAGCTTTAGAGTCATGGCGGACTGTTGGATAAACTTATATCCCTTGTGTACCTCTCATTCGCCATAAAAGGACAGTCGTACACTTGACCAACCGAAGCTGGATTACTTCTGCACCTCTCATTCGCCATAAAAGGACGGTCGTGCATATGACCAATAATAATTGGATTTCATTCTTTCATCGACTGCACCTCTCATTCGCCATATAAGGACGGTCGTGCATATGACCAATAATAATTGGATTTCATTCTCTCATCGACTGCACCTCTCATTCGCCATATAAGGACGGTCGTGCATATGACCAATAATAATTGGATTTCATTCTCTCATCGACTGCACCTCTCATTCGCCATATAAGGACGGTCGTGCATATGACCAATAATAATTGGATTTCATTCTCTCATCGACTGCACCTCTCATTCGCCATATAAGGACGGTCGTGCATATGACCAATAATAATTGGATTTCGTTCTTTCCCTAAAGAGCATACATCATACTAAACCAAACTCACAACATCATCAACAACATCATACTAAACCAAACTCACAACATCATCAACAACATCATACTAAACCAAACTCACAACATCATCAACAACATCATACTAAACCAAAACTCACAACATCATCAACAACATCATACTAAACCAAAACTCCAAATAAACATAAATGTTTCTAAGGTAAATCCAATCTTTTGGATACCATATCAATTCAATTATATTCATCAATTCCCACACCTTAGTCCATAATATTATTAAGTTCAAATCCACTTTCAAAACCTTAGACACACTCTATTAGTTCTTAACAGCCATTCCAAGCATTATATAACACATATTCACACAACATGATGCCCTTAACAAAACCACCATGTTAGGGTTTGACTCAAGCTTTTCTTGAACAACAACAACATTTTCGAAATACCCAACATAGATAAACATCATATAACTTCAATAAAACATACTATCAACATCACTTAGCATCAAATAAGCATAATCATGATCATTAACAACTTTAATCATAAAAACTTTCAGCCATATATTGAAATCCACACAATATCATTCCAAGAATTCAAACATACATGAAAACACAATTTCAATCCACAAAATCATACTAGAAACATACTACAATCATCAAACTCAAGTTTTGTTTTAAGAAAAGTTTCACAAAACCAAAAGGAAAGTGAGAGGAGAAGTTTGGGTACGGAGATATCGACAATCTCCCCTTCTCGAGTCACCCCCGATTACGAATACTAACTCTCTTACCCGGAATCGATGAATCAACGAAAGTTCCAAGCCTTCTCTTGCCCTCTTGCTCGTGAGCTCTTGCCCTAGCTTTCTCTCCTTCTCTTTCCCTTCTCTTTCACGTTTTCTGCTTCTCAAAAGACAATGAATAGTGCTTGGGAAAATCTTTGTGATATCTCTTATAACCCAATCAATTAAATCATGGCCATCCATTCTTACTAACTCTCTCATGATCAATCCTAGCCATTCAATCCAATCCAAGCTCACTAAATCTCATCCACTTGATCATTACCACTTATAAACTCAAAAGCCCAATACTAGTCACGCCTTAGGCCCCATTCGCTCAAAACCTTAAAAACTCGATTACGAACTGACGCTCGCGCTAAATAATTATTTATCGATTACGAGAAAATAATTTTAAAAGCCAAACAATAAAATAAAATATATAAAAATATAACATACGAAAATAGGGTCGTTACAACTCTACCCCCCTAAAAAGAATTTTCGCCCTCGAAAATACCCGAAAACAACTCTGGATAGGAGTCCCGCATCTTGCTCTCGATTCAAACCAACACAAAGGTGTTCTACATCTTCTCCCATACAACGCTTCAAAAGGTGCCATACCAATGCTCGAATGAAAACTGTTGTTATACGTAAACTCAATCAATGGTAAGCAAGCTTCCCAACTCACTCCTTGTTCCAAAATACATGATCTTAACAAATCCTCTAATGATTGAATCGTCCTCTCCGATTGACCATCCGTCTGCGGGTGATTAAGCAGAACTCATCTTCAACTTAGTCCCCAACGCCTCTTGCCAACTCTCCCAAAACCTTGAAGTAAAATGGGGATCTCTATCTTCATCCCTTGCCACCAGAACATTTTCCTCAGATCTTGATACATCTTAGTAACACCAGGATGAATACTTAAGTTGCTTTTGTGACCTTCCTCCAAGATCATCCTCTTCAATTCTGGCACATCTGGTACACATAACCTCCCTTGACATCTCATCACGCCTTTCTCATCGATCTCAACGTTTACCTTTTCCTTTGCTCGATGAGTGTCTTAAACTTCATCAATCTCACATCGATCTTTTGCTTTTCCACAACCTCTTCAAGAAAATCATTCGTCAACCTCAACATTCCTAGCTTCACGCTATAAGATGTCCGTTCACAAACCAAACTGAGGTCTCTAAACTCTTCAATCAATCTCAGTTCCTTCGTCATCAGAGACGACATATGCAGAGACTTCCTACTCAACGCATCGGCTACCACATTAGCCTTACCCGGGTGATAGTTCGACTCGAAATCTTAATCCTTAAGAAACTCTAACCATCTTCTTTGCCTCATATTGAGCTCCTTCGGATCAAACAAGTATTTCAGACTCTTGGAAACTTTGCTCACACTTGTCATTCCAAACGAAAGCTTGACTCTTCCTAGTCAACTGTGTCAACGGCAACGCCAACTTTGAAAATTCTTCGATGAACCTCCGATAGTAACCGGCCAAACCAAGAAAACTTCGGATCTCAGTAACAGACTCCGGCGTCCCCCAATCTTGCACGGCCTCTACCTTAGCAGGATCCACTGCTATACCACCACTTGAAATGACGTGACCCAAAAAGCTAACTTCATGCAACCAAAATTCACACTTAGAAAATTTTGCATAAAGCTTCTTCTCGCGCAACACCTCCAACACAATCCTCAAATGCTCGGCATGTTCCTCTTCCGTCTTCGAGTATACCAAAATATCGTCTATGAAGACCACCACGAATCGATCCAAAAAGGAATGAAATATACGATTCATATATTCCATAAACACTCCAGGTGCATTAGTAACTCCAAAAGGCATAACAGCGTACTCGTAGTGACCATACCTCGTTCTGAAAGCAGTCTTCGGTATACCCTCCGCCTTAACTCTTATCTGGTGATATCCCGATCTCAAATCAATCTTACTGAACACACAGGCTCCCACTAACTGATCCATCAAATCATCTATCCTCGGAAGTGGATACTTATTCTTGATAGTTGCTTCATTCAACTGACGAAAGTCGATGCACAGACGTATATTACCATCTTTCTTCTCTTCCACTCTCAACGATGCAAACATAGCAAACACGTCCTCTTGAGCCTTCACTGATCTTACCACTTCTCGACAACACATGAGCTTCGAACACAACTCTTACTCCGGTCTTGGAAATAACACCGTCCTCTTACCGCAGTTGATATGAACACGATTAAATTCTAACCAGTTCATACCAAAGATAACGTCTATCCTGCTCAACGGAATGCAGACTAAGTCCCTTCCAAAGTGTCGATCAAGCATAGTGACTGAACAGTCAACACAGACTAGAGTAGTCGATACCGAACCACTCGCAGGCGTTTCTATAACCATGCGTCCCATCATATTTTCCACTCTAAGACCCAACTTCTTAACGCAATCCACAGAAATAAACGAATGGGCAGCACCCGTATCAATAATAGCAGACAAAGGAGTATTATTGATAAAGCATGTACCTCTGATCAAGTTGTCAGCCTCTGCATCACCACCATCCAAAGCAAACACTTTTCCTCCAGCCGCTCTAGGCTTCTTACACACGTTGCTCTTATGACCCGCTTCTTTGCAGTTGAAGCACACAATACCCTTCTTGCACTGATCAGCTTTGTGGTTAGGATCACCACACTTGAAACATCCTTCTTCATTCTCCGGGCACTCATAGAAACGATGTCCCAGCTGTCCACACTTAAAACAATTCTTACCACCTCCAGTTTTACCACCACTGCTTCCACCTCCATCCGGCTTCTTTCCCCGGTTATCATAAGGCTTTCCTCTTCCGAAGGCTCTCCTCCTCTTCTCATTCACAGCCTTGTAGTAGTTAGTCTTGGCTTCCTGTGCTGCTCTATCAGCCGTCCTACTCACAGCCTTCTGAACCATGGCATTCGCCATCAATTCCATCGCATCGGCAAATGCTTTCTGCGCCATAACCTGAACCAGCACCACGCACCACGAGTGAGGATACACTTCGTTTCCTCAAAACAGTATAAACAGTGTTTTCCTAACACATGTTACACAAAGGGTAATCTACACCTAATTGATCCAATGGATCGACCTGCTCTGATACCACCTATTGTAACACCCTAACCCTTAACCGCCGATTATTAACTTTAATAAAGAAAACGTTAAGGACATAGGAAGTTACAACATAATGAAAACGCATTTTCATAAACAACAACAGATCAAAACATGTTTGATTCACATACAGCAGCGGAAAAAAAATAACAAAACAATAACAAACAGAAAACAGAGACGATACCCCTTCTATACAGGATACCCCTTCTATATCAAACAGCTCATACCCCTTCTATATCAATATTCACAAATATCGATTGCATCATTTTGTTTCCGTTTTCCAAAACACAATACAACATTCCACATGTTCATACCAAAGACCAATCTAAAACAAAGAAGAGTGAAAAAGACGTAAAAACATAAATCTGAAAATGCTGTCACAGCACAAATCCACTAAAACCTCCTCTGAGTATTTTCATCATAACTCAAAAACTAAAAGTCATTTTCACGTCAAACCAAAGCCACTGGAAAGCTAACAAAATTATCTAAAACTTTCATGTTTACACCCAAAGCCAATTCTGTACTGATCGGTACCAGTTTTTGTTTCAAAATCGGAAAAGTTGTGCAGAAAACTCATAAAAATTCACTGTGACATACAACAGTAATTCAACCATAACTCAAGTTCTATAAATCGTTTTGACATCAACCCAACGGCATTAGAAAACTAACATCCATATCTACAACAGAGATCATTACCAAAGTTATACATACACGTTCAGATACCCAAAGTGGTGTTACAACTATCAGAGCCCTAAACTCTAACTAGGATACAACACCTAGTACCAAAAAGTAAGGATAGCTAAGCTATGCCCTCACCACTACGCAAGCTTCTAAACAGCAAAAGCTACTCCTCGACGATAGGCTCGTCTTCCTGAAATTCTGGATCCCCAAAGATCCAGCACATAACACAAAACAGAGAGTGTTAGTATCACAACCAATAAACATGTATAAATAACACATTATTATACATAACTAAAACACAACACATAATCGACAAAACACAAAACTCATCAACCACACACGAAAACTCATCAACCACACGCGAAACACAAAACCTCAACCCCACACGAACTCAGGATTCTCAACCCCACACGAACTCAGGATTCTCAACCCCACACGAACTCAGGATTCTCAACCCCACACGAACTCAGGATTCTCAACCCCACACGAACTCAGGATTCTCAAACCCACACGAACTCAGGATTCTCAACCCCACACGAACTCAGGATTCTCAACCCCACACGAACTCAGGATTCTCAACCCCACACGAACTCAGGATTCTCAACCCCACACGAACTCAGGATTCTCAACCCCACACGAAACTGAAATTCCTCAACCCCACACGAAACTGAAATTCCTCAACCCCACACGAAGCACAAAACTCCTTATTCGTATGATCAAGCATAATAGTACATAACTAATCAACACAAGAATAAGTAGGGTACCTACACTTTACCTATCATGCATATTCTAACTCACGCACATGCATCATCAATTATCGTCAAACATTTATTCATTAATCACAAGTACTCAAATCATATCAACACTTTAAGCAATTAAATCAAACAGATGGAAATTATCATTTATCAATTACCATGCACACATAATTCCTCAAGCACAAAACTCATCAATAACAATCATCACTTAACACCCATTATGCACACATAATCCCTAAAATGCACACTAACGCATGTGGTACCAATTCTTGCTCAGCTTTAGAGTCATGGCGGACTGTTGGATAAACTTATATCCCTTGTGTACCTCTCATTCGCCATAAAAGGACAGTCGTACACTTGACCAACCGAAGCTGGATTACTTCTGCACCTCTCATTCGCCATAAAAGGACGGTCGTGCATATGACCAATAATAATTGGATTTCATTCTTTCATCGACTGCACCTCTCATTCGCCATATAAGGACGGTCGTGCATATGACCAATAATAATTGGATTTCATTCTCTCATCGACTGCACCTCTCATTCGCCATATAAGGACGGTCGTGCATATGACCAATAATAATTGGATTTCATTCTCTCATCGACTGCACCTCTCATTCGCCATATAAGGACGGTCGTGCATATGACCAATAATAATTGGATTTCATTCTCTCATCGACTGCACCTCTCATTCGCCATATAAGGACGGTCGTGCATATGACCAATAATAATTGGATTTCGTTCTTTCCCTAAAGTGCATACATCATACTAAACCAAACTCACAACATCATCAACAACATCATACTAAACCAAACTCACAACATCATCAACAACATCATACTAAACCAAACTCACAACATCATCAACAACATCATACTAAACCAAAACTCACAACATCATCAACAACATCATACTACACCAAAACTCCAAATAAACATAAATGTTTCTAAGGTAAATCCAATCTTTTGGATACCATATCAATTCAATTATATTCATCAATTCCCACACCTTAGTCTTTAATATTATTAAGTTCAAATCCACTTTCAAAACCTTAGACACACTCTATTAGTTCTTAACAGCCATTCCAAGCATTATATAACACATATTGACACAACATGATGCCCTTAACAAAACCACCATGTTAGGGTTTGACTCAAGCTTTTCTTGAACAACAACAACATTTTCGAAATACCCAACATAGATAAACATCATATAACTTCAATAAAACATACTATCAACATCACTTAGCATCAAATAAGCATAATCATGATCATTAACAACTTTAATCATAAAAACTTTCAGCCATATATTGAAATCCACACAATATCATTCCAAGAATTCAAACATACATGAAAACACAATTTCAATCCACAAAATCATACTAGAAACATACTACAATCATCAAACTCAAGTTTTGTTTTAAGAAAAGTTTCACAAAACCAAAAGGAAAGTGAGAGGAGAAGTTTGGGTACGGAGATATCGACAATCTCCCCTTCTCGAGTCACCCCCGATTACGAATACTAACTCTCTTACCCGGAATCAATGAATCAACGAAAGTTCCAAGCCTTCTCTTGCCCTCTTGCTCGTGAGCTCTTGCCCTAGCTTTCTCTCCTTCTCTTTCCCTTCTCTTTCACGTTTTCTGCTTCTCAAAAGACAATGAATAGTGCTTGGGAAAATCTTTGTGATATCTCTTATAACCCAATCAATTAAATCATGGCCATCCATTCTTACTAACTCTCTCATGATCAATCCTAGCCATTCAATCCAATCCAAGCTCACTAAATCTCATCCACTTGATCATTACCACTTATAAACTCAAAAGCCCAATACTAGTCACGCCTTAGGCCCCATTCGCTCAAAACCTTAAAAACTCGATTACGAACTGACGCTCGCGCTAAATAATTATTTATCGATTACGAGAAAATAATTTTAAAAGCCAAACAATAAAATAAAATATATAAAAATATAACATACGAAAATAGGGTCGTTACAAACTGGGAGTCAGTGTCTGAGTCATAAGGATTAATTCCAATAGTGGATTTCCTTCCTGGATTGGTATCCCCCAGAGTAGGAGGTGTTTACTCCGAACTGGGTTAACAAACCTTGTGTGTTCTTTAGCTTTCCTTCACTTTATTTTCTGCTGATGCATTCTGTTTACTTGTGCTCTGTTTTAGCATTTTATTGTGTCCCTGCGTATTGTTCAGAACCTGTTCGGTTCAGAACCTGGTAACTCTCTTATTGCCTGGCCAGAATTTCAATTGGTATCAGAGCAGGCACCCTGCCTGTGTTTTGGGTGAGATCCAGAGGCATTAATTACTGGCAAGCATGGATAGAGAAGGAGGATTTGTCAATAGACCACCCCTACTAGATGGCACAAACTATGAGTATTGGAAGTCTAGGATGTGTGCTTTTCTAAAGTCTATTGACAGCAGGACTTGGAAAGCTGTGATTAAAGGCTGGGATCATCCAGTAGTTTTGGACAAAGATGGGAACAAGACTGAGGTTCTAAAGCCTGAGGAGGAATGGACCAAAGCTGAAGATGATCTGTCACTGGGAAATTCAAAAGCTTTGAATGCTATCTTTAATGGTGTTGACAGAATATGTTCAGACTTATCAAACAATGTACTATGGCTAAGGATGCTTGGGAAATTTTGAAAACCACTCATGAAGGAACTTCTAAGGTGAAGATGTCCAGATTGCAGTTGCTGACCACTAAGTTTGAGAACTTGAAGATGAAGGAGGATGAAAATATCCAGGATTTCTACATGAATGTGCTGGACGTGGCAAATTCTTTTGATTCTCTTGGTGAAAAGATGTCTGATGAGAAGTTAGTAAGAAAAATCCTCAGGTCCCTGCCCAGAAGGTTTGATATGAAGGTGACAGCAATTGAAGAGGCTCATGATATTACCACTATGAAGCTTGAGGAGTTGATTGGGTCATTGCTCAATTTTGAAACAGCCTTTTGCAAACAGACTGAGAAGAAAGGAAAAGGTGTAGCCTTTAGTGTGAATTCTGAAGCTGATGATCAACAATAGTCTGATGAGGATGACTTATCAGAAGCTCTAGTGTTGCTGGGAAAACAATTCAACAAGATTCTGAAGAATGTTGACAGAAAAGCCAAAGCCAAAGGTCAGAACTTCAGATTCAACAATAAGAAGCAACAAACTGATGTGAAAAAGACCAAGTCTGAAGAGAAAAGTAATCAAGCTAAAGGTGTGCAATGCTATGAGTGTGAGGGGTATGGACATATCAAGTCTGAATGTCCTACTTTTCTTAAGAAGCAGAAGAAAAGCCTAGCAGTTGCATGGTCTGATGATGATTCTCAAGAAGATGCTGGAAGTGAATCTGGTATGTGTGATACTGGTCTGGTTGTAAGGTCAGGAGCTATCTTGAAGAAGGAAGTTGTTTTAGAGTCTGAGACCTTTTCAGAGTCTGACTCGGAGTCTGAAGCCTCATCTGTGTCTGAAGCTGCTAAAACTTCATATGATGAACTAGCTGATAACTACAAGAAGCTGTATACCAGAAGTGCTGAGGTTTGCAAACAAGTTTTGGATCAGAAGGAGACTATTCTTGAACTGGAGGCTGAAAAAGGTGAACTGTTAGTGCAGAATTCAGATTTAAAAGAAGAAGTGAACCAACTGAACTCCCAACTTGATCAAATGAAGAAGCAAGTGAGGATGTTGAACTCTGCTACTGATAAGTTGGAGGATATTTTGGGGAATCAGCAACATGGAAAAACTGGTTTAGGTTTTGTTGATCAGACTCAGATTCCTAAACAGATGAATTTTGTTCCTGCTACTCAAACTCATGATTCTATGGTTGGAACATCAAAGAGGAGACCTCAGAAACAAGCCCAGATGCAAGGTCAGAAGCATATTCAGATGAGACCTCAAAAGCAACCTCAGAAGAAACCCCAGATGCAAGGTCAGAAGCATGATCAGATGCTGCTTCAGAAGCAACCCCAGAAATTTTTCAGAAACAGAAGGAGGAGAAATCATCCATGGATCTGTCATCATTGTGGAAAGAAAGGGCATATCAAACCATTCTGCTTTAAATTGTATTGTTACCCTGAACACTTTCAATATAGAAGAGTGCAACCAGCTGCACCCAGACACAGTATTCAGAAGGTGTGGAAACCTAAGGTTCAGAATGTAGGCCTGATTGCTTATACTTCATTAAGAGCCACCTCAAAAGAAGACTGGTATTTTGATAGTGGGTGTTCAAGGCACATGACTGGTGTGAAGAAGCTGCTGAGCAATATCAGATCATACTCCAGAAGCTATGTAACATTTGGAGATGGTGTAAAAGGTCAGATTTTTGGTATTGGTGATTTGATCAGTGAAGGTTTGCCCAGACTTAATGATGTACTACTGGTGGAAGGATTAACCTCTAATCTGATCAGTATTAGCCAGCTATGTGATCAAGATTTAAAAGTGAATTTCAACAAGCTAGAGTGTATCATTACTGATCAGGAAGGTAAAACTCAGATGAGGGGCTGCAGATCCAAAGATAATTGTTATCTATGGGTTTCTGAAGAAGAAAGAATTTTGACTTCTTGTCTTATGAGCTCAGAAGAAAAAGTCAAGCTCTGGCACCAGAAATTGGGACATCTGCATCTGAAAGGCATGAAGAAAATCCTAAGTACTGAAGCTATCAGAGGTGTACCTAATCTGAAGATCAATGAGGACAATGTTTGTGGTGATTGTCAAATTGGGAAACAAACAAGAAAGTCTCATCCCAGATTAGTTCATCAGGTAACTACTAAAGTACTAGAACTTGTTCATATGGATTTAATGGGGCCTATGCAAGTAGAGAGTATTGGAGGAGAGAGGTATGCTTTTGTAATGGTAGATGACTACTCAAGATTCACATGGATTAACTTTGTTAGAGAAAAGTCTGATACTTTTGAAGTATTTAAAGACATGTGCATTCAATTACAAAGAGAAAAAGACTGTGGCATAGTCAGGATCAGAAGTGATCATGGCAAAGAATTTGAAAACAAGAGTTTCTCAGAATTCTGTGCTTCTGAAGGTATAAAGCATGAGTTTTCTGCACCTATCACACCTCAGCAAAATGGTGTAGTTGAGAGGAAGAATAGGACATTAGCAGAATATGCAAGGATTATGCTGCATGCTAAGAAGCTACCATATATGTTTTGGGCTGAAGCTATGAACACTGCATGTTATATCCATAATAGAGTCACTCTGAAGAAAGGAACAACTTGTACCTTATATGAACTATGGAAAGGAAGGAAGCCTACAGTCAAATACTTCCATGTTTTTGGGAGCAGATGCTACATTTTGGCTGACAGGGAAAACAGAAGAAAACTGGATCCTAAGTCTGATGAGGGCATATTTCTGGGCTATTCAGTGAATAGCAGAGCTTATAGGGTGTTTAATTCCAGAACCAAGGTTGTGATGGAGTCCATAAATGTTGTGATTGATGATCTGTCTCCTGAGAAAGATAGAGGTGAGTGTGAAGTTGTTCCAGAGTCTGAAGCTTCAGAAGAACAACTGTCAGAAACAGAAAATCAACCAGAGTCTGAAGAAGCAGAAGTTCAACCAGATCATCTTCCTACTAGTAAAGGGCCATCAATTAGAGTTCAGAAGGATCATCCTAGTGACTTAATCATTGGAAGCTTAGATCAAGGTGTCAGAACTAGGAGATCAGATGCTGCTGCTACAGATTCATGTTTTGTGTCAAAGCTTGAACCTAAAAATGTGAAAGAAGCCCTGACTGATGAATTTTGGATTGAAGCAATGCAAGATGAGTTGAATTAATTCAAAAGGAGTAAAGTGTGGGATCTGGTTCCAAGACCTGAAGGGTTGAATGTGATTGGCACTAAATGGATATACAAGAATAAAACAGATGAAAATGGTACTATAGTTAGAAACAAAGCAAGGTTGGTTGCTCAAGGCTATACTCAAGTTGAGGGACTTGATTTTGATGAGACCTTTGCACCTGTGGCCAGACTGGAGTCCATAAGACTACTGTTGGGTGTATCCTGCATTCTCAAGTTCAAATTATTCCAGATGGATGTGAAGAGTGCATTTCTGAATGGATATTTGCAAGAAGAGGTGTATGTTGAACATCCTAAGGGTTTTGTGGATCCTAAGTTTCCAGAACATGTGTACAAGTTAAAGAAGGCTTTATATGGATTGAAGCAAGCACCAAGAGCATGGTATGACAGGCTGACTCAGTTTCTTGTGGCTCAAGGTTACAGAAAAGGAGGTTCTGATAAGACTTTATTTGTGAAAGATGAAAATGGGAGTCTGATGATTGCTCAGATTTATGTGGGTGATATAGTGTTTGGAGGAATGTCTCAGAAGATGGTCAAACTGTTCGTTCAGCAAATGCAATCAGAGTTTGAAATGAGTTTAGTTGGTGAACTTACTTACTTTCTTGGGTTGCAAGTCAAACAAATGGAAGATACAATCTTCATTTCTCTGAGTAAATATGCCAAGAACATAGTGAAGAAGTTTGGAATGGAATCAGCTGCTCATAAGAAGACACCAGCTGCTACTCATCTAAAGTTGACCAAAGATGAACATGGAGTTTCAGTTGATCAAAGTCAGTATAGAAGCATGATTGGTAGCTTATTGTATTTAACTGCAAGTAGACCTGATATCACTTATGCTGTTGGAGTATGTGCAAGATATCAAGCTGATCCTAAGATGAGTCATCTGACACAAGTTAAAAGGATCTTGAAGTATGTGAATGGCACAAGTGACTATGGAATCATGTATTCTCATAATTCAAGTTCTGAACTGATGGGATATTGTGATGCTGACTGGGCTGGAAGTGCTGATGACAGGAAGAGCACTTCAGGAGGATGTTTCTTTCTAGGAAATAATTTAAATTCCTGGTTCAGCAAGAAACAAAATTGTGTTTCATTGTCAACTGCTGAGGCTAAATATATTGCTACTGGGAGTAGTTGTTCACAACTGGTTTGGATGAAACAAATGCTGGAGGAGTACAACATGAAACAAGGTGTTATGACATTGTTTTGTGAGAATTTGAGTGCAATTAACATCTCTAAGAACCCAATACAACACAGCAGAACTAAACACATTGATATCAGACACCATTTTATCAGAAACCTTGTGGCAGACAAGATCATTCAGCTGGAACATGTGGTTACTGAAGACCAAATTGCTGACATTTTCACAAAGGCTTTAGATGCTAAACAGTTTGAAAATCTAAGGAGCAAGTTAGGTGTGTGTTTACATGAAGACTTATATCAATTAATGCAAATTGGATGTGAGGAAGATAGAGTACCTGCCAGTTGTGCCTGTGCTGAGTTTGTTCCTAAGTCAGAGTCTGAAACTATTTTTGCAAATTTAGTTGTGATTCCCTATTTGAAGTCTGAAGTTTTTTATAATTTTGTGGCTAAAAAGGGGGAGAAAAATCTATGTTTAAGTTCAGACTGGTGTTGTTCAGAATTAGAATGTACTGTGTCTTCAGAATGTATTGTGTCTCTGATTATTTTGCTCAGAGCTCAGAATCTTTGTAACAAGATATGTCCAGATATGATTGAGGGGAAATATGTGTCTCAGGGGGAGTTCATGCTAGTTGTTATCCTGAGTGATACTGTGTTCCTGAAGAGTGGTCCTGAAGATCAAGTGTACTCTGAAGTGTGCTCTGATACCATTTTTCACTGCAGTTCAGAAGTAAGGGGGAGTTTGATGTATGCTGAGTTGCAGGGGGAGTGTTGTGGAGATTCAGGAGTGTATGTAAAACTTCAGGGGGAGTGTTTGTGATGATCAAGAGCTGATCAGTAGCTCTGATACCATCAGTATCTTTTGTGTGCTTCAGTAGCTGAGTCTATCAAACTGAAGATGGCTTGTGTTTTTCATGATAGTCATAACTGAATCCGCTGCTTATCACTATGTTAAGATTGATCATTGTGGAGTTCTTCATTGCTGAGTTGATTTTATGGGAGGTTAAAGAACTTGGATGGTTTTAGCCAAAAATTTGCCAAAGGGAGAGATTGTTGAGTCTTTTGGTGTTGGCTGCATGTTTTGGCAAAACCAAAGTGTTGTTTGGAAGCATCTCCTTATGTAGAACATTTCTTCAGTTACAAGTTTTCCCATTTGAAGCTGTTCAGAAGCTGAAATTTACATCAGAAGCTGAATGCTCATCAGAAGCACTGTAGCACTTCAGAAGCTGATTCAGGTTCTGATGCTCATGTTGACTTTTGTTGACTTCATCAGAAGCTGCATATTATCAAGTTATTCTTGCGCGAATCTTTGCAAGATATGCTAAGGTTTTATTATGAATTAAAGCTTCTAGATTGTTGGTTGGTTTGAAGAAGATTTTATTGAAGATTTGGTTCAAAGATATGAAACACGTATTTTTCTGATATTATCTTTAAAAGATACAAGGTGGTTTTATTTGTTTCCTTATTGGACCAATCTTATTTCAGAAACAAATCATGTGCAGAAGATTAGTTTGTTATTTATGCTGCCAAACTGAAGGCTATATAAAGAGGAGTGCTGCTGCTATTCAACTTACGTTTTTAGAGATATAATTCAGAGAACAGAGTCTGTGTTAGTTTTAAGCTGTTAGCTTTGTTTTGTGCACCACTCATATGTTTTGAGTTGGTTTAGGATTGTTATTGAATTGTAATTCATTCTAAGCCTTTAGGTACGAATGAAGTTTTGTTATTGAAGTTTTGCTCAAAAACAGGGTATTGTTAAGGGTTGTTCAAGTAGCTGGGTTTAGTTGCTTGAATAGGAAGATAGTGGTTTCTATTACTCAGAGTTGGGTAGAAGTCTGACTAGGTGGAGATTAATTGCTTGGGATAGGAACTGGGAGTCAGTGTCTGAGTCTTAAGGATTAATTCCAATAGTGGATTTCCTTCCTGGATTGGTATCCCCCAGAGTAGGAGGTGTTTACTCCGAACTGGGTTAACAAACCTTGTGTGTTCTTTAGCTTTCCTGCACTTTATTTTCTGCTCATGCATTGTGTTTACTTGTGCTCTGTTTTAGCATTTTATTGTGTCCCTGCGTATTGTTCAGAACCTGTTTGGTTCAGAACCTGGTAACTCTCTTATTGCCTGGCTAGAATTTCAATCACTTCTGATTCTAACAATACCACAGTCCTTCTCTCTTTGTAATTGAGTGCATAAGTCTTTAAACACTTCAAAAGTATCAGACTTTTCTCTAACAAAGTAAATCCATGTGAATCTTGAGTAGTCATCTACCATTGCAAATGTATACCTTTTTCCTCCAATACTTTCTACTTGCATAAGCCCCATTAAATCCATATGTAACAGTTCTAGTACTTTAGTAGTTACCTGATGAACTAATCTGGGATGAGACTTTCTTGTTTGTTTCCAATTTGACAATCACCACAAACACTGTCCTCATTGATCTTCAGATTAGGTACACCTCTGATAGCTTCAGTACTTAGGATTTTTTTCATGCCTTTCAGATGCAGATGTCCCAGTTTCTGGTGCCAGAGCTTGACTTCCTCTTCTGAGCTCATGAGACAAGAAGTCAGGCTTCTTTCTTCTTCAGACACCCACAAATAGCAGTTATCTTTGGATCTGCAGCCTCTCATCTGAACCATACCTTCTTGATCAGTCACAAAACACTCTTGCTTATTGAAACTAACCTTCAATTCTTGATCACAAAGTTGGCTAATACTGATCAGATTAGAGGTTAATCCTTCCACCAGTAACACATCATTAAGTCTGGGCAAAACCTTCACTGATCAAATCACCAATACCCAGAATCTGACCTTTTACTCCATCTCCAAATGTCACATAGCTTCTGGAATAAGGTCTTATATTACTCAGCAGCTTCTTAACACCAGTCATGTGTCTTGAACACCCACTATCAAAATACCAGTCTTCTTTTGAGGTAGCTCTCAATGAAGTTTGAGCTATAAGGCCAACATTCTGAACTTTGGGCTTCCACACCTTCTGAACATTGTGTCTGATAGCAGCTGGTTCCACTCTTCTATACTGAAAATGTTCAGGATAGCCATACAGTTTGAAGCATAATGGTTTGATATGCCCTTTCTGGGGTTGCATCTGAGTATGCTTCTGAGGTCTCATCTGAGTTTGCTTTTGTCCTTGCATCTGGGCTACCTTCTGAGGTTTCATCTGAGATGTTCCAATCATAGGATCATGAGTCTGAGTAGCTGGAACAAACTGTTTAACTGGATTTTTCTGTTTGAGGTTCAGACTCTCATCCACAAATCCTAAACCAGTTTTTCCTTGTTTCCGAGCACCCAAAATTTCCTCCAACACATCAGTAGCAGTATTCATCATTCTAACCTGCTTTTTCATATGCTCAAGTTGGGAATTTAGTTGGTTCACTTCTTCTTTCAATTCTGAATTATGTACTAGAAGTTCACCTTTCTCAGCCTCCAGTTGAAAAATAGTCTCCTTCTGATCCAGAACTTGTTTGCACACTTCAGCACTTCTGGTATATAGCTTCATGTAGTTGTCAGCTAGTTCATCATATGAGGTTTTAGCAGCTTCAGACACAGATGAAGCTTCAGACTCTGAGTCAGACTCTGAAAAAGTCTCAGACTCTAAAGCAGCTTCCTTCTTCAAGATAGCTCCTGACCTTACTACCAGACCAGTATCACACATACCAGATTCACTTACAGCATCTTCTTCAGAATCATTATCAGACCATGCAACAGCTAGGCTCTTCTTCTTTTGCTTCTTAAGAAAAGTAGGACATTCAGTTTTGATATGTCCATAACCCTCACACTCATAGCACTACACACCTTTAGCTTGATTACTTTTCTCCTCAGACTTGGTCTTTTTCACATCAGTTCGTCGCTTCTTGTTGTTGAATCTAAAGTTCTGACCTTTGGCTTTGGCTTTTCTGTCAACATTCTTCAGAATCTTGTTGAATTGTTTTCCTAGCAACACTAGAGTTTCTGATAAGTCATCCTCATCAGACTCTTGTTGATCATAACCTTCAGAATTCACAGTAAAAGCTACACCTTTTCCTTTCTGAAGGTGAGAAAAACACACACACAAGAAGGGGGGGTTGAATTGTGTGACTCAAAAACTTGTTATCTTTTCTTTTCAAAACTTAAGGTTCAGTTCAGAGGCTGATATGATCAGTTCTGAACAAATATCAAGAGTTATGCAGCGGTTATAAAATTGAAAAGAGAAGGGTAAAGAGAAACACAGAAATTATACAGGTTCCTTCTCAATGTGAGAAGTAGTCCTGTCCCCTTGTATCCAACAAGAGAGTTTCACTATAATCTGAAGATTACACAATGCTCAACCACACAGGAAGAGACTTCCAGTTGCTCAATCACTTAAGAAAGAGACTTCTATGCTCAACCACCAAGGAAGAGGCTTCCAATGCTCAAGTCACTAAGACAAGAGACTTCTCAATGCTCAAGTCACAAAGACAAGAGACTTCTTACTCAGACCACAAAGGAATGAGGTTACAAATGCTTAGTATACAAACTAAGACTTTAGGGACCAAACTGGTTTACAAATAAAGGAGTTTGGGATGAACACTTGATCAAATATCAGAGGTGATCTCTTAATACAACACAGGTTAAGACTCTTAACCTTAAGAAATTCTAAGTTACAAAACTAAGGAATTTCTAAGAGATTTGAACTTTGACAGTTTTTACACAGAAAACAGAGCAAGGTTTCAGCAATACGTTTCAAAGAGTCTTCAACATTTTCTTCTTCAAATCTTCCTCCTTTTATAGATAAAAATAGAGCTGTTGAAGATTTGCTGGAATTAAGGAATTTAGCCGTTGCAAATGGACTAGGTTACTGCAAATGTGTGCTGCACTTTATCAGTCAGAACAGAGCCGGTGCCATTTTTGAATTGGCCCACCTTAAAATCTGGAGAATGTTTGGGTCAGGGAGACAACTGTTCCATTGAGTTGTTCTGACACACCCAGGCATTAAATGCGCACAGTACTGGTCAAAATCCATGCCACATCAGCTTCAGAAGCTTCTCAGTGAACAGTGATCAGAAGTTGCTTCAGTTGTACGGATCAGAAGCTGGCTTCAGGAGTTGACTGTTGCGTTGACTTCTTCAGAAGCTGCCTTCAGACTTCAGAAGCTGCACTTCAGGAGTACCACTTCAGGAGTACCACTTCAGGAGTACTTCAGAGGCTTCACTTCAGTAGCACTTCTTCAGGACCTCTTCAGAAGCTCTTACTTCAGGAGCACTTCTTCAGGACCAGTTTCTTTCTAGCCTTGCAACCTTGCTTCTTGGCTTTCCTTCTTGCTTTTTAGCTTGTTCTTCATAACCATTATCAATCAATACTTATTAAGCATGTGGTTCTGAAACACTTGAACAAAGCATTAGCAAATAACCAATTTTCTCTTTAATACTTTGTTATCATCAAAACCAAAGAGAGATATGTTTACAAAGAAATGTTCCAACAATCTCCCCCTTTATACATTAGAGAGTTGTTAAACACATTTTGTTCCAACAATCTCCCCCTTTTTGATGATGACAAACATAAGTATTAAAACAGAAAATTGTTGTTAACTTAATTAACAAGTTAACTGCAGGGTGTGAGGTTTGTAAGCTCCCCCTGAGTCTGATCCAAGTTTAATTAAGTTCAGATAAAAACATAACTGTGGAAATTTCAGAATTGTTGTTAAGTTTAATTAACAATCTGACTTCAGGAGAGGTTTGTAAGCTCCCCCTAGGTCTGACAGTCCTCAAGGTTAGGTTTGTAAGCTTCCCTTGGTTCTTGTTCATGTTAATTAATCTTAACTTAAAACAATACAGTGAAATTTACACTCAGAATTCAAAATGACTTGTTGACTTCAGGTTCTGAGGTTTGTAAGCTCTCCCCCTAAGTCTGATAATCCACAGGATGAGTTTTGTAAGCTCCCTGAGTCTTATCCAAGTTATTTTAAATTCTGTTAACTCACTAAGAGTTATGTATGTATCTCACAGAAGGTATCAGAGCCTAATTTCAATTCAAAGGCTAAGAGTTAGAATCTGTTCTCATAAGTTAAATTCAGTCAGAATTGTATCAGAGCTAGAGCTTGACTGATCAGAATCAGAGCTAGCTTAACAATTGTATCAGAGCTTAATCCTAACAATTGTATCAGAGCTTGATGAGCTTATCTTCTGACAATTTTAACTTATTTGAGCTCAGGTGCTTTAATACTTGTTTTACTTTTTCCCCCTTTTGTCATCAACAAAAAAAATTTTACTTTCTCCCCTTAAGACAGAAAATTTCTCTCCCCCTTTGTGCAAGAGAGTTTGAGAATGTATCTGTATCAGAGCAGAAAAAGAATTTTGAAAGCATGTATCAAAGCAGTTCAATTTCCCCTTTCAAAGAGTTTTAAAAGAGTTCTGACACCAAAAAAAAATTTCAAAAAAAAAAAAAGGTTCAGAATTGGGGGGGGGGGGGGGGGGGTTTGAACCAACCAAGATTGTGAGATATTTGTGCAATCATATGGATAATCAAGTAGCAAGGATAATCATCAGAGCCTACTTGATTTTCAAAGAGTATATGACTTGCAGTAAAATTAGAATGCTGTTCAGAAGCAGAAAAAGTTTGGAGCTTCTGATCAGGTTATTCTGTGTTCAGACATTACTTGTTCAGTACAAACTGGTTCAGCATCAGAGCAAAACAACCAGTTTTGTTCAGTATTAGAGCAAAACTTCTCAAGAAGTGTTCAGTATCAGAGCAATCTGAGCTTGCTTTAAAGAAATATATCAGAATCTGATACCAATTGAGGATTTATCTCAGAGTCTGATATCAGCTAAAAGGTTTTAACTCAGAGTCTGATACCAAATAAAAGCATTTCAGTACTGATACCAAGATATAAAGAGTTCTTGAAACTGAACATGTCTGATACACTTTGAGCTTTTAAAATGTGTATGTGCTAAACAGTTTTGAAAACATACTGATACCAAATGAAAATTGTTTGTCAAGCAATTTTGACAATGAGTATCAGAGCATAAAATCACATTTTTACTTGATGACTTTGGGAGGATTAGAGTATAAACTATCAAAGCTTTAATCATCATTGCCCATAACTATACTTATCAGATTCTGACCAACATTAGATTTTTATCAGATTCAGAAGTCAGAAAATCTAGGTTCTGATCCTTCAGACTCTGAAGTTTTTCAGGCTTAACTTTATTCAAACTCTCAGAAGGTGAGTGTTTGATAAGTCTGAGCTTATGATAAACTTAGAATCAAGGAATTCATTCAGATTCAAGCACATTTTCAAGAGATGTAATGCATGTTCAGATTCTTTTTGATAAAATTGAATCTTTCTTCTGTTAGGGGTTTTGTGAATATGTCAGCCCATTGATGATCAGTATCAATGAACTGAATATCTAGAACACCCTTCTGAACATTGTCTCTTATAAAATGATGTTTTATTTCTATGTGCTTGGCTCTAGAATGCAGAATTGGATTTTTAGACAGACATATAGCAGCAGTATTATCACAATAAATTGGAATATTATCTGCATGAATCTGATAATCCTCTAATTGATGTTTCATCCAGAGCAGTTGTGTGCTACAACTTGCAGCTGAAATGTATTCTGCTTCTGTTATTGACAAAGCAATGGTTGCTTGTCTCTTGCTGGCCCAGGATATCAGATTCTCACCAAGAAACTGACAGTTTCCACTGGTGGATTTTCTTTCAATCCTGTCCCCAGCATAGTCAGCATCACAGAATCCAACTAGCTTATAATTTAGAGATTTCTTATACAGAAGTCCCAAATTAGTTGTTCCTTTCAGATACCTGAAGATTCTCTTGACAGCAGTCATATGAGATTCTCTAGGATCTGACTGGAATCTGGCACACAGACATACACTGAATAAAATATCTGGCCTAGAAGCAGTTAAGTATAGGAGAGAACCTATCATACCTCTGTACAGCTTCTGATCTACTTTGGTGCCATTGTCCTCTTTGCTTAAGGTGCAGGTAGGATGCATTGGTGTTGTCATCAGCTTGCAATCATCCAGCTGGAACTTCTTCAGAAGCTCCTTGGTGTATTTTGACTGATGAACATAAACACCATCTTTGCATTGGTTGATTTGAATTCCCAAGAAGAATTTTAGCTCACCCATCATGCTCATTTCAAATTCATCCTGCATTAACTTAGAAAATTCCTTGCAAAGGGAGGCATTAGTAGACCCAAATATGATATCATCAACATAGATTTGCACAATTAAGATTTCTTTCTTAACAGTTTTCCTAAAAAGTGTATTGTCAACTTGACCTCTTACAAAATTATTCTTAATTAAGAAGTTACTTAGCCTTTCATACCAAGCTCTGGGAGCTTGTTTCAGACCATACAAAGACTTCTTAAGTTTAAAAACATGATTTGGATATTTAACATCTTCAAAACTAGGAGGTTGTTTGACATACACTTCTTCAGAAATTACACCATTTAAGAAAGCACTCTTAACATCCATTTGATATAAAATGATATCATGATTAATAGCATAAGAAAGAAGTAACCTGATTGCTTCCAGTCTTGCAACTGGAGCAAAAGTCTCAGTGTAATCAATTCCTTCTTGCTGGCTGTACCCTTGAGCTACTAATCTAGCCTTGTTTCTGATCACTTCTCATTGTTCATTGAGCTTGTTCCTGAACACCCATTTTGTTCCAATGATGTTCTTCTTATCAGGTCTTGCCACAAGATCCCATACATCATTCCTTTGGAACTGGTTCAGCTCTTCTTGCATTGCTACAATCCAACCATCATCAGTAAGTGCTTCATCAGCAGTTGTAGGCTCAATCATGGATAGCAGGCCAAGCATGGACTCATTCTGAGTGAATGCTGATCTTGTCTTCCTTGGACTGTTCTTGTTTCCAATGATCAACTCCTCAGGATGTGAAGACTTGTACTTGAATGAGGTTCTGGGTGGATTAGCTTCTGAAGGGCCATCAGGGATTTGTTCAGAACCATGTTGGTCTTGATTAGCATCAGGAGTAGTGTCATTGCTGGAGAGTTTCTCAGAGTCTTCATTGTTTTCAGCTTCTGAACCTTCATCAGAACCTGAACTGGGTTCAGCTTCTGAAGGCTCTTCTGAGATTCTGACATCTGCAAAATTCTCAACCAGCTCTGGTATTTCACTACCAGGCTTCTTATCATCAAACCTAATATGTATAGCTTCTTCAACAACATGTGTTTCAGAATTATACACAATGTATGCCTTGGATCTCTCTGAGTATCCTAAAAAGGTACCCTTTTGAGCCTTGGCATCAAATTTCTTTAGGTAGACCTTATTGTTCAGTATGTAACATGTACAACCAAACTGATGAAAATAAGAAATACTTGGTTTTCTTCCTTTAAATAATTCATATGAAGTTTTATTCAGAATGGGTCTGATGTAAATCCTGTTCTGAATATAACATGTTGTGTTTACAGCTTCTACCCAAAAGTACTTAGCAATTTTTGACTCATGGATCATGGTTCTGGCCATCTCTTGTAAAGACCTGTTCTTTCTCTCTACAACTCCATTTTGTTGTGGAGTTCTAGGAGATGAGAACTCATGGAAAATTCCATGATCTTCACAGAAGTTTTCAAAAGGTTCATTTTCAAATTCACCACCATGATCACTTCTGATTTTCAAAATTTTCAAATCAGTTTCAGTTTGTACTTGTTTGCAGAATTTGAAAAACACATCATATGTTTCATTTTTGGTTCTGAGGAATTTAACCCAAGTCCACCTACTATAATCATCAACAATAACAAGTCCATATTTCTTCCCATTGATTGAAGTTGTTCCAACAGGACCAAACAAATCAATGTGAAGGAGTTCTAGAGGTTTAGAGGTGGAAACAATGTTCTTTGGTTTAAAAGATGTTTTAGAAAACATTCCAATTTGGCATGCTGAGCACAAAGCATCTGAGTGATAATCAATACTGGGTAAGCCTCTGACCAGCTGTAACTTGCTAAGCTTAGAGATGAGTCTCCAGTTAGCATGTCCCAACCTTTTGTGCCACACCCATTTCTCATCACTTACAGACAGAAGACAAACTACCTTCTGCTGAACCAATTCAGAAAAATTAATTTTGTAAACATTGTTTTTCCTACAGCCTCTGAACACTACAGACTTATTTTCAGTGTTGATTACAGTGCAAGTGTTCTTATTAAACAGGACTTCATAATTACTATCACATAATTGACTTATGCTAAGTAAATTATGTCTAAGTCCATCTACCAGCCAAACATTATCAATGTACAGGGAAGAATTACCTATCTTACCAGTACCAATGATCTTTCCTTTCTGACTTCCTCCAAACCCCACAGTTCCTCCCTCTTTCAGAGTTAGGGTTTGGAACATAGATTTGTCCCCTGTCATATGATGCGAGCATCCACTGTCCAGGTACAGGACCTTTCCTTTTCTTTGGATGACAAGCATATCTGCAATTGAAATAATCTCAGACTTAGGTACCCAGATTTTCATGGGTCCTTTGGGGTTAGTCCTGAAAGGTTTTGGCTTCTTAAACTTGTGTCTGAAGTTATGATGTTCAGACTTGTTCTGATATTTAGGATATGAATCCTTATATCTTGAATAAGTCTGAGTTTCAGAACCTGAGGTCTTCAGAACCTTAGTTTTCAAAGGTTTGGACTCAGACTTCTTCAGAACCTGAGACTTGAAGGTCTTTGGTTCTGATTTATTCAGAGTCTGACCTTTTGAGTACTTTGGTTCTGATCTCCTCAGAATTCTAACTCTGTTTACTTCAGGCACAAGGCAAGCTTCAGTTTTGCCTTTCTTAAAACAATTTGAAGCAGAAAACTGATTAGTTTGCTTTGGCTTGCTTTGCCTGACATTCTGAGATTGAAAATGTTTTGCATTGACTGGTTTAACAGATTTTGAAGTTTTAATAAACCCAGTCTTAGAAAAATTTGAATCAGATTTATTCAGATTCTGAGACTTACTAGTTTCAGGTTCTGAACATTTCAGATTCTGAACTTTTTCAGGTTCAGAGTCTGATTTCTTCTTACTCTTAGGCTTAGGACCTTTTGGCTTAGATTTAGGCAGGGTTTTAACAGTTGCCTTCATCTTACCCTTAGGTTCAGAAGCTTCAGAGTCTGAGTTGTTCAGAACTTCTGACTTAGTCTCAGATTCTGATACTTTCAATTTCTCAGAATTTTCAGAAGCAGGCACAAAGCATATACCATTGCCTTTTAAAATACTTTCAGAACATGAAGGTGAGTTTAAATCATTTGAAGGTTTGAATAAATCATAGCCAATGCCTTCACCTTTGTTTCTGATCATATTATACATCATGGAGGCAATTTTAGTTCTGTTGAATCCAGTTAACATGAAATCCTGAAGAGCTATTTCCTGTTCATTAGGAATCTCTTCAGATTTCTTATGAGCCTCTTTTCTGAGTTCCTCAACTTCTTCATCATATTCAAAAATTTGATTCTGAAGTTTAAGGTTTTCCTCAGACAGCAAGTTGTTTTGATTTTTCAAAGACTTAATTTCTTTAATCTTGCTTTTAAGATGACTCACAAGATCATTAACTGTTTCAATTAAATCAGATCTAGAGAGTTCAGAATATACCTCATCTTCTTCATCAGAATCTGAGCATGATTCTGCATCGGAAGATGCAATTGCCATCAGGGCCAGGTTGGCTTCTTCCTCATCAGATTCTGACTCATTATCCAGATCATCCCATGTAGCCATGAGACTCTTCTTAAGCTTATTTCTGAAACTGCTGGACTTTGAGCTGGACTTCTTTGCTTTCTCCATGGATTTTTCCTTCTGAAGATCAGGACAATCAGCAATGAAGTGGCCAGGCTTTTTGCAGTTGTAGCAGCTTTCCTTTTGCATATCCCTCTTAGAACCAGAACTAGATCCTCTAAAATTACTGCTTCTGTTAGAGAACTTTTTCTTTCTATTCATCAGATACTGAAGTCTTTTAGAAATCATTGCAAGCTCATCAGCATCTGAATCTTCATCAGAATTTCCCTCAGGAAACTCTTCTTCAGATTCAATAGCTTTCAAAGCTTTAGCAGGTTTTCTTTTAGACTTCAGAGCCAATGTTTTTGGTTCTCTAACAGGCTCATCCTCATTGAGTCCCAGTTCATGCACTTTGAGGGAGCTTATAAGATCCTCAATACTTAAAGTATTCAGATCCTTAGCTTCCTCAATGGCAGTCACTTTAGGTCTCCATTTAGATGGCAGACTTCTAAGGATTTTATTCACATGGTCAGCTGTGGTATAACTCTTCTTCAGAATCCGAAGTCCAGAAACCAGAGTCTGAAATCTTGAGAACATAGTCTCAATATTTTCATCCTCTTTCATTCTGAACAGTTCATATTGCTGAACAAGAATATTTGCCTTAGCTTCTCTAACTTTCTGATTACCTTCATAGTTAGAGCAGAGGGATGTGAATATTGCCTTTGCAGTGGACTTGTCACTCAGCTTCTGATACTCAGTGTGAGGCAATGAGTCCACAATGATACCTCTGACATGATGATGCTTCCTATAGATCTTTCTTTCTGCATCACTCAGAGATCTTCTGTTAACAGCAACACCTTCTTCATCAACTGGAATGGTGATTCCATCTTCTATGATGTCCCATAGTGAATCATCAACTCCAATAATATGACTGTACATTTTGCTCTTCCACCAAGAGAATTTTTCTGGGTCACTAGTAAACATAGGAGGTTTGTTGTGTGACCTAGACTTCTTTTCTTCAGTACTATAGTCATATTGGACATTTCTTTGATTTCTGGGAGATGGTGAATTTCTGGGAGAGGGTGGAGGTGAATCACTAGTTGAGGCCATGTTTTTCTCAGGATCCTACTGACACACTGTTAAGTGTTAATATCAGAACCGAGCTCTGATACCAACTGAAGGTGAGAAAAACACACACACAAGAAGGGGGGTTGAATTGTGTGACTCAAAAACTTGTTATCTTTTCTTTTCGAAACTTAAGGTTCAGTTCAGAGGCTGATATGATCAGTTCTTAACAAATATCAAGAGTTATGCAGCGGTTATAAAATTGAAAAGAGAAGGGTAAAGAGAAACACAGAAATTATACAGGTTCCTTCTCAATGTGAGAAGTAGTCCTGTCCCCTTGTATCCAACAAGAGAGTTTCACTATAATCTAAAGATTACACAATGCTCAACCACACAGGAAGAGACTTCCAGTTGCTCAATCACTTAAGAAAGAGACTTCTATGCTCAACCACCAAGGAAGAGGCTTCCAATGCTCAAGTCACTAAGACAAGAGACTTCTCAATGCTCAAGTCACAAAGACAAGAGACTTCTTACTCAGACCACAAAGGAATGAGGTTACAAATGCTTAGTATACAAACTAAGACTTTAGGGACCAAACTGGTTTACAAATAAAGGAGTTTGGGATGAACACTTGATCAAATATCAGAGGTGTTCTCTTAATACAACACAGGTTAAGACTCTTAACCTTAAGAAATTCTAAGTTACAAAACTAAAGAATTTCTAAGAGATTTGAACTTTGACAGTTTTTACACAGAAAACAGAGCAAGGTTTCAGCAATACGTTTCAAAGAGTCTTCAACATTTTCTTCTTCAAATCTTCCTCCTTTTATAGATAAAAATAGAGCTGTTGAAGATTTGCTGGAATTAAGGAATTTAGCCGTTGCAAATGGACTAGGTTACTGCAAATGTGTGCTGCACTTTATCAGTCAGAACAGAGCCGGTGCCATTTTTGAATTGGCCCACCTTAAAATCTGGAGAATGTTTGGGTCAGGGAGACAACTGTTCCATTGAGTTGTTCTGACACACCCAGGCATTAAATGCGCACAGTACTGGTCAAAATCCATGCCACATCAGCTTCAGAAGCTTCTCAGTGAACAGTGATCAGAAGCTGCTTCAGTTGTACGGATCAGAAGCTGGCTTCAGGAGTTGACTGTTGCGTTGACTTCTTCAGAAGCACCCAGACTTCAGAAGCTGCCTTCAGACTTCAGAAGCTGCACTTCAGGAGTACCACTTCAGGAGTACTTCAGAGGCTTCACTTCAGTAGCACTTCTTCAGGACCTCTTCAGAAGCTCTTACTTCAGGAGCACTTCTTCAGGACCAGTTTCTTTCTAGCCTTGCAACCTTGCTTCTTGCTTTTTAGCTTGTTCTTCATAACCATTATCAATCAATACTTATTAAGCATGTGGTTCTGAAACACTTGAACAAAGCATTAGCAAATAACCAATTTTCTCTTTAATACTTTGTTATCATCAAAACCAAAGAGAGATATGTTTACAAAGAAATGTTCCAACAATCTCCCCCTTTATATATTAGAGAGTTGTTAAACACATTTTGTTCCAACACTTTCTTCTCAGGCTGTTTACAAAAAGCAGTCTCAAAGTTCAATAAAGACCCAATCAGCTCCTCAACCTTCGTGGTGGTGATGTCATGAGCTTCTTCTATGGCTGTAACCTTCATATCAAATCTTCTGGGCAGGGATCTGAGGATTTTTCTTACTAACTTCTCATCAGACATCTTTTCACCAAGAGAATCAAAAGAATTTGCCATGTCCAGCACATTCATGTAGAAATCTTGTATGCAATAATCCTCCTTCATCTTCAGGTTCTCAAACTTGGTGGTCAGCAATTGCAATCTGGACATCTTCACCTTAGAAGTTCCTTCATGAGTTGTTTTTAATATTTCCCAGGCCTCCTTTGCAACTGTACATTGCTTGATGAGTCTGAACATATTTTTATCCACACCATTAAAAATTGCATTCAAAGCTTTTGAATTTCCCAGTGACAGATCATCTTCAGCTTTGGTCCATTCCTCTTCAGGCTTCAAAGCCTCAGTCTTATTACCATCTTTGTCTGTAAACACAAGATGATCCGAGCCTTTAATCACAGCTTTCCAAGTCCTGCTGTCAATAGACTTTAGAAAAGCACACATCCTAGACTTCCAATACTCATAGTTTGTGCCATCTAGTAGGAGTGGTCTATTGACATAGCATCCTTCTCTATCCATGCTTGCCAGATATTAACTCCTCTGGATCTCACCCAAAACACAGGCAGGGTGCCTGCTCTAATACCAATTGAAATTCTGGCCAGGCAACAATAGAGTTTAACAGTGTCGCGTCGAATTTCGGATGTCAAGCTATTGGGGAAGCTTTGAATCACTAATTCTAAATTACGACTGAACTTTTAATTTTTCGGGGAAAAAAGGAAAAAAGTTCTAAATTACCTTGAGAAAAGATTTTAGGTTCGAAAGTCGATTATGCGAGGGGAAGGTATTAGCACCCCTCACATCCGTTGTACTCAACGGGAACCTCTTAGTCGGCTTAGGCTTAAAATGGTTCGATGTTTTACTTACGTGTTTAAATATGTATAAAAGGAAATATATAAAAGACATAATGCGGGATAAAGAAAGAGATAAAAACAAACGAAAAGGGAAAAACAAGTTTTTTATTAATGGGCTTGACAAGATGTCGATCTTGCTCCTACGTATCTCCCGGTAGTCGGAGAATTCAAAGCGTACGTAGTTCTTTGGTAGAAAAACGTTTGTATGTTGATTCGTTTTAGTTAAAAAAAGTTTGATCGCGTCCGAGCGAAAAAGTTTGAAAAAAAAGAAAAAGTGTAATGAAATTAAATGTCAACTGCTCGGGTTGTTGCCGAGCTGGCCATTGACGACGAGAAAGTAAAAGTCAGCTGCTCGGGTTGTTGCCGAGCTGGCCACTGACGACAATGCATGAAAATAAATGATTTGATGAAAAAGTTTTACGCTCGGACGTGAGCAAAGGTTTTAAAAACGTACGAAAGCGTACAAAGTTTTAAAATGGTGAAAGATGGACGCTAGGCGATAAGCTCGCGCGAGGCGTGAATGTTTTAAAAATAAAATAAACAAACGCACTGAGGCGAAAAATTCGCGCAAGGCGTGAATGTTTTAAAAATAAAATAAACAAAAGACAAACAAACGCACTGAGGCGAAAAATTCGCGCAAGGCGTAAAAAGGTTAAAAATAAAACGCGCAAGGCGCGAAAGGTTCGGATTGACCACGAGGGCCAAGAAAAGGGTAAAAATGGCCACAAGGGGGCCAATGGAAAGTTTAGCGTACTAGACGCGTCAAGGGTGGAATGACGATTGCCCGAGCGACGAGACATACGTCACGCATTCGTGCAATCGAGGTTTGGGGAGACATACGTCAAGCCATTCCCGTTTCATTCAAGTTTGGTTTTGTCACTCGGAGGAATCTCAAAGGGAACCAAAGCTTTAAAAGGATACATGTAAAGGAAAAGAAAACACGAACAAATTTGTTGTTCGATTTTATTAAAAATCATGAACGTTACTTGTTGCTTAAGTTATTGAAACTCAAGAACAAGTTTGGTTCAAGTTTGAATGGCAAACACAATCATAAAACATGCAAAACGTTTGGAAAGTTCACAAGTTCGGCCCAATTCGAGCTTGGTTAAAAAGAGTGAGCAAACTCGGCTTAAGTTCGCGTTTGGATTGAAAATCATGAACAACATGGTTGTTCAAGTTTGTTTTGAAATAGACGAACTTAGCTTGTTGCTCAAACTTGGTTTTGAAAATATTAAGAACATAACTTGTTTCACAAGTTATTTGAAATTTGTCGCACGAACTTGTGAAATCTTCAAAGTTGTGCATGATTATGAGTTGGGTTTGGACCAAAATGGTTTTAACCCTCTTTAGGTTCTGAATCAAGGGCTAGAATCCCAAAAAATTGACATTTGAATGCCTGATTCATGTTCTGAATTTCACATACTTCGCAGAGCAACCAGAACTTGGCTCTGCGAAGTCAGGTTCTGGTGTGTTCGCAGTGCGAGCAAAGCTTGGCTCTGCGAAGTATGCGAATTTCTTAACTCAGAAGCTGTTTCTGAACAGAAGTTCAGAAACTGCTTCTAAGCAAGATTCAGAACCTAAAGGAGGTTAAGAAACTTGACAAAAAGGAAGAAAAAAGGGTAGAAAAACACAGTTTTAAAGCTTGGCCCCTTTGAGGTCCTTTTTGAGGTTCAAAGGAGGTTTTGGTTCACAAAACAAAATTGGACAAAGCAAGATATGTAAACAGCATATACAATAGAAAAGAAAGGTTATAGGAGACTTACAGAACTCCTAGCAATGCTTGAACAAGACTGGAAGTGGCTTGCTTGCTTTGTGAAAGGTTATGAACAAGGTTCAAAGTGTTTGTGATGGACTGGTTTTGTGTTGCAATGCAAGGGATTTTTGGTGTGAATTTCGTGTGTGTTAGCTCTCTGAAATGGTATGTTTCTAACTGGTTTTTAATGTGTTCAATTGTGTGTGATCCTTATGCCTTGCCCTTCCTTTTATAGGCATAAATGCAAATCCTTGTAATGATGAACAATGATGAATAAAATCCTAAAACACTAGCTGATCATGAGCTAAACTCAGGCTAGATCACTTTGCATTTAATGCTAATGGATAGAACTTGTTTTGCCTTGTGCCAAGGGGCAAGGTCTTGACTGATCTCAGCCACAAATGCCATTGATTCTAGAAGGTAATGATGGTAAAAACTGTAAAACAGGGCAGCTGCAAAAGGGATGATTCTTGGGATCAATCCTTGCAATCTTGGGGGGTCAAACAATCAAAACGTGTACTGCCATGTACAGGGAGATTGGGGGAATCAAAATCAGCATGTGGGCTTATGTGTGGGGGAAGAAATTCAGCTCAAAACAGGGCATGTCACACAGCTTTTTTGCAACATAAACCACTTGGGATTGACTGCTTTTGGCAGGGAAAAAGGGAAGGAAATGGATCAAGCAGCTGGCTGGCATGTTTGGGTTGGGTAAGGGGTCAATTTTGGGGGACAAAATCTGACCAAGGATAGCCCATTTGTTTGATCACATGAGAGGTTGGAAGAAAGTTCTTCTTTCCTTTTGCCTTTAATGTCACACATTAAATCTTGCCTTGCTGCACCAAATCAGTCACAAAATAGCAATAATACAAGTAATAATGCTACTAATGATAATTGTAGTTGAAAGCAAAAAAGATAAACAACTATATAAAAATCTGCAGAATTTTCGCAGAGGTCGCAGTGCGAAGGTGAGTTCGCACTGCGAACTTCACTTTTTTTGATTTTTTTGTATAAAATAAAAGGTAAAAATGGGGAAATAAATAATAAAAACAATAATAATAATAAATGATAAAAATGCAAATGACAATGAAAATGAATAAAAATAGTAATGACAATAATAATGAAAATGATGATAATAAATAAAACTTAATAATATTAAAAGATAAAAACTAATAATAATAAAATAATAATGATATTATTAAAGGAAAATAAAATAACATAACAATAATAATATTAAGGATAATGATGATGATATAAAATATTATAGCAATAATAAAAATAATAAAAGGTAAAAAATAAATAATGAGATAATAAAAATATAACACCCATAAAAAATATAAGTCAAAAAATGGGGTATGACAGATGCCCCTATTTAAGTTTCTTCGTCCCGGAGGTTGAAAATGTGATTTGAAATGGACGGGCCGAAGGGACTTAAATATAGAGTACGCCATTTTTTGACTAAATATTTTTCCGAGTTATAAATGCTATAAATGCATGCAATGCAAATGTTATGAATGCTTGTAATGTAACTATGGATGCAAAAGATAATAAAAAGGAAGACCACACTGGGGACAGGTGTCAGCTATTCGGGTGGTCACCGAACTGCCACTGACAACAAAGAATGAAAAGGTAAATGCCAGCTGTTCGGGTTGTTGCCGAACTGGCCACTGGCGACAAAAGAATGAAAAGAATGTCAACTGTTCGGATGTTGCCGAACTTGCCATTGACGACAGAAAAATAAAATGTCAACTGTTCGGATGTTGCCGAACTTGCCATTGACGACAGAAAAAAGAAATGTCAACTGTTCGGATGTTGCCGAACTTGCCATTGACGACGGGAAAAAGAAATGTCAACTGTTCGGATGTTGCCGAACTTGCCATTGACGACGGAAAATAAATGTCAACTGTTCGGATGTTGCCGAACTTGCCATTGACGACAGAAAAAAGAAATGTCAACTGTTCGGATGTTGCCGAACTTGCCATTGACGACGGAAAAAGAAATGTCAACTGTTCGGATGTTGCCGAACTTGCCATTGACGACAGAAAAAGAAATGTCAAAGATGTCAGTTGTTCGGATGGTTACCGAACTTGCCACTGACGATAGAAAAAGAAATGTCAAAGATGTCAGCTGTTCGGATGGTTACCGAACTTGCCACTGACGATACTGGGGATGCGGCTGACAAGCCGTTCCTTACAAAAAATGCCCCTTCAATCGGGGAGAAAGAATGCACAAGCTGTTCATTGAAGAACTTGCCACTTGGCACAACACTGGGGAGTACGCACAAGCTGTTCATTAAAGAACTGCCACTTGGCGTAAAAGGGTGACATCTCTGAACCAGGCAGACTGGGGATGACACTTGGGAAAAAAGAATTCACGAATTGCTCGCGATTGTTTGGTGAGACTCATGATGGTTAGAAATAACCATGTATATTATGTAGCATGTTGTATGCATATGCATGAATGTATGAATGCATGACTGTCACTGAGGACGTCGTGTGAGAGATGGACTAGTACTGGGGATACCCAACATGTTTGTTAAGGAATTGCCCCTTGATACGATGAAGAACTTGCGCAAGCTGTTCGTTAAAGAACTACCGCTTGGCGAAAAGGAGGACGATATCCCTAGACCAGATAGACTGGGGATGCCATTCGACTATTTGTAGGGGGAAATGCATGATATGAATATGAGATGCATGTTAATGAATGACTATGATATGATGCATAAATTATGCTAACCTGGGGGGATGACAGACGTCATGTGGGACGCTGGGGATTATGATTTGAATGCCGAGTAAAGTCGGGCTTGGATGATGAGACTCCACTGGGGGAATATGCCGATAAGATTGGGCTTTGCTTGCGAATTCGCTGGGGATATAAGGATCATTTTGGAAGCATGATCGATATCCAGCTGTCGATGCCAATGGTGATTGGGCTTTTGAGAGTAGGTGCCAATGACAATTGGCCTTTTGATTGTTTGGACAAAGATTGACTTCCTGGGGAGTTTGTTTGACCGATGAACAAAGATTGTTCAAAGAAAGAAAATATTTTATTGATTTTTGTTTGTTTGGTTTGGAAGGACAAGGTCCTTTGCCTACATACCCGAATGGGATCAAAACCGATGTAGTTCGGGCTCTCGCCCGGGTACGACCGACAAACTTGGTGACACAAGATTAGACTGGTAAAATGAAAAGTGGACCGACGTCACATTACAAACACTCGGTAACCTTAATGGGGATGATGCCACATGGGATACATCCAACTACTGACGGGGTAAAGCCGTAACCACTGATGAGGAACACATACCTCCTGGGGAGATTGTTTTAATCCACTGGGGGATATGATTGGATGCCGAGCGAGGTCGGGCTTTTTGATTGGTTGCCGAGCGAGGTCGGGCTTTGGCTGGTTGCCGAGCGAGGTCGGGCTTTGATTGGATGCCGAGCGAGGTTGGGCTTTGATTGTAATTGGATGCCGAGCGAGGTCGGGCTTTGATTGTGATTGTGTTTGTAAGGGCCAATGAAAATTTGGCTTTTGGTGGTAATGGGAATTGGGCTTTATGGTAATGTAGGTGCCAATGATGATTGGGCTTTGGATGGAAATTGTATTTGTGTATGCCAATGAGAATTGGGCTTTTTGTGAATTGTGGGGGGAATGCCAAGCATGGTTGGGCTTTTTGTGGGAGATTGTGAGGAATGCCAATGACGATTGGGCTTAATGTGAAATTGTAGTTGTGATTGCCAATGACAATTGGGCTTTGCTTATGATTAGGTGCCAAGCATGGTTGGGCTTTGTTTGGTTAGGTGCCAATGAAAATTGGGCTTCGGGTTTGCCAATGAATATTGGGCTTTGGGTCGCCAATGAATATTGGGCTTTGGGTTGCCAATGAATATTGGGCTTTGATTGGTTGCCGAGCGAGGTCGGGCTTTGTTTTGGGTTGGCAATTTTGATGTTCCAAGGTTACACTAAACACAAAGTTTATATCATACAGCTTAAGTTAAAAACATGTTTATCGATGAACCATGCCTATCACACATTTAAGTAAAAAAACAAATTGAATATTAATTGTGAGGGTAATGAACACTCATCCGGCAAGTTTGCCAACATTCCGATCAAGTTATGTGTCCATCTAATCATCGTTTTTAAAAGCATAAAAGCATTGATCACAAGGTCTTTGAGGGTTGTAATTTGGCTTGGTTACAAAAGAAATGTCATATGTGGGGAAATTGAATTCAAAAGGCCAAGCAAAGGAACATTCTTTCTAATTACACGCCTCCTCCTTATTTCACACAACTTTTTGGTGATTTGCAAATACTTTTGTTTGATCTTGACAATCTTTTGATTTACTGATTTTTTCTCTTTTTTCTTTCTCTTTTGAGATTTCGTGATTTGTTTTTCTTTCTTTTTCTCTTCTCTTTTCTTTTTTTTTTTTTTTGTTGTCAAGATCAAATAAGAAATTCACCAATTGCTTGATACACACAACCTCCCTTTTTCAACTTAATTCAAGATGATACCCTATTTGAATGTTCCTTCCTCCTTCGGCAAGGGACAATAATCATGAAGGCTAAGGGTTCAAAATGGAAGAAAAATATCAGAATTCCAAATGATTTAACTATGAACTGAATTTTTTTACAAACTTCGGCAATTTCAATAAGCAATTGAGCTTATGAAAGTTGGCAGTTCATAGTTAATGATTCTGATTTATTAGGCTCAAAGGGGTTAACAAATGCTCACTTCTCACAGGGTGGGTTATTTGTGGTTAAGTGTTTTTACTCATATCAAAAAATGCCTTGATCCTATCAATGCTTTCATACAATCTAAAACAACGTTCAGATTTAACATAACAAAATCGAGTTAAACAAAAAATGCCGGTCTCCTGCATATATAAAAATGATTTTGAGGTTTCCTCACATTTTTGGCTGGTTCTAAATGATTCACAGAATAAACACATTAAAAACGCAACCTGTATGATATAACTTTTGTATTAATGCTTGTCAACGCAAACTGTATTGGATGCCGAGCTAGGTCGGGCTTTTGTTGATTGTGCCAATGATGATTGGACTTTTGTTTGAAAATTGGGTTAAAGGCCGCAGTAGCCTGGGAGAAGGTAACCTCGGGTCGAGGTACCGGAATCTCTTGGAGAGTAGTGGGATAGGGATGAATTCCTCATCAAAGTTGAATGGCATGCCCCATGTACAACCGGGGGCCTATTGTTAAATGTGTGGGTTTGCTTTGGGACGACGAGCCACTTTTCTTGACGTTGACGCGTAGTGTTGCGAACAAAATGCGAACACCGAAGACTCAATGCGGATTGTAAGAAATCCTTGAGGTAAGAAGGGAAACGAGTTTTGGACTCGAAGACAAATGTATGCATGTCATGCATGATGCTAATGTATGTATGCAATGTATATGACAAAATATGCCCCTTCTTTTGAAAATGCATATGCAAAAATCATTTTTATGAATGTAAATGTATGGCATGCATATGGTATGGTATGTATGATCAAAATTTCCCCCATCCTCACGTGTAGGCTCTAATAGGTAAGATTCCTAAGAAGAGGTCCCTAGAGTCATCAATCTCATATGGAATTAGGGTTGTCTATGGACATACGTCGACATGACTTCAATTAATTCCATGTGAAAATCTCATCTAAGCGGGGTTGGGCATCCTACCTCACGGACATACGTCAACGCGGGCTTCCGCACACAACCTCCTTCTAACTTAGTTTTCTCTCGAGCTCGGGTAGAGAGCCTCACACGTCCGGCATTAACCCGAACAATGTGGAGTAACATCGCTCAAGTAACCCCCACATTTGATATATATATGAATATGAAGCACAAATGATATATATATATATATATATGCAAAGTATAAGAATAAACAAGACAAATAATGACAAGAAGACATAAATCACGTAAGTAAAATGAACCAAATTAGCCTAAAAGCCGACTGAGATAGGCTTGACTCGTTTATGCAAAAACAAAGTGTTTTATGCATGTCCCCAGTGAAGTCGCCATTTCTGTCGCGTCGAATTTCGGATGTCAAGCTATTGGGGAAGCTTTGAATCACTAATTCTAAATTACGACTGAACTTTTAATTTTTCGGGGAAAAAAGGAAAAAAGTTCTAAATTACCTTGAGAAAAAGATTTTAGGTTCGAAAGTCGATTATGCGAGGGGAAGGTATTAGCACCCCTCACATCCGTTGTACTCAACGGGAACCTCTTAGTCGGCTTAGGCTTAAAATGGTTCGATGTTTTACTTACGTGTTTAAATATGTATAAAAGGAAATATATAAAAGACATAATGCGGGATAAAGAAAGAGATAAAAACAAACGAAAAGGGAAAAACAAGTTTTTTATTAATGGGCTTGACAAGATGTCGATCTTGCTCCTACGTATCTCCCGGTAGTCGGAGAATTCAAAGCGTACGTAGTTCTTTGGTAGAAAAACGTTTGTATGTTGATTCGTTTTAGTTAAAAAAAGTTTGATCGCGTCCGAGCGAAAAAGTTTGAAAAAAAAGAAAAAGTGTAATGAAATTAAATGTCAACTGCTCGGGTTGTTGCCGAGCTGGCCATTGACGACGAGAAAGTAAAAGTCAGCTGCTCGGGTTGTTGCCGAGCTGGCCACTGACGACAATGCATGAAAATAAATGATTTGATGAAAAAGTTTTACGCTCGGACGTGAGCAAAGGTTTTAAAAACGTACGAAAGCGTACAAAGTTTTAAAATGGTGAAAGATGGACGCTAGGCGATAAGCTCGCGCGAGGCGTGAATGTTTTAAAAATAAAATAAACAAACGCACTGAGGCGAAAAATTCGCGCAAGGCGTGAATGTTTTAAAAATAAAATAAACAAAAGACAAACAAACGCACTGAGGCGAAAAATTCGCGCAAGGCGTAAAAAGGTTAAAAATAAAACGCGCAAGGCGCGAAAGGTTCGGATTGACCACGAGGGCCAAGAAAAGGGTAAAAATGGCCACAAGGGGGCCAATGGAAAGTTTAGCGTACTAGACGCGTCAAGGGTGGAATGACGATTGCCCGAGCGACGAGACATACGTCACGCATTCGTGCAATCGAGGTTTGGGGAGACATACGTCAAGCCATTCCCGTTTCATTCAAGTTTGGTTTTGTCACTCGGAGGAATCTCAAAGGGAACCAAAGCTTTAAAAGGATACATGTAAAGGAAAAGAAAACACGAACAAATTTGTTGTTCGATTTTATTAAAAATCATGAACGTTACTTGTTGCTTAAGTTATTGTAACTCAAGAACAAGTTTGGTTCAAGTTTGAATGGCAAACACAATCATAAAACATGCAAAACGTTTGGAAAGTTCACAAGTTCGGCCCAATTCGAGCTTGGTTAAAAAGAGTGAGCAAACTCGGCTTAAGTTCGCGTTTGGATTGAAAATCATGAACAACATGGTTGTTCAGTTTGTTTTGAAATAGACGAACTTAGCTTGTTGCTCAAACTTGGTTTTGAAAATATTAAGAACATAACTTGTTTCACAAGTTATTTGAAATTTGTCGCACGAACTTGTGAAATCTTCAAAGTTGTGCATGATTATGAGTTGGGTTTGGACCAAAATGGTTTTAACCCTCTTTAGGTTCTGAATCAAGGGCTAGAATCCCAAAAAATTGACATTTGAATGCCTGATTCATGTTCTGAATTTCACATACTTCGCAGAGCAACCAGAACTTGGCTCTGCGAAGTCAGGTTCTGGTGTGTTCGCAGTGCGAGCAAAGCTTGGCTCTGCGAAGTATGCGAATTTCTTAACTCAGAAGCTGTTTCTGAACAGAAGTTCAGAAACTGCTTCTAAGCAAGATTCAGAACCTAAAGGAGGTTAAGAAACTTGACAAAAAGGAAGAAAAAAGGGTAGAAAAACACAGTTTTAAAGCTTGGCCCCTTTGAGGTCCTTTTTGAGGTTCAAAGGAGGTTTTGGTTCACAAAACAAAATTGGACAAAGCAAGATATGTAAACAGCATATACAATAGAAAAGAAAGGTTATAGGAGACTTACAGAACTCCTAGCAATGCTTGAACAAGATTGGAAGTGGCTTGCTTGCTTTGTGAAAGGTTATGAACAAGGTTCAAAGTGTTTGTGATGGACTGGTTTTGTGTTGCAATGCAAGGGATTTTTGGTGTGAATTTCGTGTGTGTTAGCTCTCTGAAATGGTATGTTTCTAACTGGTTTTTAATGTGTTCAATTGTGTGTGATCCTTATGCCTTGCCCTTCCTTTCATAGGCATAAATGCAAATCCTTGTAATGATGAACAATGATGAATAAAATCCTAAAACACTAGCTGATCATGAGCTAAACTCAGGCTAGATCACTTTGCATTTAATGCTAATGGATAGAACTTGCTTTGCCTTGTGCCAAGGGGCAAGGTCTTGACTGATCTCAGCCACAAATGCCATTGATTCTAGAAGGTAATGATGGTAAAAACTGTAAAACAGGGCAGCTGCAAAAGGGATGATTCTTGGGATCAATCCTTGCAATCTTGGGGGGTCAAACAATCAAAACGTGTACTGCCATGTACAGGGAGATTGGGGGAATCAAAATCAGCATGTGGGCTTATGTGTGGGGGAAGAAATTCAGCTCAAAACAGGGCATGTCACGCAGCTTTTTTGCAACATAAACCACTTGGGATTGACTGCTTTTGGCAGGGAAAAAGGGAAGGAAATGGATCAAGCAGCTGGCTGGCATGTTTGGGTTGGGTAAGGGGTCAATTTTGGGGGACAAAATCTGACCAAGGATAGCCCATTTGTTTGATCACATGAGAGGTTGGAAGAAAGTTCTTCTTTCCTTTTGCCTTTAATGTCACACATTAAATCTTGCCTTGCTGCACCAAATCAGTCACAAAATAGCAATAATACAAGTAATAATGCTACTAATGATAATTGTAGTTGAAAGCAAAAAAGATAAACAACTATATAAAAATCTGCAGAATTTTCGCAGAGGTCGCAGTGCGAAGGTGAGTTCGCACTGCGAACTTCACTTTTTTTTATTTTTTTGTATAAAATAAAAGGTAAAAATGGGGAAATAAATAATAAAAACAATAATAATAATAATAAATGATAAAAATGCAAATGACAATGAAAATGAATAAAAATAGTAATGACAATAATAATGAAAATGATGATAATAAATAAAACTTAATAATATTAAAAGATAAAAACTAATAATAATAAAATAATAATGATATTATTAAAGGAAAATAAAATAACATAACAATAATAATATTAAGGATAATGATGATGATATAAAATATTATAGCAATAATAAAAATAATAAAAGGTAAAAAATAAATAATGAGATAATAAAAATATAACACCCATAAAAAATATAAGTCAAAAAATGGGGTATGACAAACAGGTTCTGAACCAAACAGGTTCTGAACTATAACTTAGCACAATTTAAAAACAGTTAAGTAGCAGAAAATAAACGTGCAGGAAAGCTAAAGAAGGCAAAAGGTTTGTTAACCCAATTCGGAGTAAACACCTCCTACTCTGGGGGATACCAATCCAGGAAGGAATTCCACTATAGGAATTAATCCTTATGACTCAAGACACTGACTCCCAGTTCCCAGCCTAAGCAATTAACTTCCTCCTAGTCTTGAATTCTACCCAACACGTTGAGTATTAGAAAACCTCTAACTTCCTATTCAAGTAACTAAACCCCGTTACTGAACCCCTTAACAAAAACACCCTGTTTTTGAAGAAACACTTCAATAACAAAACTTCATTCGTACCTAAAGGCTTAGAAGGAATTACAACTCTATAAAACTCTAAACCAACTCAAACAATGAGTGGTTCACAAATAAAAATTCTAAGTTTAAAACAAAGACTCTATTCTCTGAATAATACTCTGTTTTTCGTAAGTCTTGAATGCAGCAACACTCCTCCTTTTATAACCTCCAACAAGCAGCATAAAAAACAAACCAATCTTCTGCACATGATTTGTTTCTGAATTATGATTGGTCCAATAAGGAAACAAATAAAACCACATTGTATCTTTGAAAGATTATATCAGGAAAATACGTGTTTTCATAACAACAAACCAAATCTTCAAAAAGATCTTCTCCCAAACAAACAACATTCTAGAAGCAATACGCGTGGATAAATCCTTGATAAATCTTGTCAAGATTCGCGCAGAAACTGTAACGACCCTATTTTCGTATATTATATTTTCACATATTTTATTTTATGGTTTGATATTTAAAAATATTTTCTAGTAATCGAAGAATAATTATTTAGCGCGAGGGTAAGTTCGTAATTGAGTTTTTTAAGGTTTTGGGCCTAGAGGGTGAATAGTGTTGGGCTTATGAGTAGTAATAATCCTATGTGGATGGATGTAGTAAGCTTGGATTAGATTGTATGGCTAGGATGAGTCCTTGTGAGTTAGTAAAGATGGAGGGCCAAGATGCATTTGTTGGGATTATAAGATATTTTGAGTGAATGAATAGTGCCATTTCCTCCTTTTCTTTGTGAGAAAACGTGGGAGAAGAGAAGAAGAACAAGAGGAGAGAAAGAGAACTAGGGCTTGGGATTAAAGCTTGAAGATTGCTAGAGAACTTTGATTTCAAGGTAAGAGAGTTAGTATTACACTATTACAAGTGATTGAGAAGGGGAGAATGTCTATTTCTCCATCCCAAACTTCTCCTCACTTTGTCTAGGTTTTGTTAGAGAGCTTTTATGGTTTTAAAGTTGTTAATGTTTATGTTTTGCTTGCTTGAATGCTAATTGATGTTGTTAACATGGATTATTGGAGTTATTGTGTTGTGAGTTCATAAGAAAAGTTTTGGGAAAATAGTGTTTTGAACCCTAATTTCTATGCATGATGAAATCTTTGTTTGTGATGGTTTATAAATGATGTTTTGTGATGGAATGTTGTTTTTAACAAGTTCTGGAACTTGGGTAACCATAGATGGGCTAAAATGGTGGAAAAATCACATTTTTATGACTGTGTACTGATACGGTCGCTTGTAGCGACGGAGCATCGCTTGTAGCGACCAGGCAGGATTATTCCCTGCCTATCTGCGCTTGTAGCGACCACACTGGCGCTTGTAGCGACCAGGCTCGCTTGTAGCGACCGAATGCTCGCTGGTAGCGACCAAGCAGGACAATTCCCTGCCTAAGCTCGCTTGTAGCGACCAAGAGCTCGCTTGTAGCGACCAACCCTGAACAGGCCTTCTTTGTTGAGTTGTTCTGGAGGTCCTGGTGCGCGCGGAGATGTCTTTTTGCTACTGTATTTTTATAATACATTTTTGGAAACCTTGCCCACCATTTTAATCCATCTCTAATGTTTTCTAAAGAGTATTTTGTTTTCCGAGAAAGTTTTGAGTAAAACCCTAACATGTGTGTGGGTTATCAAAGTGTGTGGGTTTCCCTTTGAAACCCTAATGGATGAGAGTTTGATATGAGTTGATTAGTTTATTTGAGATTGGTGAACATGGTCGAGTAATACATGTTATATCTTATGATATGGCCATGAGTGCCTAGTGTTGTGTTTTGTTGTTGTTGTTGATGTTGTGATCATTATCAGAGAGCTGATAATTAGTTGTGTTAGTAAGTATAGTGATAAGAGTATCATATATTTGCTAAGTGAAATATCATGCATTTCATTATTTGATGATATCCGGAGCGGATATGAAATCCATGAGAGCGTGGTTATCAAGAGAGCTTGATAAGGATATAAGTTTATCCGAAAAGATTTGGTACCACATGCATTAGAGAATGTATTTTGAGGCATGCATCCTAATTGACATTAGTATGCATTTTAGACATTATGTGTGCATAATGGATGTGAGTGGTAATTGATGATTTGATGAGTTATGTGGAAAATTATGTGTGCATAATGGTTAATGATGAGTTATTGATGATAGTTGTTGTTGATGAGTGTTATGTTTTGTCAGTTATGTGTTGTGATTCGGTTATGTATAATAATGTGTTATTTATACATATGTATTGTTTGTGATACTAACACTCTCTGTTTTGTGTTATGTGCTGGATCTTTGGGGATCCAGATCATCAGGTTGACGAGGTTATCGTAGAGGAGTAGCTTGCTGTTTAGAAGCTTTTGTAGTGGTAAGGGCATAGCTTAGCTATCCTTACATTCTTTTGTACTAGGTGTTGTATCCTAGTAGAGTCTAGGGCTCTGATATTTGTAACACTATTTTGGGGGGGGGTATCTGAACTCGTATGTATGAATTTGGCAATGGCCTGTTGTAGAATTGCCTCTTTTGAAAATATTATGTATATATTTTTGTGTAATATATGCAAGCTTAATTATAAGCATTTGTTGAGTTGTTTTTCCGCTGCTGTGTTGAGAATCAAATATGTTTTTGATTTCTGCTGATGTTTTTATGAAAATGAGTTTCCTTAATGTTGTAACTTCCTATGGCCTTAACGTTTTCTTTTATTAAAGTTAATAATCGGCGGTTAAGGGTTAGGGTGTTACAATAGTTGGTATCAGAGCAGGTCGATCCATTGGATCAATTAAGTTTAGTATACCCTTTGTGTAACCTGTGTTTTCTTAAACACTGTGTGCTCACTTCTGTTATGTGATGTTTGGTAGTGTGTGGATATGGCGCAACGAGCACTTGCGGACGCGATGGAGCGGATGGCTGATGCCATGGCTCAGGATGCTGCTAGTAGGACCGCGGATAGAGCCGCACAACAAGCTAGAGGAGGCGGAGAAGACGAGTTGAGACTCGAGAGGTTTATGAACAACAAACCGCCTATCTTCAAGGGAGGATACGATCCAGATGGAGCGCAGACTTGGTTGGAGGGGATTGAGAGAATTTTTGGGGCTATGCGTTGTCTGGATGCGCATAAGGTATTGCTAGGAGCGTATGTTCTCCATGATGAAGCTGATCATTGGTGGGGAAATGCTAGTCAGAGGTTGGGAGCTGGTGGAGCTTTGATTACTTGGGCTCGTTTCCGGAGAGAGTTTTTAACCAAGTATTTTCCGGCAGACGAGAGGAACCGTAAGGTGATTGAATTCATGGAGCTCAAGCAAGGAAGTTTATCTGTTTCTGAATATGCTGCCAAGTTTGAAGACTTGTGTCGTTTTGCTCCTCATTACAACACGGTGGAAGCTGAGGAGGACAAGTGTGTGAAGTTTGAAAATGGGCTGAGGCCAGACATTAAGCAGTTGATTGGGTTTAGTGAGATCAGGAATTTTCCGATGTTGGTGAATAAGAGCCGGATATGTGACAAGGATGGTAAGGCTAAAGCTAATTACTACAAAGCTGCGAATGAGAAGAGGGGAAAGGACTTGGCTAGAGGTAAACCGTATGGTAGAGGTGGGAAGAAACCAGATGAAGGTGGGAGTAGTGGCAACAAGTTTGGAGTTAATAGGAATTGTTTTAAGTGTGGACAACCGGGACATCGTTTCTTTGAGTGCCCAAAAAGTGATGGAAGATGTTTCAAGTGTGGAGATCCTGGCCACATGGCTAATCAATGCAAGAAAGGTCTAGTTTGCTTCAACTGCAAAGAAGCGGGTCATAAGAGCAATGAGTGTAAGAAGCCTAGAGCGGCTGGAGGAAAAGTGTTTGCTTTAGATGGTGGTGATGCGAAGGCGGACAACTTGATCAGAGGTACATGCTTTATCAATAATACTCCTTTGTCTGCTATTATTGATACGGGTGCTACCCATTCGTTTATTTCTATGGATTGTGTTAAGAGGTTGGGTCTTAAAGTAGAGAATATGATGGGACGCATGGTTATTGAAACGCCTGCGAGTGGTTCAGTATCGACTACTCTAGTTTGTGTTGATTGTTCAGTCATTATGTATGATCGACTCTTTGGCATGGATTTAGTCTGCATTCCGTTGAGCGGAATAGATGTTATCTTTGGTATGAACTGGTTAGAATTTAATCGGGTTCATATCAACTGCGGTGAAAGGACGGTTACATTTCCAAGACCGGAGCCAGAGTTGTGTTCGAAGCTCATGTGTTGTCGAGAAGTGGTAAGATCAGTGAAGGCTCAAGAGGATGTGTTTGTTATGTTTGCTTCGTTGAGAGTGGAAGAGAAGATGGAGGTTGATGCGTTGCCAGTGGTGCGTGAATTCCCAGATGTTTTTCCAGATGACATTTTGGATTTACCACCCGAGAGAGAGGTTGAATTCGCAATTGACATCGTACCTGGCACTAGTCCAATTTCAATGGCACCGTATCGTATGTCAGCTGCTGAACTAGAAAAGTTGAAGGAACAATTGGAAGAATTGTTAGAGAAGAAGTTTGTAAGACCGAGTGTATCGCCGTGGGGTGCGCCGGTTCTGTTGGTGAAGAAGAAAGATGGTAGTATGCGTCTGTGCATTGATTATCGTCAGTTGAATAAAGCAACTATCAAGAATAAGTATCCACTTCCGAGGATAGATGATTTGATGGATCAGTTAGTGGGAGCCTGTGTGTTCAGCAAGATTGATTTGAGATCGGGATATCACCAGATAAGAGTTAAGGCGGAGGATATACCGAAGACTGCTTTCAGGACAAGGTATGGTCATTACGAGTACGCTGTTATGCCTTTTGGAGTTACTAATGCACCTGGAGTGTTTATGGAATATATGAATCGTATATTTCATTCCTTTTTGGATCGATTCGTGGTGGTCTTCATAGACGATATTTTGGTATACTCGAAGACGGAAGAGGAACATGCCGAGCATTTGAGGATTGTGTTGGAGGTGTTGCGCGAGAAGAGGCTTTATGCAAAATTTTCTAAGTGTGAATTTTGGTTGCATGAAGTTAGTTTTTTGGGTCACGTTATTTCAAGTGGTGGTATAGCAGTGGATCCTGCTAAGGTAGAAGCCGTGCAAGATTGGGGAACGCCGGAGTCTGTTACCGAGATCCGAAGTTTTCTTGGTTTGGCCGGTTACTATCGGAGGTTCATTGAAGGATTTTCAAAGTTGGCGTTGCCGTTGACACAGTTGACTAGGAAGGGTCAAGCTTTTATTTGGGATGACAAGTGTGAGCAGAGTTTCCAAGAGTTGAAGAGGAGGTTGACATCTGCACCTGTGCTAATTCTGCCACATCCGAAGGAACCGTTCGTGGTTTATTGTGATGCGTCGAAGATGGGACTAGGTGGTGTGTTGATGCAGAGGGGACAAGTTGTTGCTTATGCATCAAGACAGCTGAAGATTCATGAAAGGAACTATCCTACGCATGATTTAGAGCTAGCTGCTGTTGTGTTTGTTCTCAAGATTTGGAGGCACTACTTGTATGGATCAAGGTTCGAGGTTTTCAGCGACCACAAGAGTCTGAAGTACTTGTTTGATCAGAAGGAGCTCAACATGAGGCAAAGAAGATGGTTAGAGTTTCTTAAGGATTATGATTTCGAGTTGAGTTATCATCCGGGTAAGGCTAATGTGGTAGCCGATGCGTTGAGTAGGAAGTCACTGCATATGTCTTCTCTGATGGCGAAGGAACTGAGATTGATTGAAGAGTTTAGAGACCTCAGTTTGGTTTTTGAAAGGACAACCAGAAGCGTGAAGCTAGGAATGTTGAAGTTGACGAATGATTTTCTTGAAGAGGTTGTGGAAAAGCAAAAGTATGATGTGAGATTGATGAAGCTTAAGACGCTCCTCGAGCAAGGGAAAAAGGTAAACGTTGAGATCGATGAGAAAGGCGTGATGAGGTGTCAAGGAAGATTATGTGTACCTGATGTGCCTGAATTGAAGCGGATGATTTTGGAGGAAGGTCACAGAAGCAACTTAAGTATTCATCCTGGTGTTACTAAGATGTATCAAGATCTGAGGAAAATGTTTTGGTGGCAAGGGATGAAGAAAGAGATCGCCGAGTTTGTTTTCGCGTGTTTGACTTGTCAGAAGTCCAAGGTGGAGCATCAGAAGCCGTCAGGGCTATTGCAACCTATGTTTATTCCAGAGTGGAAATGGGATAGTATCGCGATGGATTTTGTGAGCGGTTTGCCGAAGACGTCGAAGGGTAACAATATGATTTGGGTAGTTGTCGACAGGTTAACAAAGTCTGCTCATTTCATAGCTATCAAGACCGGTATGTTAGTACCGAAGTTGGCTGAGATTTATGTCGAGCAAATCGTGAGATTGCATGGAATACCGTCGAGTATTGTATCAGATCGAGATCCCCGTTTTACTTCAAGGTTTTGGGAAAGTTTGCAAGAAGCGTTGGGGACTAAGTTGCGGATGAGTTCTGCTTATCACCCGCAGACGGATGGTCAGTCGGAGAGGACAATTCAATCATTGGAGGATTTGTTAAGATCGTGCATTTTGGAACAAGGAGTGAGTTGGGAAGCTTGCTTACCATTGATTGAGTTTACGTATAACAACAGTTTTCATTCGAGCATTGGTATGGCACCTTTTGAGGCGTTGTATGGGAGGAGATGTAGAACACCTTTGTGTTGGTTTGAATCGGGAGAAAGTGTGGTGCTTGGACCTGAGATTGTGCAACAAACGACCGAGAAGATCAAGATGATCCAAGAGAAGATGAGAGCGTCGCAGAGTCGCCAGAAGAGTTATGCCGACAAGAGAAGGAAGGATATAGAATTTCAAGAAGGAGATCATGTGTTTTTAAGAGTTACATCGACTACGGGTATTGGACGGGCTTTGAAATCGAAGAAGTTAGCATCGAGATTCATTGGTCCATATCAGATTTTGAAGAGGATTGGGAAGGTGGCGTATAGGATTGCGTTACCGCCGTCGTTGTCGAATCTACATGATGTTTTTCACGTGTCTCAATTAAGGAAATACGTATCGGATCCGTCACATGTGATCGAGTCGGACGAGATACAAGTGAGAGAGAATTTAACGGTTACAACGGTACCCTTAAGGATTGAAGGACAGGAGATGAAGAGGCTCAGGAATAAAGAGATTTCATCGGTGAAAGTCGTTTGGGGAGGCCCAGCCGGTGAATATGCGACGTGGGAGCTCGAGAGCAAGATGCGGGATTCTTATCCAGAGTTGTTTTCAGGTATTTTCGAGGGCGAAAATTCTTTTAGGGGGGTAGAGTTGTAACGACCCTATTTTCGTATATTATATTTTCACATATTTTATTTTATGGTTTGATATTTAAAAATATTTTCTAGTAATCGAAGAATAATTATTTAGCGCGAGGGTAAGTTCGTAATTGAGTTTTTTAAGGTTTTGGGCCTAGAGGGTGAATAGTGTTGGGCTTATGAGTAGTAATAATCCTATGTGGATGGATGTAGTAAGCTTGGATTAGATTGTATGGCTAGGATGAGTCCTTGTGAGTTAGTAAAGATGGAGGGCCAAGATGCATTTGTTGGGATTATAAGATATTTTGAGTGAATGAATAGTGCCATTTCCTCCTTTTCTTTGTGAGAAAACGTGGGAGAAGAGAAGAAGAACAAGAGGAGAGAAAGAGAACTAGGGCTTGGGATTAAAGCTTGAAGATTGCTAGAGAACTTTGATTTCAAGGTAAGAGAGTTAGTATTACACTATTACAAGTGATTGAGAAGGGGAGAATGTCTATTTCTCCATCCCAAACTTCTCCTCACTTTGTCTAGGTTTTGTTAGAGAGCTTTTATGGTTTTAAAGTTGTTAATGTTTATGTTTTGCTTGCTTGAATGCTAATTGATGTTGTTAACATGGATTATTGGAGTTATTGTGTTGTGAGTTCATAAGAAAAGTTTTGGGAAAATAGTGTTTTGAACCCTAATTTCTATGCATGATGAAATCTTTGTTTGTGATGGTTTATAAATGATGTTTTGTGATGGAATGTTGTTTTTAACAAGTTCTGGAACTTGGGTAACCATAGATGGGCTAAAATGGTGGAAAAATCACATTTTTATGACTGTGTACTGATACGGTCGCTTGTAGCGACGGAGCATCGCTTGTAGCGACCAGGCAGGATTATTCCCTGCCTATCTGCGCTTGTAGCGACCACACTGGCGCTTGTAGCGACCAGGCTCGCTTGTAGCGACCGAATGCTCGCTGGTAGCGACCAAGCAGGACAATTCCCTGCCTAAGCTCGCTTGTAGCGACCAAGAGCTCGCTTGTAGCGACCAACCCTGAACAGGCCTTCTTTGTTGAGTTGTTCTGGAGGTCCTGGTGCGCGCGGAGATGTCTTTTTGCTACTGTATTTTTATAATACATTTTTGGAAACCTTGCCCACCATTTTAATCCATCTCTAATGTTTTCTAAAGAGTATTTTGTTTTCCGAGAAAGTTTTGAGTAAAACCCTAACATGTGTGTGGGTTATCAAAGTGTGTGGGTTTCCCTTTGAAACCCTAATGGATGAGAGTTTGATATGAGTTGATTAGTTTATTTGAGATTGGTGAACATGGTCGAGTAATACATGTTATATCTTATGATATGGCCATGAGTGCCTAGTGTTGTGTTTTGTTGTTGTTGTTGATGTTGTGATCATTATCAGAGAGCTGATAATTAGTTGTGTTAGTAAGTATAGTGATAAGAGTATCATATATTTGCTAAGTGAAATATCATGCATTTCATTATTTGATGATATCCGGAGCGGATATGAAATCCATGAGAGCGTGGTTATCAAGAGAGCTTGATAAGGATATAAGTTTATCCGAAAAGATTTGGTACCACATGCATTAGAGAATGTATTTTGAGGCATGCATCCTAATTGACATTAGTATGCATTTTAGACATTATGTGTGCATAATGGATGTGAGTGGTAATTGATGATTTGATGAGTTATGTGGAAAATTATGTGTGCATAATGGTTAATGATGAGTTATTGATGATAGTTGTTGTTGATGAGTGTTATGTTTTGTCAGTTATGTGTTGTGATTCGGTTATGTATAATAATGTGTTATTTATACATATGTATTGTTTGTGATACTAACACTCTCTGTTTTGTGTTATGTGCTGGATCTTTGGGGATCCAGATCATCAGGTTGACGAGGTTATCGTAGAGGAGTAGCTTGCTGTTTAGAAGCTTTTGTAGTGGTAAGGGCATAGCTTAGCTATCCTTACATTCTTTTGTACTAGGTGTTGTATCCTAGTAGAGTCTAGGGCTCTGATATTTGTAACACTATTTTGGGGGGGGTATCTGAACTCGTATGTATGAATTTGGCAATGGCCTGTTGTAGAATTGCCTCTTTTGAAAATATTATGTATATATTTTTGTGTAATATATGCAAGCTTAATTATAAGCATTTGTTGAGTTGTTTTTCCGCTGCTGTGTTGAGAATCAAATATGTTTTTGATTTCTGCTGATGTTTTTATGAAAATGAGTTTCCTTAATGTTGTAACTTCCTATGGCCTTAACGTTTTCTTTTATTAAAGTTAATAATCGGCGGTTAAGGGTTAGGGTGTTACAGAAACAACTTGAAAAAGATCAGCTTCTGATGAAGTCAACCAAAGTCAACGCTGGCATCAGACTCTGAATTCAGCTTCTGAAGTGCTATAGTGCTTCTGATGATGCACTCAGCTTCTGATGGAATTTCCAGCTTCTGAACAGCTTCAAATCAAAAAACATGCAACTGAAGATTTGTTCTAGACAAGGAGATGCTACTATCCAACACATTGGATTTGCCAAAACATGCAGCCAACACCAAAATACTCAACAATAAGGATTAATTCCTATAGTGGAATTCCTTCCTGGATTGGTATCCCCCAGAGTAGGAGGTGTTTACTCCGAACTGGGTTAACAAACCTTGTGCCTTTTTACTTTCCTGCACTTTACTTTGCTACTTGTGCTTTGTTTTGTTTGTGCTCTGTTTTTGCAAACTATTGTGTCCTGCATCGTGTTTTGAATGTGTCCAGCCAGATTTTCAATTGGCATCAGAGCAGGCACCCTGCCTGTGATTGGGTGAGATCCAGAGTAGTGTTTCCTGGCAAGTATGGATAGAGAAAGAGGTTATGTCAATAGACCACCCCTACTAGATGGCACAAACTATGAGTATTGGAAGTCAAGGATGTGTGCTTTCTTAAAATCTATTGATAGCAGGACTTGGAAAGATGTGATTAAAGGCTGGGACCATCCTGTGGTTTTAGACAAAGATGGGAACAAAACTGAGGTTCTGAAGCCTGAAGAAGAATGGACCAAAGCTGAAGATGATTTGTCACTTGGAAATTCAAAAGCTTTGAATGCTATTTTCAATGGTGTGGACCAGAATATGTTCAGACTCATCAAGCAATGTACAGTTGCAAAGGATGCCTGGGAAATTTTAAAAACAACTCATGAAGGAACCTCTAAAGTTAAGATGTCCAGACTCCAGTTGTTGACTACTAAATTTGAGAACCTGAAGATGAAGGAGGATGAAAACTTACAAGATTTCTACATGAATGTGCTGGATATGGCAAATTCCTTTGATTCTCTTGGGGAGAAGATGACAGATGAGAAGATAGTTAGAAAAGTCCTCAGGTCACTTCCCAGAAGATTTGATATGAAGGTTACAGCCAAAGAAGAAGCTCATGACATCACCACCATGAAGGTTGAGGAGCTGATTGGGTTTTTGCTAAATTTTGAGACTGCATTCTGCAAACAGCCTGAAAGGAAAGGGAAAGGAGTAGCTTTTGCAGTCAATTCTCATGCTGATGATCAACAAGAGTCTGATGAGGATGATAATGATTTATCAGAAGCTCTAGTGTTGCTAGGAAAACAATTCAACAAAATTCTGAAGAAGTTTGACAGAAAATCCAAAACCAAAGGTCAGTATTTCAGATTTAACAAGAAGCAACAAGCTGATGAGAAGAAGACCAAGTCTGAGGAGAAAAGTAATCAAGCCGAAGGTGTGCAGTGCTTTGAGTGTGAAGGGTATGGACACATCAAGTATGAATGTCCCACTTTTCTCAAGAAGCAGAAGAAAAGCCTAGCTGTTTCATGGTCAGATGATGATTCTGAAGAAGATATAGCAAGTGAATCTGGTAAGGGTGGTACTAGTTTGATGGTAAGGTCAGGAGCTATCTTAAAGAATGAAGCTGTCTTAGAGTCTGAAACATTTTCTGAGTCTGACTCAGAGTCAGAAGCTTCATCTTTGTCAGAAGTTGCAAAATCCTCATATGATGAACTGGCTAACAACTACAGAAAGCTGTATACTAGAAGTGCAGAAGTTTGGAAGCAGGTTCTGGATCAGAAGGAGGCTATATGTCAACTGGGGGCTGAGAAAGGTGAACTTCTTGTGCACAATTCAGAATTGAAAGAAGAAGTTAACCAACTAAATTTCCAACTTGAGCATATGAAAAAGCAGGTTAGAATGATGAATACTGCTACTGATGTGTTGGAGGAAATTTTGGATGCTCAGAAACAAGGAAAAACTGGTTTAGGATTTGTGGATGAGAGTCTGAACCTCAAGCAGAAAAATCCAGTTAAACAGTTTGTTCCTGCTACTCAGACTCATAATCTTATGATTGGAACATCTAAGATGAGACCTCAGAAACAAGTCCAAATGCAAGGTCAGAAGCAAACTCAGATGAGACCTCAGAAGCAAGCCCAGATGCAAGGCCAGAAGCATGTTCAGATGCAACCTCAGAAGCATGTTCAGATGCAACCCCAGAGGTTCAACAGAAGAAGGAGGAATCATACCTGGACCTGTCATCATTGTGGTAAGAAGGGGCATATTAAACATTTTTGATTTAAGCTGTATGGTTATCCTGAACACTTTCAATATAGAAGAGTGCAACCAGCTGCAACTAGATAGAATGTTCAGAAGGTGTGGAAACCTAAAGTTCAGAATGTAGGCCTTATTGCACATACCTCATTGAGAGCCACTTCTAGAGAGGACTAGTACTTTGATAGTGGTTGTTCAAGGCACATGACTGGTGTGAAGAAGCTGCTGAGCAATATCAAACCATATTCCAAAAGCTATGTGACATTTGGTGATGGAGCAAAAGGTGAAATACTGGGTATTGGTGATTTAATCAGTGAAGGTTTACCTTGATTGAATGATGTGTTATTGGTGAAAGGTTTAACCTCTAATCTGATCAGTATTAGCCAACTTTGTGATCAAGACTTGAAGGTTAATTTCAACAAGCAAGAGTGTATTGTAACTGATCAGGAAGGTAAAGTTCAGATGAGGGGCTGCAGATCCAAAGATAACTGCTATTTATGGGTGTCTGAGGAAGAAAGAAGCCTGACTTCTTGTCTCATGAGCTCAGAAGAGGAAGTCAGACTCTGGCACCAGAAACGGGGACATCTGCATCTGAAAGGCATGAAAAAAATCCTAAGTACTGAAGCTATCATAGCAGTACCTAATCTGAAGATCAATGAGGACAGTGTTTGTGGTGATTGTCAGATTGGTAAACAAACAAGAAAGTCTCATCCAAGATTAGTACACCAGGTAACTACTAAAGTACTAGAACTTGTTCATATGGATTTAATGGGGCCAATGCAAGTGGAGAGTATAGGAGGTAAAAGGTATGCATTTGTTATGGTTTATGACTACTCAAGATACACATGGGTTAATTTTGTTAGAGAGAAGTCTGGTACTTTTGAAGTGTGTAAAGACTTATGCATTCAATTACAAAGAGAGAAGGACTGTGGTATTATCAGAATCAGAAGTGATCATGGCAAAGAGTTTGAAAACAAGAGTTTTTCTGAGTTATGTGCTTCTGAAGGTATAAAACATGAGGTTTTCTGCACCTATAACACCTCAACAAAATAGTGTAGTTGAGAGGAAGAATAGGACATTAGCAGAATGTGCAAGGGTAATGTTGCATGCTAAGAAGTTACCTTATATGTTTTGGGCTGAAGCTATGAACACTGCATGTTATATCCATAATAGAGTCACTCTGAAGAAGGGAACAACTTGTACCTTATATGAATTATGGAAAGGAAGAAAGCCAACTGTGAAATACTTTCATGTGTTTGGGAGCAGATGTTACATTTTGGCTGACAGAGAAAATAGGAGAAAACTGGACCCAAAGTCTGATGAAGGTATATTTTTGGGATATTCAGTAAACAGCAGAGCCTATAGGGTGTTTAACTCAAGAACCAAAGTTGTGATGGAGAGCGTAAATGTTGTTATTGATGATCTGTCTGCTGAGAATGAAAGGGATGAGTCTGAAGTTATTCCAGAGTCTGAAGCCTCAGAAGACAACTGTCAGAAGCAGAAAATCATCCAGAGTCTGAAAAAGCAGAACTGCATCCAGATCATGTTCCTACTGGTAAAGGGCCATCAATTAGAGTTCAGAAGGATCATCCTAAGGAGCTTATCATTGGAAGTTTGGATCAGGGGGTCAGAACTAGGAGATCAGACTCAGCTGCTACTGATTCTTGTTTTGTGTCTAAGTTTGAACCCAAAAATGTGAAAGAAGCCCTAACTGATGAATTTTGGATTGAATCCATGCAAGATGAGTTGAATAAATTCAAAAGGAGTGAAGTGTGGGATCTGGTTCCAACACCGGAAGGGTTGAATGTGATTGGCACTAAGTGGATATACAAGAATAAAACAGATGAAAATGGCATTGTGGTCAGAAACAAGGCAAGGTTAGTTGCTCAAGGTTATACTCAAGTAGAGGGACTTGATTATGATGAGACCTTTGCACCTGTGGCCAGACTAGAGTCCATAAGACTACTGTTGGGTGTATCCTGCATTCTCAAGTTCAAGCTATTTCAGATGGATGTGAAGACTGCATTTCTGAATGGATATCTGCAAGAAGAAGTTTATGTAGAACAGCCTAAGGGTTTTTTGGATCATCAGTTTCCAGATCAAGTGTACAAGTTAGAAAGCCTTGTATGGATTAAACCAAGCACCAAGAGCTTGTTATGAAAGACTGACTCAGTTTCTTGTGGCTCAAGGATACAGAAAAGGTGGTTCTGATAAAACTTTATTTGTGAAAGATGAGAGTGGAAGTCTGATGATTGCTCAGATCTATGTAGATGATATTGTGTTCGGTGGAATGTCTGACAAAATGGTTAAATTGTTTGTCCAGCAAATGCAGTCAGAGTTTGAAATGAGTTTGGTTGGTGAGCTGACATACTTTCTTGGATTGCAAGTTAAGCAAATGGAAGACACAATCTTTATTTCTCAGAGTAAATATGCTAAGAATATTGTGAAGAAGTTTGGAATGGAATCTGCTGCTCATAAGAGGACACCTGCTGCTACTCATCTAAAATTAACTAAGGATGAGCATGGAGTTTCAGTAGATCAAAGCCAATATAGAAGTATGATAGGAAGCTTATTGTACTTGACTGCCAGCAGACCTGATATCACCTTTGCTGTTGGAGTTTGTGCAAGATATCAAGCTGATCCTAAAATAAGCCATTTAACTCAGGTTAAGAGAATTCTGAAATATGTGAATAACACAAGTGATTATGGAATCTTGTATTCTCATAGTTCAAGTTCTGATTTAATGGGATATTGTGATGCTGACTGGGCTGGAAGTGCTGATGACAGAAAGAGCACGTCAGGAGGTTGTTTCTTTCTAGGAAATAATTTAATTTCATGGTTCAACAAGAAACAAAACTGTGTGTCATTATCAACTGCTGTCGCGTCGAATTTCGGATGTCAAGCTATGGACTAGCATTGAATCGCTAAATTTAAATCACGACTGAACTTTTAATTTTTCGGGGAAAAAGGAAAAAAGTTCTAAATTACCTTGAGAAAAGATTTTAGGTTCGAAAGTCGATTATGTGAGGGGAAGGTATTAGCACCCCTCACATCCGTTGTACTCAACGGGAACCTTTCAGTCGGCTTAGGCTTAAAATGCTTCGATGTTTTACTTGCGTGTTTAAACATATATAAAAGAAAATATATATATATATATATAAACATAATGCGAGACGAAGAAAGAGATAAAAACAAACAAAAGGGAAAAAACAAGTTTTATTAATGGGCTTGACAAGATATCGATCTTGCTCCTACGTATCTCCCGGTAGTCGGAGAATTCAAAGCGTACGTAGTTCTTTGGTAGAAAAAGTTTGTATGTTGGATTCGTTTTAGTAAAAAAAGATTTGATCGCGTCCGAGCAAAAAAAGTTTGAAAAAAGAGAAAGTAATGAAAGTAAATGTCAACTGTTCGGGTTGCTGCCGAACTGGCCATTGACGACAATGCATAAAAATAAATGATTTGATAAAAAGTTTTTGCACTCGGACTTGAACAAAGGTTTTAAAACGTACGAAGACGTACAAAGCTTTAACATGGTGTAAGATGGACGCTAGGCGATAAACTCGCGCAAGGCGTGAATGTTTTGACAAAAAAAATAAAAAGACAGACGCACAAAGGCGAAAAATTCGCGCACGGCGTAAATGTGGACGCGCAAGGGTGCGAAGGGTTCGGATTGACCACGAGGGCCAAGAAAAGGGTAAAAATGGCCACAAGGGGGCCAAGGGAAGGTTGAGCGTGCTAGACGCGTCAAAGGTGGAATGACGGTTGCCCGAGCGACGAGACATACGTCACGCATTCGTACAACCGAGGTTTGGGGAGACATACGTCAAGCCATTCCCGTTTCATTCAAGTTTGGTTTGGTCGGGACTCTAAGGAATCTCAAAGGGAACCAAAAAATGCCTTAAAAGGAAAAGTAAAAAGAAGGGGATCACGAACAAGTTTGTTGTTCGAGTTTAATAAAATCATGAACATTACTTGTTGCTTAAGTTATTGAAACTCAAGAACGAGTATAGTTCAAGTTTAAATGATGAACAAGGATCATAAAACATACACAAATTTGGAAAGTTCACAAGTTCGGCTCATCTTGAGTTTGGGTTTAAAAGAGTGAGCAAGCTCGGCTTAAGTTCGCGTTTGGATTGAAAATCATGAACAACATGGTTGTTCAAGTTTGTTTTGAAATAGACGAACTTTGCTTGCTACTCAAACTTGGTTTTGGAAAATATTAAGAACATAACTTGTTTCACAAGTTACTCAAAATTTGTCGCACGAACTTGTGAAATCTTCAAAGTTGTGCATGATTATGAATTGGGTTTGGACAAAAATGGTTTTAACCCTCTTTAGGTTCTGAATCAAGGGCTGGAATCCCAAAAATTTGACATTTGAATGCCTGATTCATGTTCTGAATTTCAACATACTTCGCAGAGCGGCCAGAACTTGGCTCTGCGAAGTCAGGTTCTGGTGTGTTCGCAGTGCGAGCAATACTTTGCTCTGCGAAGTATGTGAATTTTCAAACTCAGAAGCTGTTTCTGAACAGAAGTTCAGAAACTGCTTCTAAGCAAGCTTCAGAACCCAAAGGTGGTTAAAAAACTTGACAAAATGGAAGAAAATGGGATGGAAAAACACAGTTTTAAAGCTTGGCCCCTTTGAGGTCCTTTTTGAGTTTCAAAAGGGGTTTTTGTGCACAAAGTGAAATTGGACAAAGCAAGATATGCAAACAGCAAACACAATAAAAAAGAAGGATTATAGGAGACTTACAGAACTCCTAGCAATGCTTGAGCAAGATTGGAAGTGGCTTGCTTGCTTTGTGAGAGGTTATGAACAATGTTCTAATTGTTTGTGATGGACTGATTTTGTGCTGCAATGCAAGGGATTTTTGTGTGGATTTCGTGTGTATTGGCTCTCTGAATTGGTCTATTGATTGTGTGTGCAACTGGCTTTTTCAATGTGTGTGATCCTTGTGCCTTGGCATTCCTTTTATAGGCCAAAATGCAAATCTATGTAATGATGGTAAATCTCTAGATTCTAGCTGGTTTGTGGGCTAAATCCAGGTTAAAACACTTTGCATTAAATGCTAATGGATAGAACTTGCTTTGCCTTGTGCCAAGGGGCAAGGTCTTGACTGATCTCAGCCACAAATGTCATTAATTCTAGAAGGTAATGATGGTAAAAACTGTAAAACAGGGCAGCTGCAAAAGGGATGATTCTTGGGATCAATCCTTGCAATCTTGGAAGGTCAAGCAATCAAAACGTGTACTGCCATGTACAGGGAGATTGGGGGAAGCAAAATGAGCATGTGGGGTTATGTGTGGGAGGAGAAATCCAGCTCAAAACAGGGCACACCAAACAGCTTTTTTGCAACAAAAACCACTTGTGTTTGACTGGTTTTGGCAGAGAAAAAGGGAAGGAAAGGGATCAAGCAGCTGGCTGGCAAGCTTAGGTTGGGTGAGGGGTCAATTTGGAGGGACAAGAGCTGACCAAGGGCAGCCAATTTGTTTGATCACATGATAGGTTGGAAGAAAATCCTTCTTTCCTTTTACCTTTAATGTCACACATTAAATCTTGCCTTGCTGCACCAAATCAGTCACAAAACAGAAATAATAAAAGTAATAATGCTACTAATAACAATTGTAGTTGAAAGCAAAAAAGATAAACCAATGTATAAAAATCTGCAGAAAATTTCGCAGAGGTCGCAGTGCGAAGGTGATTTCGCACTGCGAACTCCACTTTTTTTGATTTTTGTATTTAAAAATAAAAAGGTAAAAATGGAGAAATAATAATAATATATAATGATAATAATGATGATAAAAAAATGCAAAAATGCAAATGATAATGATAATAAGGAAAATAGTAGATGATAATAATAATGAAAAATGATGATATTAAATAATAATAATAATAAAAATAAAAAAAATGATAAAAACTTAATAATATTAATTAAAATAAAACCTTAATAGTAGTAAAGGATAATAATGATATTATTAAAGAAAAATAGAATAACAATAATACTAATAATATTAAGGATAATGGAAATGCTAGTAATGATATTAATAAAATGCAAACAAAAATACTATAACAAGAACGAAATAATACAAAGTAATAATAAGTAATGAAAATAATAAAAGATAAAACACACAAAAATATAAGTCAAAAAATGGGGTATGACAACTGCTGAGGCTGAATACATTGCTGCTGGTAGTAGTTGTTCACAACTGGTTTGGATGAAGTAGATGCTTGAAGAGTATAACATTGAACAAGGAACCATGACACTTTATTGTGATAACCTCAGTGCAATTAACATTTCTAAGAACCCTATTCAACACAGCAGAACTAAACACATTTCTAAGAGCTGTTTGTGGTCGTGGTCCTGAAGTGTTTCCAAATTTTTAGAATTTTTCAGAATTCAGAAGTAAGGGGGAGTGTTGTGAAGCTAGACTGAGTGTTTATGCATTTGTGAAGCTTCAGGGGGAGTGTTCTTGTGTTGATCAGAGAAGCTGAAGTGTTCCTGTGATGATCAGAAGCTGTTGTATGTGCTTCAGTTGACCAGAAGCTGAAGCTGGTTGTTTAACATAGTTGTATCCGCTGCTACAAACTCTGAGCTATGCTATGTTTGATTGATTTTGTGGAGTTCTTCATTGTTGAGATTGTTTATGTTTGAAATTTTGGCCAGGCAATAAACAGAGTTACCAGGTTCTGAACCAGACAGGTTCTGAACAATATGAAGGGCACAACAACTTGCTAAAACAGAGCACACACAAACACAATGCAAAGCAAGAAAATAAAGTGCAGGAAAGTAAAAGGCACAGAGGTTTGTTAACCCAGTTCGAAGTAAACACCTCCTACTCTGGGGGATACCAATCCAAGAAGGAAATCCACTATTGGATTCAATCCTCAAGACTCAGACACTGACTCCCAGTTCCTATCCCAAGCAATTAACCTCCACCTAGTCAGACTTCTACTCAACTCTGAGTATTAGAATCCTCTAACTTCCTATTCAAGCAACTGCAACCCAGCTACTTGAACAACCCTTGAACTAAAACCTAGTTCTGAAAACTACCCTGTTTTTGAAGACACACTTCAACAACAAAACTTCATTCGTACCTAAAGGCTTAGAATGAATTACAACTCAATAAATCCTAAACCAACTCAAAGCATATGAGTGGTGCACAATAAAAACTCTAAGTTTTAAAACACAGACTCAATCTCTGAATTATAACACTAAATTCGTAAGTCTTGAAAGCAACATCACTCCTCCTTTTATAACCTTCAGCAAGTCTCTTAATTATGTAGCCAATATTCTGAATTGGATTTGTTTTTGAATTATGAATAATCCAATTAGGAAACAAATAAAACTGCATTGTATCTTGAAAGATTATATCAGGAAAATACGAGCTTGCATAAATCCAAACCAAATCTTCATGAAATCTTCTTCAAAGAAACCAGTATTCTAGAAGCAATATGCGTGGATAAATCCTCAATAAATCTTGCAAAGATTCGCACAGAAATAACATGAAAATATGCAGCTTCTGATGAAGTCAACAAAAGTCAACGTGGGCATCAGAACCTGAATCAGCTTCTGAAGTGCTACAGTGCTTCTGATGAAGCATTCAGCTTCTGAAGTCATTTTTAGCTTCTGAACAGCTTCAAATGAAATTTCTTGCAACTGAAGACTTGTTATAAATATGGAGATGCTTCTAAACAACACTTTGGTTTTGCCAAAATATGCAGCCAACACCAAAATACTCAACAATCTCCTCCTTTGGCAAATTTTTGGCTAAAACCATCCAAGTTCTTCAATCTCCCTTATAATCAACTCAGCAATGAAGAACTCTACAATAAAATAACATAGCATAGAGCTAAGCAGCGGACAAACATAATCTGAGCTATGCTTAAATCAACAAAAACCAATCAGTTTCAGCTTCTGAACACGGATACATAAATAACAGCTTCTGAGCACATTCAGCATCACTTTAGGACAACTGAAACCACATAAAACTCTCCCTCTGAAACACACCAGCTTCACAAACATTCCCTCTGCAACTCAGCTTCTCATACAAACTCCCCCTTACTACTGAACTGCAGTGAAAAATGGGATCAGAGCATACTTCAGGAGCTAAACACAGTTGTTCTTCAGGACCACACTTCAGGACCATGTCATCACTCAGGATAACAACTATCATGTACTCCCCCTGAGACACATATTTCCCTTTACTCATATCTGAACATATCTTGTTGCAAAGGTTCTGAACTCTGAACATAAAGCTTAGCTTTTGAACAACACTAGTCACCTTCTGAATCACTGGCACACATTCTGAACAACTCTTGTCTGAACTTAAACATAGATTTTTCTCCCCCTTTTTAGCCACAAAATTATGACAAACTTCAGACTTCAAATAGGGATTAAAATCAAAACAAGTAACATAGATCTTTGAAAACATATCAGACTTAGACTCAGGTTCAGGATCACACTTAGCACAGGTACAACTGGCAGGTACTCTATCTTCCTCACATCCAGTTTGCAGTAATTGCTATAATTCTTCATGTAAACACACACCTAACTTGCTCCTCAGATTCTCAAACTGTTTAGCATCCAAGCCTTTTGTGAATATGTCAGCAATTTGCTCTTCAGTAGCCACATGTTCCAGCTGAATAATCCTGTACTCCACAAGGTTTCTGATAAAATGGTGTCTGATATCAATGTGTTTAGTTCTGCTGTGCTGTATTGGGTTCTTAGAGATGTTGATAGCACTCAAATTGTCACAAAATAAGGTCATAGTGCCTTGTTTCATGTTGTACTCCTCCAGCATCTGTTTCATCCAAACTAGTTGTGAACAACTACTCCCAGCAGCAATGTACTCAGCTTCAGCAGTTGACAATGAAATACAATTTTGTTTCTTGCTGAACCAAGAAATTAAGTTATTTCCTAAAAAGAAACAACCTCCTGAAGTGCTCTTCCTGTCATCAGCACTTCCATCCCAGTCAGCATCACAATATCCCATCAATTCAGAACTTGAACTGTGTGAATACATGATTCCATAGTCACTTGTGCTATTCACATACTTCAGGATCCTTTTAACTTGTGTCAGATGACTCATCTTAGGATCAGCTTGATATCTTGCACATACTCCAACAGCATAAGTGATATCAGGTCTGCTTGCAGTTAGATACAATAAGCTTCCTATCATGCTTCTGTACTGACTTTGATCAACTGATACTCCTTGTTCATCTTTGGTTAGCTTCAGATGAGTAGCAGCTGGTGTCTTCTTATGAGCAGCAGATTCCATACCAAACTTCTTCACAATGTTCTTGGCATATTTACTCTGAGAAATAAAGATTGTATCTTCCATTTGCTTGACTTGTAATCCAAGAAAATAAGTCAGCTCACCAACCAAACTCATTTCAAATTCTGACTGCATTTGCTGAACAAACAATTTGACCATCTTCTGAGACATCCCTCCAAACACTATATCATCCACAGAAATCTGAGCAATCATCAGACTCCCATTTTCATCTTTCACAAACAAAGTCTTATCAGAACCTCCTTTTCTGTAACCTTCAGTCTTTCATACCATGCTCTTGGTGCTTGCTTCAATCCATACAAGGCTTTCTTCAACTTGTACACATGATCAGGAAACTGATGATCCACAAAACCCTTAGGTTGTTCAACATAAACTTCTTCTTGCAAATATCCATTCAGAAATGCACTCTTCACATCCATCTGGAATAATTTGAACTTGAGAATGCAGGATACACCCAACAGCAGTCTTATGGACTCTAGTCTGGCCACAGGTGCAAAGGTCTCATCAAAATCAAGTCCCTCAACTTGAGTATAACCCTGAGCAACCAACCTTGCCTTGTTTCTGACTACAGTACCATTTTCATCTGTTTTATTCTTGTATATCCATTTAGTGCCAATCACATTCAGCCCTTCAGGTCTTGGTACTAGATCCCACACTTCACTCCTTTTGAATTGATTCAACTCATCTTGCATTGCTTCAATCCAAAATTCATCAGTTAGGGCTTCTTTCACATTTTTAGGTTCAAGCTTTGACACAAAGCAGGAATCAGTAGCAGCTGGGTCTGATCTTCTTGTTCTGACCCCTTGATCCAAGCTCCCAATGATAAGCTCCTTAGGATGATCCTTCTAAACTCTAATTGATGGCCCTTTATTGGCAGGATCATGATCTGGATGCACTTCTGCTTCTTCAGACTCTGGATGCATTTCTGCTTCTGAAGATTGTTCTTCTGATGCTTCAGACTCTGGAACAACTTCAGACTCACCTCTATCTTTCTCAGCAGATAGATCATCAATTACCACATTAATGGACTCCATCACAACCTTGGTTCTGGAATTAAACACCCTATAAGCTCTGCTGTTCACTGAATAACCTAGGAATATGACTTCATCAAACTTAGGATCCAGTTTTCTTCTATTTTCCCTGTCAGCCAAAATGTAGCATCTGCTCCCAAAAACATGGAAATATTTGACTGTAGGCTTCCTCCCTTTCCACAGTTCATACAATGTAGATGCTGTTACCTTTTTCAAAGTGACTCTATTGTGTATGTAACATGCAGTGTTCATTGCTTCAGCCCAGAACATATATGGAAGTTTCTTAGCATGCAGCATTACTCTTGCACATTCTGCTAATGTCCTATTCTTCCTCTCAAAAACACCATTTTGCTGAGGTGTGATAGGTGCAGAGAACTCATGCTTTATACCTTCAGAAGCACAGAATTCTGAAAAACTCTTGTTTTCAAACTCTTTGCCATGATCACTTCTGATTCTGACTATGCCACAATCTTTTTCTCTTTGTAATTGAATGCACAGGTCTTTAAATACTTCAAAAGTATCAGATTTTTCTCTAACAAAACTGATCCATGTGAATCTTGAGTAGTCATCTACCATTACAAATGCATACCTCTTCCCTCCAATACTTTCTACTTGCATAGGCCCCATTAAATCCATATGAACAAGTTCTAGTACTTTAGTAGTTACCTGATGAACTAATCTGGGATGAGACTTTCTTGTTTGTTTCCCAATTTGACAATCACCACAAACATTGTCCTCATTGATCTTCAGATTAGGTACACCTCTGATAGCTTCAGTACTTAGGATTTTCTTCATGCCTTTCAGATGCAGATGTCCCAGTTTCTGGTGCCAGAGCTTGACTTCCTCTTCTGAGCTCATGAGACAAGAAGTCAGGCTTCTTTCTTCTTCAGACACCCACAAATAGCAATTGTTTTTGGATCTGCAGCCCCTCATCTGAGTTTTACCTTCCTGATCAGTAACAATACACTCTAGCTTGTTGAAATTCACTTTTAAATCTTGATCACAAAGCTGGCTAATACTGATCAGATTAGAGGTTAAACCTTCCACCAGTAGCACATCATTAAGTTTGGGCAACCCTTCATTGATCAAATCACCAATACCCAGAATTTGACCTTTTACTCCATCTCCAAATGTGACATAACTTCTGGAGTATGATCTGATATTGCTCAGCAGCTTCTTCACACCAGTCATGTGCCTTGAACAACCACTGTCAATGTGCCCATCTTCTTTTGAGGTGGCTCTCAATGAAGTTTGAGCAATCAGGCCAACATTCTGAACTTTGGGCTTCCATACCTTCTGAACATTGTGTCTGATAGCAGCTGGTTCAATTCTTCTATACTGAAAATGTTCAAGATAGCCATAAAGTTTGAAGCAGAATGGTTTGATATGCCCTTTCTTTCCACAATGATGACAGATCCATGGATGATTTCTCCTCCTTCTGTTTCTGAAAAAGTTATGGGGTTGCTTCTGAGGTAGCATCTGAACATGCTTCTGACCTTGCATCTGAGGTCTCATCTGAGTATGCTTCTGACCTTGCATCTGACCTTGCATCTGAGGTCTCTTCTGAGCTTTCTTCTGAGTTGGCATCTGGGCTTGTTTCGGAGGTCTTATCTGAGATGTTCCAATCATAGGATTATTAGTTTTAGTGGCAGGAACAAATTCTTTAACAAGAATCTTCTGTTTGGTAAAACCTAAACCAACTTTTCCTTGTTTCTGGACATCCAGAATCTCCTCCAACTTATCAGTAGCTGAGTTCATCATCCTAACTTGCTTCTTCATCTGATCAAGTTGGGATTTAAGTTGGTTTACTTCTTCTTTTAATTCTGAATTCTGCACTAGAAGTTCTCCTTTTTCAGCCTCCAGTTAAAAAATAGTCTCCTTCTGATCCAAAACTTGTTTGCAAACCTCAACACTTCTGGTATACAACTTCCTGTAGTTGTCAGCTAGTTCATCATAAGAGTTTTTAGCAGCTTCAGACACAGATGAAGCTTCAGACTCTGAATCAGACTCTGAAAAAGTCTCAGACTCTAAAACTGCTTCCTTTTTCAAGATAGCTCCTGATCTTACTACCAGACCAGTGTCACACATACCAGATTCACTTACAACATCATCTATAGAATCATCATCAGACCATGCAACAGCTAGGCTCTTCTTCTTCTGCTTCTTAAGAAAAGTAGGACATTCAGTTTTGATATGTCCATAGCCCTCACACTCAAAACACTGCACACCTTTGGCTTGGTTACTTTTCTCCTCAGACTTGGCCTTCTTCTCATCAGTTTGTTGCTTCTTGTTATTGAATTTGAAATTCTGACCTTTGGCTTTGGCTTTTCTGTTAACATTCTTCAGAATCTTGTTGAATTGTTTTCCCAGCAACACTAGAGCTTCTGATAAGTCATCCTCATCAGACTCTTGTTGATCATCAGCTTCAGAATTCACACTAAAAGCTACACCTTTTCCTTTCTTCTCAGTCTGTTTACAGAAGGCAGTTTCAAAATTGAGCAATGACCCAATCAGCTCCTCAAGCTTCAAAGTGGTAATATCATGAGCCTCTTCAATTGCTGTCACCTTCATATCAAATCTTTTGGGCAGGGACCTGAGGATTTTTCTCACTAACTTCTCATCTGACATCTTCGCCCCAAGAGAATCAAAGGAATTAGCCATATCCTGCACATTCATGTAGAAATCCTGGATATTTTCATCCTCCTTTATCTTCAGGTTCTCAAACTTAGTAGTCAGCAACTGGAGTCTGGACATCTTGACTTTACAGGTTCCTTCATGAGTTGTTTTCAGAATTTCCCAAGCATCCTTAGCCACAGTACATTGTTTGATGAGTTTGAACATGTTCTGATCAACACCATTGAAAATAGCATTCAAAGCTTTTGAATTTCCTAGTGATAGATCCTCTTCAGCTTTGGTCCATTCTTCTTCAAGCTTCAGAACCTCAGTCTTGTTCCCATCTTTGTCCAAACTACTGGATGATCCCAGCCTTTAATCACAGCTTTCCAAGTCTTGCTGTCAATAGACTTTAGAAAAGCACACATCCTAGACTTCCAATACTCATAGTTTGTGCCATCTAGTAAGGGTGGTCTATTGACATAGCCTCCTTCTCTATCAATGCTTGGCAGATATTAAATACCTCTGGATCTCACCCAAATTACAGGCAAGGTCCCTGCTCTGATGCCAATTGAAATTCTGGCCAGGCAATAAACAGAGTTACCAGGTTCTGAACCAGACAGGTTCTGAACAATATGCAGGGCACAACAACTTGCTAAAACAGAGCACACACAAACACAATGCAAAGCAAGAAAATAAAGTGCAGGAAAGTAAAAGGCACAGAGGTTTGTTAACCCAGTTCGGAGTAAACACCTCCTACTCGGGGGGATACCAATCCAGGAAGAAAATCCACTATTGGATTTAATCCTCAAGACTCAGACACTGACTCCCAGTTCCTATCCCAAGCAATTAACCTCCGCCTAGTCAGACTTCTACTCAACTCTGAGTATTAGAATCCTCTAACTTCCTATTCAAGCAACTGCAACCCAGCTACTTGAACAACCCTTGAACTAAAACCTAGTTCTGAAAACTACCCTGTTTTTGAAGACACACTTCAACAACAAAACTTCATTGGTACCTAAATGCTTATAATGAATTACAACTCAATAAATCCTAAACCAACTCAAAGCATATGAGTGGTGCACAATAAAAACTCTAAGTTTTAAAACACAGACTTAATCTCTGAATTATAACACTAAATTCGTAAGTCTTGAAAGCAGCAGCACTCCTCCTTTTATAACCTTCAGCAAGTCTCTTAATTATGTAGCCAATCTTCTGAATTGGATTTGTTTTTGAATTATGAATAATCCAATAAGGAAACAAATAAAACTTGTTGAGTCTTTTGGTGTTGGCTGCATGTTTTGGCAAAACCAAAGTGTGGTTTGGAAGCATCTCCATATTTATAACAAGTCTTCAGTTGCAAGAAATTTCATTGGAAGTTGTTCAGAAGCTCAAAATGACATCAGAAGCTGAATGCCTCATCAGAAGCACTGTAGCTGTTCATAAGCTGAATTCAGGTTCTGATGGACGCGTTGACTTTTGTTGACTTCATCAGAAGCTGATGTTTTTCAAGTTATTTTTATGCGAATCTTAGCTACATTTGGCAAGGATTTGTTCCAGGATTATTGCTTCTAGATTGCTGTTGAATTGGAGAAGATTTAATGAAGATTTGGTATTAAATTATGAAGCTCGTATTATTTCTGCAGAATCTTTAAAAGATACATTCCTGGTTTATTTGTTTCCTTATTGGATTACTCATAATTCAGAAACAAATCTAATTCAGAAGATTGTGAGCATCATTAAGAGCTTTGCTGAAGGTTATAAAAGGAGGAGTATTGCTGCCATTCAAGACTTACGAAATACAGAGTATTAATCAGAGAATAGAGTCTTTGTTTTAAACTTAGAGTTTTTGTTTGTGCACCACTCTGTTAGAGTTGGTTTAGGTTTGTTTTGAGTTGTAATCACTCTAAGCCTGTAGGTATGAGTGCTTGTCTTTGTGTATTGAAGTTGTCTTCAAAAACAGGGGAGTTTTTGTGTTCAGAACTGGGTTAAGTTCAAAGGGTAGTTCAAGTAGCTGGGTTGCAGTTGCTTGAATAGGAAGTTAGAGGTTTTCTAATACTCAACGTGTTAGGTAGAATTCAAGACTAGGTGGAGATTAATTGCTTGGGATAGGAACTGGGAGTTAGTGTCTAAGTCTTAAGGATTAATTCCAATAGTGGAATTCCTTCCTGGATTGGTATCCCCCAGAGTAGGAGGTGTTTACTCCGAACTGGGTTAACAAACCTCTGTGTTTTTAGCTTTCCTGCACTTTATATTCCTGCTGATTATTTGCTTTTATATTGTGCTAAGTTCTGTTCAGAGCCTGTTAGGTTCAGAACCAGTTTTAATCAGAACCTGTTAGTTTCTCTTAAGTTTTGCCTGGCCAGAATTTCAATTGGCATCAGAGAAGGCACCCTGCCTGTAATTTGGGTGAGATCCAGAGGAGTTTATTTCTGGCAAGCATGGATAGAGAAGGAGGCTATGTCAATAGACCACCCCTACTAGATGGCACAAACAATGAGGATTGGAAGTTAAGGATGTGTGCTTTTCTAAAGTCTATTGACAGCAGGACTTGGAAAGTTGTGATTAAAGGCTGGGATCATCCTGTGTATACAGACAAAGATGGTAACAAGACTGAGGTTCTGAAGCCTGAGGAGGAATGGACCAAAGCTGAAGATGATCTGTCACTGGGAAATTCAAAAGCTTTGAATGCTATCTTTAATGGTGTTGATCAGAACATGTTCAGACTTATCAAACAATGTACTGTAGCTAAGGATGCTTGGGAAATTTTAAAGACAACTCATGAAGGAACTTCTAAAGTCAAGATGTCCTAGATTGCAGCTGCTGACCACCAGGTTTGAGAACCTGAAGATGAAGGAGGATGAGAATATCCAGGATTTCTATATGAATGTGCTTGATATGGCAAATTCTTTTGATTCTCTTGGTGAAAAGATGTCTGATGAGAAGTTAGTGAGAAAAATCCTAAGGTCCCTGCCCAGAAGATTTGACATGAAGGTCACTGCAATTGAGGAGGCTCATGATATTTCTGCTATGAAGGTTGAAGAGCTCATTGGTGCTTTTTGCAAACAGACTGAGAAGAAAGGAAAAGGTGTAGCCTTTAATGTGAATTCATGAAGCTGATGATCAACAAGAGTCTGATGAGGATGACTTATCAGAAGCTCTAGTGTTGCTGGGAAAACAATTCAACAAGATTCTGAAGAATGTTAATAGAAAAGCCAAAGCCAAAGGTCAGAATTTCAGATTCAATAACAAAAAGCAACAAACTGATGAGAAGAAGACCAAGTCTGAGGAGAAAAGTAACCAAGCCAAAGGTGTGCAGTGCTATGAGTCTGAGGGTTATGGACATATCAAAACTGAATGTCCTACTTTTCTTAAGAAGCAGAAGAAGAAGAGCCTCGCTGTTGCATGGTCTGATGATGGTTCTGAAGAAGATGATGTTAGTGAATCTGATATGTGTGATACTGGTCTGGTAGTAAGGTCAGGAGCCATCTTGAAGAAGGAAGCTGTTCTAGAATTTGAGACTTTTTTAGAGTCTGACTCAAGTCTGAAGCCTCATCTGTGTCTGAAGCTGCTAAAACTCATATGATGAACTAGCTGATAACTACAACAAGCTGTATACCAGAAGTGCTGAGGTTTGCAAACAAGTTTTGGATCAGAAGGAGACTATTCTACAACTGGAAGCTGAAAAAGGTGATCTGTTAGTGCAGAATTCAGATTTAAAAGAAGAAGTGAACCAACTGAACTCCCAACTTGATCAAATGAAGAAGCAAGTGAAGATGTTGAACTCTGCTACTGATAAGTTGGAGGACATTTTGGGGAATCAGCAACAAGGAAAAACTGGTTTAGGTTTTGTTGATCAGACTCAGATTCCTAAACAGATGAATTTTGTTCCTGCTACTCAAACTCATGATTCTATGGTTGGAACATCAAAGAGGAGACCTCAGAAACAAGCCCAGATGCAAGCTCAGAAGCAAGCTCAGAAGAGACCTCAGATGCAAGGTCAGAAGTATGTTCAGATGCAAGGTCAGAAGCATGGTCAGATGCTACCTCAGAAGCAACCCCAGAAATCTTTCAGAAACAGAAGGAGGAGGAATCATCCATGGGTCTGTCATCATTGTGGAAAGAAAGGGCATATCAAACCATTCTGCTTTAAATTGTATGGTTACCCTGAACACTTCCAATATAGAAGAGTGCAACTAGCTGCACCCAGACACAGTGTTCAAAAGGTGTGGAAACCTAAGGTTCAGAATGTAGGCCTGATTGCTCATACTTCACTGAGAGCCACTTCAAAAGAAGACTGGTATTTTGATAGTGGGTGTTCAAGGCACATGACTGGTGTGAAGAAGCTGCTGAGCAATATCAGATCATACTCCAGAAGTTATGTGACATTTGGAGATGGTGTAAAAGGTCAGATTCTGGGTATTGGAGATTTGATCAGAGAAGGTTTGCCCAGACTTAATGATGTGCTACTGGTGGAAGGATTAACCTCTAATCTGATCAGTATTAGCCAGCTATGTGATCAGGATTTAAAAGTGAATTTTAACAAGCAGGAGTGTATTGTTACTGATCAGGAAGATAAAGTTCAGATGAGGGGCTGCAGATCCAAAGACAATTGTTATTTGTGGGTTTCTGAAGAAGAAAGAAGTCTGAGTTCTTGTCTTATGAGCTCAGAAGAGGAAGTCAAACTCTGGCACCAGAAACTGGGACATTTACACTTGAAAGGCATGAAGAAAATCCTAAGTACTGAAGCTATCAGAGGTGTACCTAATCTAAAGATCAATGAGGACAATGTTTGTGGTGATTGTCAAATTGGAAAACAAACAAGAAAGTCTCATCCCAGATTAGTTCACCAGGTATCTACTAAAGTACTAGAACTTGTTCATATGGATTTAATGGGGCCTATGCAAGTAGAAAGTATTGGAGGAAAAAGATATGCTTTTGTAATGGTAGATGACTACTCAAGATTCACATGGATCAGCTTTGTTACAGAAAAGTCTGACACCTTTGCAGTTTTCAAAGAGATGTGCATTCAACTACAAAGAGAGAAGGACAGTGGGATTATCAGAATCAGAAGTGATCATGGCAAAGAATATGAAAACAAGAACTTTTCAGAATTCTGTGCTTCTGAAGGTATAAAACATGAGTTTTCTGCACCTATCACACCTCAGCAAAATGGTGTAGTTGAGAGGAAGAATAGAACATTAGCAGAATGTGCAAGGGTTATGCTGCATGCTAAGAAGCTGCCATATATGTTTTGGGCTGAAGCCATGAACACTGCATGTTATATCCATAATAGAGTCACTCTGAAGAAGGGAACAACTTGTACCTTATATGAACTATGGAAAGGAAGGAAGCCTACAGTCAAATACTTCCATGTTTTTGGGAGCAGATGCTACATTTTGGCTGACAGGGAAAACAGAAGAAAATTGGATCCTAAGTCTGATGAGGGCATATTCCTGGGTTATTCAGTAAACAACAGAGCTTATAGGGTGTTTAATTCTAGAACCAAGGTTGTGATGGAGTCCATTAATGTGGTAATTGATGATCTGTCTGCTGAGAAAGATAGAGGTGAGTCTGAAGTTGTTCTAGAGTCTGAAGCATCAGAAGAACCAACTTCAGAAGCAGAAAAGCAATCAGAGTCTGAAGAAGCAGAATTGCATCCAGATCATGATCCTACCAATAAAGGGCCATCAATTAGAATTCAGAAGGATCATCCTAAGGAGCTTATCATTGGGAGTTTGGATCAAGGAGTCAGAACCAGGAGATCAGAACCAGCTACTACTGATTCATGCTTTGTGTCAAAGCTTTAACCTAAAAATGTGAAAGAAGCCCTGACTGATGAATTTTGGATTGAAGCAATGCAAGTTGAGTTGAATCAATTCAAAAGGAGTGAAGTATGGGATCTGGTTCCTAGACCTGAAGGGTTGAATGTGATTGGTACTAAGTGGATATACAAGAATAAAACAGATGAAAATGGTACTATAGTCAGAAACAAAGCAAGGTTGGTTGCTCAAGGCTATACTCAAGTTGAGGGACTTGATTTTGATGAAACCTTTGCACCTGTGGCCAGACTAGAGTCCATAAGACTACTGTTGGGTATATCCTGCATTCTCAAGTTCAAGCTATTCCAGATGGATGTGAAGAGTGCATTTCTGAATGGATATCTGCAAGAAGAAGTGTATGTTGAACAACCTAAGGGTTTTGTGGATCCTAAGTTTCCTGATCATGTGTTCAAGTTAAAGAAGGCTTTATATGGATTGAAGCAAGCACCAAGAGCATGGTATGACAGGCTGACTCAGTTTCTTGTGGCTCAAGGTTACAGAAAAGTAGGTTCTGATAAGACCTTGTTTGTGAAAGATGAAAATGGGAGTCTGATGATTGCTCAGATATATGTGGATGACATAGTGTTTGGAGAAATGTCTCAGAAGATGGTCAAACTTTTTGTTCAGCAAATGCAATCAGAGTTTGAAATGAGTTTAGTTGGTGAGCTGACATATTTTCTTGGATTACAAGTCAAGCAAATGGAAGATACAATTTTCATTTCTCAGAGGAAATATGCCAAAAACATAGTGAAGAAGTTTGGTATGGAATCTGCTGCTCATAAGAAGACACCAGTTGCTACTCACTTGAAGTTAACTAAGGATGAACATGGAGTTTCAGTAGATCAAAGTCAGTACAGAAGCATGATAGGGAGCTTATTGTATTTAACTGCAAGCAGACCTAATATCACTTATGCTGTTGGAGTATGTGCAAGATACCAAGCTGATCCTAAGATGAGTCATCTGACACAAGTTAAAAGGATCCTGAAGTATGTGAATAGCACAAGTGACTATGGAATCATGTATTCACATAGTTCAAGTTCTGAACTGATGGGATATTGTGATGCTGACTGGGCTGGAAGTGCTGATGACAGGAAGAGCACTTCAGGAGGTTGTTTCTTTTTAGGAAATAACTTAATTTCTTGGTTCAGCAAGAAACAAAACTGTGTTTCATTGTCAACTGCTGAGGCTGAATATATTGCTGCTGGGAGTAGTTGCTCACAACTGGTGTGGATGAAACAGATGCTGGAAGAGTACAACATGAAACAAGGTGTTATGACATTATTTTGTGATAATTTGAGTGCTATCAACATCTCTAAGAACCCAATTCAGCACAGCAGAACCAAACACATAGACATCAGACACCATTTTATCAGAAACCTTGTGGAGGATAAAGTTATTCAGCTGGAACATGTAGTTACTGAAGAACAAATTGCTGACATATTCACAAAGGCCTTGGATGCTAAACAATTTGAGAATCTGAGAAGCAAGTTAGGTGTGTGCTTACATGAAGACTTATAGCAATTAATGCAAACTGGATGTGAGGAAGATAGAGTACCTGCCAGTTGTGCCTGTGCTAAATGGGATCCTGAACCTGAGTTTAAGTCTAATATGTTTCCCTGGATCTGTGTTACATGTCTTGATTTTGTTCCCTATTTGAAGTGTGAGATTTGTCAGAATTTTGTGGCTAAAAATGGGGAGAAAATCTTAAGTATTGTGTTGGCTCTGATACCAAACATCTTAAGCAATGTGTTGCTGCTCAGAATTAGTTCAAATTTCAGATGTTTAGCTTTCAGTGTTATTCAGAAGATGACTATTTTTGCTCTGATACCAGCAACAAGATATGATTGCTCTGATACCAGCAACAAGATTTGTCCAGATATGATTGAAGGGGAAGATGTGTCTCAGGGGGAGTACATTGTGTTCCTGAAGAGTGGTCCTGAAGATCAAGTGTGCTATGGAGTGTACTCTGATACCATGTTTCACTGCAGTTCAGAGTTCAGAGGAGTTTTTTGTGTTTTTTTTTGTGAGAAGCTGAGTTGCAGGGGGAGTGTTGTGAAGCTGGAATGTTTGTTTGTGAAGCTTCAGGGGAAGTGTTTGTGATGATCAGGAGTTGACCAGTAGCTCTGATACCATCAAACTGAAGCTGTTTTGTGTATTTCATAACTGAATCCGCTGCTTATCACTAAGTTATGATTGATCATTGTGGAGTTCTTCTTTGCTGAGTAAATTTGATGGGAGATTGAAGAACTTGGGTGTGTGAACATTGGTTTTAGCCAAAAATTTGCCAAAGGGGGAGATTGTTGAGTCTTTTGGTGTTGGCTGCATGTTTTGGCAAAACCAAAGTGTTGTTTAGAAGCTTCTCCATTTCTATAACAAGTCTTTAGTTACGAGAAATTTCATTTGAAGCTGTTCAGAAGCTCAAAATGACATCGGAAGCTGAATGCCTCATCAGAAGCACTGTAGCTGTTCAGAAGCTGAATTCAGGTTCTGATGGACGCGTTGACTTTTGTTGACTTCATCAGAAGCTGATGTTTTCAAGTTATTTTTATGCGAATCTTAGCTACATTTGGCAAGGATTTGTTCCAGGATTATTGCTTCTAGATTGCTGTTGAATTGGAGAAGATTTAATGAAGATTTGGTATTAAATTATGAAGCTCGTATTATTTCTGCAGAATCTTTAAAAGATACATTCCTGGTTTATTTGTTTCCTTATTGGATTACTCATAATTCTGAAACAAATCTAATTCAGAAGATTGTGAGCATAATTAAGAGCTTTGCTGAAGGTTATTAAAGGAGGAGTATTGCTGCCATTCAAGACTTACGAAATACAGAGTATTAATTAGAGAATAGAGTCTTTGTTTTAAACTTAGAGTTTTTGTTTGTGCACCACTCTGTTAGAGTTGGTTTAGGTTTGTTTTGAGTTGTAATCACTCTAAGCCTGTAGGTATGAGTGCTGTCTTTGTGTATTGAAGTTGTCTTCAAAAACAGGGGAGTTTTTGTGTTCAGAACTAGGTTAAGTTCAAAGGGTAGTTCAAGTAGCTGGGTTGTAGTTGCTTGAATAGGAAGTTAGAGGTTTTCTAATACTCAACGTGTTGGGTAGAATTCAAGACTAGGTGGAGATTAATTGCTTGGGATAGGAACTGGGAGTAAGTGTCTGAGTCTTAAGGATTAATTCCAATAGTGGAATTCCTTCCTGGATTGGTATCCCCCAGAGTAGGAGGTGTTTACTCCGAACTGGGTTAACAGACCACTGTGTTTTTAGCTTTCCTGCACTTTATATTCCTGCTGATTATTTGCTTTTATATTGTGCTAAGTTCTGTTCAGAACCTGTTAGGTTCAGAACCAGTTTTAATCAGAACCTGTTAGTTTCTCTTAAGTTTTGCCTGGCCAGAATTTCAAAACTGCATTGTATCTTGAAAGATTATATCAGGAAAATACGAGCTTGCATAAATCCAAACCAAATCTTCATGAATTCTTCTTCAAATCAACCAGTATTCTAGAAGCAATATGCGTGGATAAATCCTCAATAAATCTTGCAAAGATTCGCACAGAAATAACATGAAAATATGCAGCTTCTGATGAAGTCAACAAAAGTCAACGTGGGCATCAGAACCTAAATCAGCTTCTGAAGTGCTACAGTGCTTCTGATGAAGCATTCAGCTTCTGAAGTCATTTTGAGCTTCTGAACAGCTTCGAATGAAATTTCTTGCAACTGAAGACTTGTTATAAATATGGAGATGCTTCTAAACAACACTTTGGTTTTGCCAAAATATGCAGCCAACACCAAAATACTCAACAATGTTGATTTGAAGAGCTCATCATTTGTGAAACATTGGTTTTAGGCAAAAATTTGCCAAAGGGGGAGATTGTTGAGTTTTTAGAAGTTGGCTGCATGTTTTGGCAAATCCAATGTGTTCAATGGAAGCATCTCTATGTTTATAACAAGTCTTCAGTTGCAAGAAATTTCATTTGAAGCTGTTCCGAAGCTGTTTTGCCCTTCAGAAGCTGAAATCCTTCAGACTCTGAAATAGTGAGTCTGAAGCATCAGACGCACTATTGAAGTGTTGACTTTTGTTGACTTCTTCAGAAGCTGCATATTTACATGTTATTTCTGCACGAATCTTTGCGAGATATATCATGGATTTATTATGGATGAAGAGTTCTAGAATGCTGATTGAATTGGTGAAGATCTAATAAAGATTTGGCTCGTTTTATGAAGTTCGTATTTTACTGAAGAATATTTTTCAAAGATACAATGTAGATTTATTTGGTTATTCTTAATTCAGAAACAAATCATATTCAGAAGATTGGTTTCAGATTAATGATGGTTGCTGAAGATTATAAAAGGAGAGTTGCTGCCATTATTCAAGACACACGAAGAATTGAAGAAAATCAGAGAAATAGAGTCTTAGAGTTTTTAAGCTTTTAGCTTTGTTTGTGCACCACTCTATTGAGTTGGTTTAGGTGTGTTATTGAGTTGTAATCACTCTAAGCCTGTAGGTACGAGTGCAGTTTATGTATTGAAGTATTTCTTCAAAAACAGGGTAGTTTTGTTTAAGTTGTTCAGTAACAGGTTTGTTACTTGAATAGGAAGTTAGTGGTCTCTAATACTCAACGTGTTGGGTAGAATTCAGACTCGGAGGAAGTTAATTGCTTAGGCTGGGAACTGGGTGTTCAGTGTCTTGAGTCATAAGGATTAATTCCTATAGTGGAATTCCTTCCTGGATTGGTATCCCCCAGAGTAGGAGGTGTTTACTCCGAACTGGGTTAACAAACCTTGTGCCTTTTTACTTTCCTGCACTTTACTTTGCTGCTTGTGCTTTGTTTTGTGTGTGCTCTGTTTTTGCAAACTATTGTGTCCTGCATCGTGTTTTGATTGTGTCCAGCCAGAATTTCAGCTTCGTTGTTGTCACCAAGCTACTGGATCTATTGTTATAGAGCTTCTAAGGCCGTCGGGTCCACCATCGGTGGTGGCGGTGATGGTTGTTTGAGTTTGTATGTAAATGTTGCGATTGTTGGTTAGGGATTTACGACCTAGATCGCGAATTGAAGGTTCTAGATTAGGGTTTATCGAAACAGATATGGGTCAATCGTTTGATTTGTGAGGGTTTGTTATGAACCACGGGGGATTCGGAGAATATAGGGTTTCTCTGAAAGGTACGGCAGATTCGCAGCGTTCGGGAGGTGTTTTGAGGCCACTGATAGGCTGCTTTCATTTCAGAGAAGGTGGCAAAGTCAGTTTTACCGTAGCCCCACGGTGGGCTCCAAATGTACTGGTTGTGAGTATAATCTATGAAAACTAGGGTTTTCAGGGTCTGTTTAGGTTATGCCTTGGGAATGATCCCAAGGTTACTATTTGTAGTCCCAATTTGGGCCCAAATCATAAAGGGCCAAAACCGAGGCTAGGGCGCCCTTAAAGGTTGCTGAGGGCGCCCCCGGAGGGTGTCTTTTAGGAGAGTTCCCTCAAGTTGTATAGGATTTTCAGGTGGGCTTTATGCCCTTCTGGAGGGTGCCCAGCGTTACTCTAAGGGTTCAAGCCCTGTCTTTAGGGCTCTCAGGCCTAAATGGTAAGATCTACGGTCCAGTAATAGTCTTCCCCCAAAACAACACTAAAAATCCTAACTTTACAATTTAAAACAAAATATAGTGCAAAACAAAATATTATATTTTAAGGCCAAATCAAATATAAAACTACAACTTGTAACCTCCCTAGTATAATCTAGAGTTAGCGATTTATAGAGTTTACTTGAGTTCATAAGAATTTATCAAAAAGAGAATTTATATATCAATTAACCTGTTTAGTAACATAAAATGGTAAATTAATAATAAGCATTTAAATGATAACTCGAGAGGTTGACAACCTTGGTTATTGCTAACATTTATTATGTCTCTACATATTGCTATAACTATTTTTAAGATTAAAGAAATTATCAAACATCCTAACCACTTATTAGTTGTCATTGTGTGAAAAACATTCTTACCTCATTTGATAAACATGTCCCATTTTAACTCTTGAACGGATTCATAGATGTTTATGACTTATTATCCTCACAATAAGCCAAATGGTGTTTAAGATATTTTACATTTTATAGTGTATATTATCTAATTAAGCTCTTTTTATTTGTCTTTTATATATTTTGTCCAAAGATCACTATAAGTAGCACATGATCATATTCATATTTCACTACAATATACTCTTAATTGAATTAATCAAAGATGAAAACCAAACATTTAATCTTTGAACTCTTTGTTTGTGCACTAATTTTTATCTCTGTTGTGGCAAATGAGCAATCCAAAGATGGGAAAAAACGTATGTGTGTGTATATTAATTGAATGGACAATTTTTCTTTCATTTATTATACTTAATAAAAAGTGTTTGTTAATTTGCAGTTAGGGCAACAGAAGACGGGTTTGGAAGGAAACCATGGCATTCAGGACATTGGAACCCATGGAATGGAAAAGGAAGACAGAAAGGAGGTGAAAAAGAAGGAAACAAAGAAGGTGAAAAAGGTGGTGAAGAAGGAAACAAAGGAGGTGAAAAAGGAGGAAACAAAGAAGGTGAAAAAGGTGATGTAGAAGGAAACAAAGGTGGTGAAGGAGGAAACAAAGGAGGTGAAAAAGGAGGAAACAAAGGTGGTGAAGGAGGAAACAAAGGAGGTGAAAAAGGAGGAAACAAAGGTGGTGAAGGAGGAAACAAAGGAGGTGAAAAAGGAGGAAACAAAGGTGGTGCAGAAGGAAACAAAGGAGGTGGAAAAGAAAAATGAAGGGAATGGGGAACCATAATGTAAACTAGATGTATGCATGTGTGTATTGTATCCAAGATAATATTTAAAATAAAATAATGGACTCTATTTTACCCTATGTCTTATGTTTTAATTGGATGAACATCTTTCTTTAAGTTAATATGCATTTCGTCGATACTCTTAGACTGTATCACCTATATTACCAAAGTTAAATGGACATGAAGTACCATGGTTTCATGTTGTATTATTTTGTTTAACATTATCTATTAATGTCAGTTACTAATTATGTCATGTTATATAACTCAATTATATCAAGCGTGTTGTAGACGATGATGGTGAGAAAAATAGAAGAAAGGGGGATTGAATTGTGTTGGAATTATGTCAAGTCCTCTCACATTTGAGAGATTTTTTTCACTATAATTAATATTGATTACAAATCTATTAGACACCATGTCTAAGATTTCATGTCTCTCCTTGAGGATTTCCTTCAATCCAACATGATCAGAGTTTACAAAAAATTGATGTTTGTTTAAACTTCAGACTCAAAGAGTGATAAACTAATTTAAGCTCAATACAAATGATTTCAAAACACTTAACAAATTCTAAGATGAAAGTTTATAGGAAACAAATATCAAATTGAGTTTGAACATAGGTGAATACAAGACATGAGAAAGATACAAGGTGGAAGAAAACATGACATTGCCAGCATATTCAACTGAAACGAATTGACCATTAGGTAAACTAACTCTAATAGGCTTAATTTTATAGAAAGAGATAAAATGTTCTAAAGAGGAGCAAATATGATCATTGGCACCGGAATCAATGATCCAAAAATCAGAAGGGAAAGAAGAAGAAACAGAGTATATGCCTGAAATAGTGTTTATGGAGGGAGAATGATTTGAGGTAGGCTGAAGAGAATTGGAAACAGATGGGGAAGATGTAGAGGAGAGGAAATTTGACTGTTGAAGCAAGGAAACAAGTTGATGTAACTGATCTTGATTCAAACCAGAAGAAGGCACCACTGCATTACCATCTGGAGCAACCTCAGAAATCTCACCAGTAGAAGCATTAACAAATGAACTGTGTTTGTTAAAGCTAGGATGACCATGCTTTTGATAACAAAACTGAACAGTGTGATTAGGTCTATTACTCGACCGATGAGAAAGTGTAACACCCCGTTTTCTTAAACTCAAAAAGGGGTATTATTTTTTTTTTTCAAGTAAAACAAACTTTGAAATCACTTTAGTTTCGATCAGAGTGCGCATAAAACATTTAATTGAGCCGGCATTTAAATGTACAAAGAAAACTGATATATAAATATCATAGGGCTTCACAAAGCAAGTGTACACCTGAATATATTACAGTCCAAAATAAAAAGGTGCATCAAGCACAAGTATCTCAAAATAAAACTAGCATCTATGCCTATACACAAAAGCACGGTGTACTCTAACACCGGCGCATAGTCTAGCTAACGAGACTCCAGCTCCCTCCTAACTCTGATGGCCACTGCAACCACCACCCTCATCTCCAAACGTCTCAGACGGATCCCTAACACCTGGGGTGGGATAATCCCGTTCATGTATCATGCAAAAATGCAAGGGTCACCACAAAATACAAGTATATATATATATATATATATCCGGTGCGAGAGATTTATACACATACCACATCAAAGCTCATTTACCAATAGAGAAAACTCATTATAAACACATAATACTCCCCACCAACGGGTTCCTTAAATCAAGGCACAACACAAAGCAATTGCGATACTCAAGCATATTATAAGCAATGCACACATAGCCTATAATGCGGACTCTAAAATGATCGTGGTCATCCAGCTCTCTCTGGACTCCACATGCATGACTTTTTTTCCGGGTATAGCTCTTCTATACCGACTCAATAACGGTGGGATAACACCGGGTATAGCTCTTCTATACCGACTCAATAACGGTGGGATAACACCGGGTATAGCTCTTCTATACCAACTCAATAACGGTGGGATAACACCGGGTATAGCTCTTCTATACCAACTCAATAACGGTGGGATAACACCGGGTATAGCTCTTCTATACCAACTCAATAACGGTGGGATAACACCGGGTATAGCTCTTCTATACCAACTCAATAACGGTGGGATAACACCGGGTATAGCTCTTCTATACCAACTCAATAACGGTGGGATAACACCGGCGCAGCCCTCTTGGCGAAACGCATAACCATGAATGCATGAGCATATGCCCTCTCTACATATACTAATGCAACAATACACATATTCTCTTAATATGTAATTACCACATCGACAAGTCTACACATACATTCCACTAGACATGTGTAAAGCAATTAACTCAAGCATATGTATCAACTCAATATGCATACATATTTCTCCCAATTTATATGTAAACAGCACATATAATTCTAACACGTTCTCATCACGAGAATACACGAAATTAGACATGTAATTCACTCAAGAATACACCACAACAAAATAGTTCAAGCATGTCCAATTTCAGTGAAAGACGGAAATAAATAGTGGAGCCCTTACCTTGGCAATTATCCACAACAGAAACTCGTTCAAAACCGCACAACGCGCTTCCTAAAACAAGCAGCGTATAAATCAATAAACATTTCCATACGATATAACCATCAAATGGTGATACCCCTTCTAACTAGGATACCCCTTCTAGCTAGGATACCCCTTCTAGCTCATACCCCTTCTAACTAGGATACCCCTTCTAGCTAGGATGCCCCTTCTAGCTCATACCCCTTCTATATTGATCAAGGTTCACGAAATCGATTTCGTCATTTTTCTCGTTTTCAAAACACATTACAACATTTCACATGTTTATACCAAAGACCAATTTAAAACAGAGACGTGTGAAAAAGACGCAAAAACATGAAACAGAGAATGCTGTCACTGTACAATTTCACTAAGACCTCCTTGGAGTATTTTCATCATAACTCAAAAACTAAAAGTCATTTTCACGTCAAACCAAAGCCACTGGAAAGCTAACAAAATTATCTAAAACCTTCATGTTTACACCCAAGGCCAATTCTGTACCGATCAATACCAGTTTTCGTTTCAAATTCGGAAAAGTTGTGCAGAAAGTCCATAAAAATTCACATGAAAACACTTAGTGAAATTTCCTAGTTTTTCCCAAACTTTTTCCACACTAGTGGCACACTTTTGAAATTGGTTTGTTCACTCCAAAACAAATCATTTTCTTTCTCAAAACACTACCCATATACCATTTTCTTTCCAACCAAAACCAATACAAAACTCAAGATTTTTCTCCCAAAATTTTTCTAAGTCCACAAGACTTTTTGCAACACCCTTAAAACCAACTTTTTCTACATAAAACCAATTGCTCATAAACTCAAAAACCATTATCATTTTTCTCAAATACAAATCAAAACATGTTCTTGATCAATATGACTTTTCCTCAAAACCCTAACTATCCAAAACTCATGAAACTTAATGAAACTAAAACAACTAGTCACAAACATGATGACTACTCACTCATGAATCATCCTCATGGCCTAGGACATAGTATAGCCATATTCTACCAATTTTCTCAACAAATTAAAATTCCAAAAATACATCAAACCTTAATGGTTTGGCCAGCTAAAGTAAAGGAAGAAGTTATTACCTTAGCAAACAACTTCTACAACTTTCTCTAGAATTTTTCCAAGCTTCCAAGGTCCAACAATGGAGAAAATAAAATTTTTGTGAAACTCTAGGGAGAGGAATGGAACTCACGTGTAGAAGAAGAAGATAGAGTGTTGGGAAAATGAATTTTCTCTCTCTCTAAGTCCCCAAAAGTCTACTACTCTTACCAACTATTTCCTCTTGTTCAATCTCACCCATTGGATCAAAAAACACTTTTCATGGCTAATCCCTAGCCCTCTAGATCAAGTCCTCATAACACACACCTCTAGATATTTTTCCCTCTTGGAAAAAACACCCTCGTACTCAGCTCTCGCGCGTCGCGACAAGCAAAACATACAAAAATAACAGTATACGGAATAAACGTCCACATTATTCCGTTTCCAAAAATTATCGCTAAAACAGTTTCTCCGACTGAACTTTTAAACCGTACCTTCTAAAATTTTTCTGAAAGTATTTTCCGACTCGCGTCGATATATAAAACTCATCTCTAAATTTTCACAAAATTCGGAGTCTGCAAAATTTTAAACGACTGATAAAAATCTTCTCTTCGTTTATCAAAAACTCAAATAAAGTCAAACCTCCGAAAACTATTTTCATGGAAAACTTCCTATTTATAAAAGGAACTCATAAACCAAATCTCATTCCTTTTCGGCGTACAAGCGCGAAACAGGCTCAAAAACAGCAAAAACAGTTATATTACACAAAATATAACACAAAACACTAACCTTAAAACTCTAAGACACGTAGCCACCGCTAACGCTCTACAAACCACTGTACACAAAATCTAGGGCCTTACATTACTACCCCCCTAAAAGAAGTTTCGTCCTCGAAACTTAGACATCGACAAACAACCCAGGGTATAACTCTCTGATCTTGCTCTCAAGCTCCCAAGTTGCGTCACCCGTAGTCTCGTTCCATATTACCTTCACCAAAGGTATCTCTTTTGTTCTCAACCGCTTCATCTTTCTATCCGCAATCTTGATCGGCGGAACCTCAAATGACAAGTTCTCTCTCAGTTGGATGTCATCTGGTATGATCACATGCGATGGATCCGGAATATATATTTCCTCAACTGCGACACATGGAACACATCATGTATCAGAGATAGTACCGGTGGCAAAGCTACCCGATAAGCTACCTTCCCAATTCTCTCCGTAATCTGATACGGTCCTATGAACTTAGGAGTCAACTTTCTTGCTTTCAAAGCCCTTCCAACACCCGTTGTTGGAGTAACTCGGAGGAATACGTGATCCCCCGCCTCAAACTCTAAAGGCTTCCTACGCCTATCCGCATAACTCTTTTGTCGATCTTGAGCAACTTTCATCCGTGCCCGTATCGTTCGAACTTTATCTGTTGTTTGTTGCACCATCTCAGGTCCTACTATCATACTCTCTCCATCTTGGTACCAACACAAAGGAGTTTGACACCTCCTCCCGTATAAAGCCTCATAGGGTGCCATCCCTATACTCGTATGGAAACTGTTGTTATACGTGAACTCTATCAACGGCAACACATTGTCCCAGCTTCCACGATCATCTAAAACACATGCTCTCAACAAATCTTCCAACGACTGATTCGTTCTCTCGGTCTGTCCATCGGTCTGGGGGTGATAAGCCGAACTCAACCTCAGTTTGGTCCCCAAAGCCTCATGCAAAGTCCTCCAAAAATGTGAGGTAAACTTAGGATCTCGATCCGACACTATACTCGACGGAATTCCATGAAGCCTCACAATCTCGGCAATGTAAACATCGGTTAATCTCGCTATCGTATCTGTAGTCCTTACCGGTAGAAAATGAGCTGACTTTGTTAACCGATCCACTATGACCCATATACTATCATGCTTCCTCCTGGTCTTGGGCAACCCAGTGATAAAATCCATGGATATGCTATCCCACTTCCACTCAGGTATATCTAACGATTGCAACATTCCCGCGGGCCTCTGATGTTCAATCTTTGCCTTCTGACATGTTAAACAAGATGCTACATACTCAGCCACATCCCTCTTCATACCTGGCCACCAGAAATCTCGCCTCAGATCCTGATACATCTTCGTAGATCCGGGATGAATACTCAACTTGCTCTTGTGCGCTTCCCCTAAAATCGTGCTCCTCAAATTCCTAACATCGGGTACACACACTCTACCGTTGCATCTCAAGATGTTGTCTGATCCCACCTTGAAATCCTTGTTACTTTCTCTAGCTATAAGGCCTCTTTTCTCCACAAGCAACCCGTCATCTTGACAACTTGCAATTTCTTCCAATAACCCATTTGAGATCGTGATCATGCCCAACTTCAAATTGCCTGGTGCCAACTCAACTTCCAGGTGTAGATCTCGGAATTCTCTCAACAACTCTTGTTGACTCGCCATCTGTGCCGAACACACCGATACACTTCTTCTACTCAAAGCATCCGCCACCACATTGGCTTTTCCCGGATGGTATTCTAGCGTGAAATCAAAATCTTTCAAGGTTTCCATCCACCTCCTCTGCCTCATATTCAATTCTTTCTGATCAAAAAGGTACTTGAGACTCTTGTGGTCACTAAACACGACAAAAGTGCACCCATACAGATAATGTCTCCAAATCTTCAAAGCAAACACGACTGCCGCAAGCTCCAAATCGTGAGTCGGGTAATTCTTCTCATGAACTTTCAACTGCCTCGATGCATAAGCCACAGCTCTCTTGTGTTGCATCAACACACAACCCAAACCTTGATGAGAAGCATCACAATACACTTCATACGGTTCATCTGCCTGAGGTAAAACCAAAACTGGCGAAGTCGTCAATCGCTCTTTCAACAATTGAAAACTTGATTCACACTTCTCCGTCCAAGCAAACGGTTGGTCTTTTCTTGTCAATTGCGTCATCGGCGCCACAATCTTCGCAAAGCCTTCAATAAAACGTCGGTAATAACCGGCCAAGCCCACAAAACTCCTTATGTCCGTAACTGTCTGAGGTTGCTTCCACGCAAGCACTGTGTCAATCTTGGCTGGATCCACTGCTATCCCCTCTTGTGATATGATATGACCCAGGAAATTCACTTTTTCCAACCAAAATTCACACTTCGTCGGATTGGCATATAGCTTCCTCTCTCGCAAAACTTGCAAAACTGAGCGGAGATGCTCCTCGTGCTCCTCTTCGCTCCTTGAATAAACCAAGATATCGTCGATAAACACTACCACGAACTTGTCTAAAAATGCATGGAAGATCCGATTCATGTAGTCCATAAATATCGCAGGTGCATTCGTCACTCCGAATGGCATCACCAAGTACTCATAATGCCCATAGCGCGTCCGAAATGCCGTCTTCTGTACATCCTCTTCTCTTACCCTTATCTGGTGATAACCAGATTTCAGATCAATCTTTGAAAATACTGAGGCTCCCCTCAACTGGTCCATCAAATCATCAATACGCGGCAATGGATACCGGTTCTTGATAGTAACCTTATTCAGCTTTCGGTAATCCACACACAAACGGGATTTACCATCCTTCTTTTTAACCAACAACACCGGTGCTCCCCACGGTGACACACTCGGCCTAATAAAGCCCTTGCTCAACAATTCCTCAAGCTGACTCTTCAACTCTATCAACTCAGCTGGAGCCATCCTATAAGGTGCTTCCGAAATCGGACCCGTACCCGGTTGCAAATCAATGAAGAACTCTACCTCTCTACACGGAGGAAACTCTGGAATCTCTGACGGAAAAAACATCTTGAAACTGTCGAACAACTCGAAGTTCCTCTACTCGAATCTCTGACGTCAATCCCAAACTCGCAAGTGACACAATCTCTGGTTCTCCATAGCGCTCTCTAGCCGTCTCCGGAAAATACTTGGCCAAAAATCTCCTCTTGAAATTCTCCCAAGTTATCTCCTCATAAACACCCTCCATGAGAAGTCGAGTGTTCCTCCACCAGTGTTCTGAACCTCCAAGTAACTGATAGGTGGCTAAAGTCACCTTCTCCCCTTCCGGGCAATGAATCGCCCCAAAAATCCTCTCCAATGCTTGGAGCCACAAATCCGCTGTTTCCGGACCTCCCTCCCCATTAAACTTCGGAGGAGTTTGGTGATTGAAACTGGTAAGTAGCCTAGACCCCGCAGCTACGATCTCTCTCTCGCGCTTTTCCATATCTCTCTGCGCCTTAGCTTCAGTCTGGGCAGCCACAGCAGCTGCCATAGTGTTCATGGCATGAGCCATCTGGTTCATGGCCACATCCTCGTCTCTAGGAACAGCAGGTGCCCTTCTCGGAGGCATATTCTATCCTGCACATACCAATTTTTGATTGAGTCCTTATCCCCAAAATTTTCCTCAAAATATCTCTCACACATCATTACCCATAACAGAACCCAAAGCCGATCGCTCGACGGACACAACTCTAGCTAATCTCTAGCCAACTTTGGACTAACAATCCCAATGTACACTTTCCCTTTGAAGATTTAAAGCCGAGCTCTGATACCACAATTGTAACACCCCGTTTTCTTAAACTCAAAAAGGGGTATTATTTTTTTTTTTCAAGTAAAACAAACTTTGAAATCACTTTAGTTTCGATCAGAGTGCGCATAAAACATTTAATTGAGCCGGCATTTAAATGTACAAAGAAAACTGATATATAAATATCATAGGGCTTCACAAAGCAAGTGTACACCTGAATATATTACAGTCCAAAATAAAAAGGTGCATCAAGCACAAGTATCTCAAAATAAAACTAGCATCTATGCCTATACACAAAAGCACGGTGTACTCTAACACCGGCGCATAGTCTAGCTAACGAGACTCCAGCTCCCTCCTAACTCTGATGGCCACTGCAACCACCACCCTCATCTCCAAACGTCTCAGACGGATCCCTAACACCTGGGGTGGGATAATCCCGTTCATGTATCATGCAAAAATGCAAGGGTCACCACAAAATACAAGTATATATATATATATATATATATCCGGTGCGAGAGATTTATACACATACCACATCAAAGCTCATTTACCAATAGAGAAAACTCATTATAAACACATAATACTCCCCACCAACGGGTTCCTTAAATCAAGGCACAACACAAAGCAATTGCGATACTCAAGCATATTATAAGCAATGCACACATAGCCTATAATGCGGACTCTAAAATGATCGTGGTCATCCAGCTCTCTCTGGACTCCACATGCATGACTTTTTTTCCGGGTATAGCTCTTCTATACCGACTCAATAACGGTGGGATAACACCGGGTATAGCTCTTCTATACCGACTCAATAACGGTGGGATAACACCGGGTATAGCTCTTCTATACCAACTCAATAACGGTGGGATAACACCGGGTATAGCTCTTCTATACCAACTCAATAACGGTGGGATAACACCGGGTATAGCTCTTCTATACCAACTCAATAACGGTGGGATAACACCGGGTATAGCTCTTCTATACCAACTCAATAACGGTGGGATAACACCGGCGCAGCCCTCTTGGCGAAACGCATAACCATGAATGCATGAGCATATGCCCTCTCTACATATACTAATGCAACAATACACATATTCTCTTAATATGTAATTACCACATCGACAAGTCTACACATACATTCCACTAGACATGTGTAAAGCAATTAACTCAAGCATATGTATCAACTCAATATGCATACATATTTCTCCCAATTTATATGTAAACAGCACATATAATTCTAACACGTTCTCATCACGAGAATACACGAAATTAGACATGTAATTCACTCAAGAATACACCACAACAAAATAGTTCAAGCATGTCCAATTTCAGTGAAAGACGGAAATAAATAGTGGAGCCCTTACCTTGGCAATTATCCACAACAGAAACTCGTTCAAAACCGCACAACGCGCTTCCTAAAACAAGCAGCGTATAAATCAATAAACATTTCCATACGATATAACCATCAAATGGTGATACCCCTTCTAACTAGGATACCCCTTCTAGCTAGGATACCCCTTCTAGCTCATACCCCTTCTAACTAGGATACCCCTTCTAGCTAGGATGCCCCTTCTAGCTCATACCCCTTCTATATTGATCAAGGTTCACGAAATCGATTTCGTCATTTTTCTCGTTTTCAAAACACATTACAACATTTCACATGTTTATACCAAAGACCAATTTAAAACAGAGACGTGTGAAAAAGACGCAAAAACATGAAACAGAGAATGCTGTCACTGTACAATTTCACTAAGACCTCCTTGGAGTATTTTCATCATAACTCAAAAACTAAAAGTCATTTTCACGTCAAACCAAAGCCACTGGAAAGCTAACAAAATTATCTAAAACCTTCATGTTTACACCCAAGGCCAATTCTGTACCGATCAATACCAGTTTTCGTTTCAAATTCGGAAAAGTTGTGCAGAAAGTCCATAAAAATTCACATGAAAACACTTAGTGAAATTTCCTAGTTTTTCCCAAAACTTTTTCCACACTAGTGGCACACTTTTGAAATTGGTTTGTTCACTCCAAAACAAATCATTTTCTTTCTCAAAACACTACCCATATACCATTTTCTTTCCAACCAAAACCAATACAAAACTCAAGATTTTTCTCCCAAAATTTTTCTAAGTCCACAAGACTTTTTGCAACACCCTTAAAACCAAACTTTTTCTACATAAAACCAATTGCTCATAAACTCAAAAACCATTATCATTTTTCTCAAATACAAATCAAAACATGTTCTTGATCAATATGACTTTTCCTCAAAACCCTAACTATCCAAAACTCATGAAACTTAATGAAACTAAAACAACTAGTCACAAACATGATGACTACTCACTCATGAATCATCCTCATGGCCTAGGACATAGTATAGCCATATTCTACCAATTTTCTCAACAAATTAAAATTCCAAAAATACATCAAACCTTAATGGTTTGGCCAGCTAAAGTAAAGGAAGAAGTTATTACCTTAGCAAACAACTTCTACAACTTTCTCTAGAATTTTTCCAAGCTTCCAAGGTCCAACAATGGAGAAAATAAAATTTTTGTGAAACTCTAGGGAGAGGAATGGAACTCACGTGTAGAAGAAGAAGATAGAGTGTTGGGAAAATGAATTTTCTCTCTCTCTAAGTCCCCAAAAGTCTACTACTCTTACCAACTATTTCCTCTTGTTCAATCTCACCCATTGGATCAAAAAACACTTTTCATGGCTAATCCCTAGCCCTCTAGATCAAGTCCTCATAACACACACCTCTAGATATTTTTCCCTCTTGGAAAAACACCCTCGTACTCAGCTCTCGCGCGTCGCGACAAGCAAAACATACAAAAATAACAGTATACGGAATAAACGTCCACATTATTCCGTTTCCAAAAATTATCGCTAAAACAGTTTCTCCGACTGAACTTTTAAACCGTACCTTCTAAAATTTTTCTGAAAGTATTTTCCGACTCGCGTCGATATATAAAACTCATCTCTAAATTTTCACAAAATTCGGAGTCTGCAAAATTTTAAACGACTGATAAAAATCTTCTCTTCGTTTATCAAAAACTCAAATAAAGTCAAACCTCCGAAAACTATTTTCATGGAAAACTTCCTATTTATAAAAGGAACTCATAAACCAAATCTCATTCCTTTTCGGCGTACAAGCGCGAAACAGGCTCAAAAACAGCAAAAACAGTTATATTACACAAAATATAACACAAAACACTAACCTTAAAACTCTAAGACACGTAGCCACCGCTAACGCTCTACAAACCACTGTACACAAAATCTAGGGCCTTACAGAAAGAGTGGAAGTTTCAACAGGAGGTTGCGGGTATGAAAGGAACAAGTGGGGGAGATACTCCGGCTTCTCGGAGATGTTTTGTAACAGCCCGATTTTTAGGATTTATTTATTTAATTGTTTATGTGTGTTTAATTGTTTATTTTGGTGATTTATTGAATTTTGGGAGTTGAAGGGTATTTTAGTAATTTGATAGTTAGTGGCAAATTTGAAATATGTTAGAAGTTTAGACTTTGAGTATTTGAAATAGTGGTGTATAAGTAGTAGGGGGTTTAAGTGAAGTAAAAATGTAGAGAAAAATATTGTGAGTTAATCGTAACAAACCATATTTTGTTTTAAAAGGTAACAAACTTTGTTTTAAAAGATATATTTGAAATGGTAACAAACCTTATTTTATTTTAAAAGGTAACAAACTTTGTTTTAAAAGATATATTTGAAATCGTAACAAACCCTAGAAACTTATTATAAATACACTAGTTAGTGGTTAGTGAATTAGATTATTCATTATTCACAAAACTTTTGAAGACAAGAGAGAGAGATAGAGAGAAGAGGCTTGGAGAAGAGGAAAGCTAGAAAATCAAAGGGGAAGGAGAGGATTGCACTAAGAATAGCAAGAATAGCGAGGAAACTAAGGTAAGAGGGAAGATTATGATTAACATATGGGTTTAAGAAGCAATTGCGTGTTTGGGAGCTTTTAGATTATAGCTTAATTTTACAAATTATGATTAATTGTGTTGATTTTCGTGCTCTTTGTTGATGACTGAATTAAATATGTGTTAAGTTGTTGATTTCATGTTTTTACTTCGTCTAAACTCATATTTGATTTTGTTAATTATGAACTTTGTGAAATTTGGTGAAATTAATGAATAACATGATAATTGATGTTGTTTATGATTAATTGAATTGATTATGAGTATGTTTATGTATTTGTGTTATGAAATTTTGAGGTTATATTGTTTGGGTTAAGTTGGGATTATGGTTGTTGTTGTTTATGTGAAAATTGCTTAAATTGGTGAATTTGAATGAATTATTGACATAATTGATTTTAAGTTGATTTATGTTGTTAATTATGTGCTTATGAACATGTTGATGTGATTAGAAAGCTGGAATTTTTGATGTACAAATCTGTTTGGGATTTTAAGTTGTTTTGGGAAAAAAATGGGTTTTTGAGACGAACTTTGAAAATTAACCGAAAATCTTGTGAAATTCATATCAATTGATGTTTTGTTGTGTAAGCATTGTTTAATTTAAGTGTATTGATTATGGTTAATATCTGTAAATTGATTTTGGGTTCATGGGAATCAAAAATGGGATTTTTGGGTGAGTTTTAAGTGATTCCCGTAGCCGTAGCAACCACTGACAACAACAACTTATTCTGTTACGTCCCTTTTTTCACTAGTTTCTATTTTGAACTGGGTTTCGGTGTAAACATGAAAGTTGTAGATATGGATGTTAGCTTTCAAATGCCGTTGGTTAGACTTCATTTAGAGTTCCATAACTTGAGTTATGATCAAAATACTACACATAGGTCATGGCACATTTTTCGTGAAACTTTCGCATACTTTTTTCAATGAATCTTGAAACATCCTTAAAATTAATAACAAGTCTAAGGAATCATTTAGAGTTAATAAATGAGTAGATAATTATGAAGTTGCGATCTTTAATGATGTTTGGTGTAGTTTGTGTGATTAAATCATGAAACTTCAATTATGAGAATGTTGAAGATTGGAAATACTTGATGTTGTGATGGTTGTGATGTGTTGTTATTTACACATGATATTGATAATGCTATTGATGATGCTATTGATGATGATATTTATGGTGATATTGATGATGTTTGAAATTCTGGCCAGGCAATACTTAAGAGATAAACGCAGGTTCTGAACCAACAGGTTCTGAACAGAACTTAGCACAATATAAAAGCAGATAAACAGCAGAAATGTAAAGTGCAGGAAAGCTAAAAACACAGAGGTTTGTTAACCCAGTTCGGAGTAAACACCTCCTACTCTGGGGGATACCAATCCAGGAAGGAAATCCACTATTGGATTTAATCCTTAAGACTCAGACACTGACTCCCAGTTCTTATCCCAAGCAATTAACCTCCACCTAGTAAGACTTCTACCCAACTCTGAGTAATAGAATCCACTATCTTCCTATTCAAGTAACTAAACCCAGTTACTGAAACCCTTAATCAAAGACACTCTGTTTTTCAGAAAACTTCAAAAACACAAAGACTTCATTCGTACCTAAAGGCTTAGAATGAATTACAACTCTATAAAACTCTAAACCAACTCAAACTGAGTGGTGCACAATAAAGCTAAAAGCTTAAAATACTAAGACTCAATTTTTTGATCTTAAACTCTATAAATCGTGTCTTGAATAGCAGCAGCCCTCCTCTATTTATAGCCTTCAGTCTTGCAGAATAAAATAACAAACTAATCTTTCTGATTTGATTTGTTACTGAAATAAGATTGGTCCAATAATGTAACAAATAAAACTGTACTGAATCTTTTAAAGATTATAGCAGGAAAATATGAATTTCATATCTTTGAACCAAATCTTCAATAAAATCTTCTCCAAATAAATCAACATTCTAGAAGCCATATGCGTGGATAAATCCTCAATAAATCTTGCAAAGATTCGCATAAAAAAACCTTGAAAATAACCAGCTTCTGATGAAGTCAACATAAGTCAACGCTGGTATCAGAACCTGAATTCAGCTTCTGAAGTGCTACAGTGCATTCAGCTTCTGATGACATTTTCAGCTTCTGAATGGCTTCAAAACACAAAACTTGCAACTGAAGAAATGTTTCAAATATGGAGATGCTTCTATTCAATACTTTGGTTTTGCCAAAACATGCAGCCAACACCAAAAGACTCAACAATCTCCCCCTTTGGCAAATTTTTGGCTAAAACCATCCAAGTTCTTCAATCTCCCTTATAATCAACTCAGCAATGAAGAACTCCAAAATGATCAATCATAACATGGCATAGAGCTAAGCAGCGGACAAAGTTATGACTATCATGAAACACACAGAACAGCTTTAGTTTGATGGTATCAGAGCAAGTACTGATTTAACAACTTCAGTTCAAGGTATCAGAGCTACTGATCAACTCCTAATCATCACAAACACTCCCCCTTACTACTGAACAGCAGAGATAGATGGTATCAGACCACAAACCAAAGCACAATTGTTCTTCAGAATCACACTTCAGGAGCTGAATTCTAATGTTCTTCAGGACCACTACACTTCTACACTTCAGGACCACATCATCACTCAGGTATATAACAAGCTTGTACTCCCCCTGAGACACATACTCCCCCTCAAACACATCAGCACATCTCATGTTGCATTGGTTATGAATTCTGAACAAAACATGCAACTTCTGAACCAATCTAGACAGCTTCTGACCCACTGAACAATCTGATAAAACACACTCTGAACAGCTCTTGCCTGATCTTAAGCATAAATTTTTCTCCCCCTTTTTAGCCACAAAATTATGACAAAACACAGGTTTCAGAATGGGGACAAAAATTAAATAAGCAACTGCACAAAAATCTGCAAAAATAATCCCAGTTTCAGACCCAGGATCAGACACAGGTTCAGGAACACTCTCAGCCTTAGCAAAACTGGCAGGTACTCTTTCTTCCTCACATCCAGCTTGCTGTAATTGCTATAAGTCCTTGTACAGGCAAACATTTGAAGATTTCAAAACAGACTTATTCCTCTCATCAATCTTCTTCTGAAATCTATCAATTTTCTTCTGCAAAGAGAGTCTGATGGCAGCAAATTCTTCAGATTCACTATCATCCAGTTTCTTTTCTACTCCAGGTTCATCAACCTTGACTTTGGGTTGCACAGACTTGATATTCTTCAAACCTTCCATGTGTAAATGACCAAGCATTTGACAGATCTTGTCCTCTTCCTCAGATTTCCATAGATAACAATTATCTTCTGATCTGTGGCCGCTCATCTGAACATTACCCTCTTGATCAGTTACCAAACATTCTTTCTTATTGAATTTCACCTCCAAGTCTTGATCACACAATTGACTGATACTGATCAGATTTGAAGTTAGCCCTTTAACTAGCAACACATCATTAAGCCTTGGTAAACCATCACCAATTAAATCACCTATTCCAATAATCTCTCCTTTTGCTCCATCACCAAATGTTACATATTTTCTGGGATAAGGCTTTAAGTTGCTTAACAGCTTCTTCACACCAGTCATGTGTCTGGAGCAGCCACTATCAAAATACCAGTCCTTCTTAGATAGAGCTTTCTGAGAAGTATGAGCCATTAGACCAACAGTCTCACCTTTGGGTCTCCAAACCTTCTGAACATTGACTCTTTTTGGAGCAGGTTCAACTCTTCTATGATTAAAGTGCTCAGGATAACCATATAATTTGAAACAAAATGGTTTGATATGCCCTTTCTTACCACAGTGATGACAAACCCAAGTATGATTTCTTCTTTTGTTTCTGAAAACTTTCTGGGGTTGCTTCTGAGGCAGCATTTGAATTTGCTTCTGAGGTTTCATCTGAGTTTGCTTCTGAGGCTGCTTCTGAGGTTGCACATGAGATCTCATCTTTGAAGTTCCAATCATAGAATCATAAGATTCAGAAGCAAGTACAAATTGTTTAACATGATTTTTCTCCTTGAGGTTCAGACTCTGATCAACAAAACCTAACCCAGTTTTTCCTTGCTTCTGAATATCCAGAATCTCCTCCAACTTATCAGTTGCAGAGTTCATCATCCTAACTTGCTTCTTCATCTGATCAAGTTGAGAATTCAAATGTGTTACTTCTTCATTAAGACTAGAGATCTGTCCTAAATGATCATTCTTCTCAGATTGCAGCTGACACACAGTTTCCTTCTCAGTCTCTAATAATTTGCACAGTTCTTGATTTCTGAGATACAATTCTTCATAAGAAACAGCTGGTTCCTCAAAAATCAATTCTTCATCACAGGCTTCAGATTCTGATGAAGTTTCAGTTTCTGATGAAGCTTCAGACTCTGAATAGACTGCAGGCACAGACTTTGAGCAAGCTTCTGAGACCATAAGAGCAGCAACATGTTTGGATGACTTACTTTCAACCTCTCCTTCTGAGCTATCCTCATCAGACCAAGATACAGCAAGGCTTTTCTTCTGCTTCTTGAGAAAATTAGGACATTCAGTTTTGATATGTCCATAGCCCTCACACTCAAAGCACTGCACACCTCTTGCTTGTTTGCTATTCTCTTCAGATTGTTGCTTATTATTGTTGAGTCTGAGATACTGACCTTTGGTTCTGGATTTCTTGTCCACCTGTTTCAAAATCTTTTTGAACTGTTTTCCTACTAACACAAGTGCTTCTGATAGATCATCTTCATCTTCATCAAGCTCTTGTTGATTATCAGCTTCAGAATTAACAGCAAAAGCTATTCCTTTCCCTTTCTTATCAGGCTGTTTGCAGAAAGCAGTCTCAAAATTGAGCAAGGACCCAATCAGCTCCTCAACCTTCATGGTGGTGATGTCATGAGCTTCTTCTATGGCTGTAACCTTCATGTCAAACCTTCTGGGCAGGGACCTGAGGATTTTTCTCACTATCTTCTCATCTGACATCTTCTCCCCAAGAGAATCAAAGGAATTGGCCATATCCAGCACATTCATGTAGAAATCCTGAATAGATTCATCTTCCATCATCTTCAGGTTCTCAAACTTTGTTGTGAGAAGTTGAAGTCTGGATAGCTTAACCTTAGAGGTTCCTTCATGAGTGGTTTTCAGAATTTCCCAAGCATCCTTTGCCACAGTACATTGCTTGATGAGTCTGAACATGTTCATGTCAACACCATTGAAAATTGCATTCAATGCCTTTGAGTTTCCATGTGACAGATCATCTTCAGCTTTGGTCCATTCTTCTTCAGGCTTCAGAATCTCAGTTTTGTTACCATCTTTGTCCAAAACCACAGGATGATCCCAGCCTTTAATCACAGCCTTCCAAGTTCTGCTGTCAATGGATTTCAGGAAAGCACACATCCTTGATTTCCAGTACTCATAATTTGTGCCATCAAGTAGGGGTGGTCTGTTGACAGGGCCTCCTTCTCTCTCCATAAAGCCAGACATTATTAACTTTGGATCTCACCCAAATTACAGGCAGGGTGCCTGCTCTGATACCAATTGAAATTCTGGCCAGGCAATACTTAAGAGATAAACGCAGGTTCTGAACCAACAGGTTCTGAACAGAACTTAGCACAATATAAAAGCAGATAAACAGCAGAAATGTAAAGTGCAGGAAAGCTAAAAACACAGAGGTTTGTTAACCCAGTTCGGAGTAAACACCTCCTACTCTGGGGGATACCAATCCAGGAAGGAAATCCACTATTGGATTTAATCCTTAAGACTCAGACACTGACTCCCAGTTCTTATCCCAAGCAATTAACCTCCACCTAGTAAGACTTCTACCCAACTCTGAGTAATAGAATCCACTATCTTCCTATTCAAGTAACTAAACCCAGTTACTGAAACCCTTAATCAAAGACACTCTGTTTTTCAGAAAACTTCAAAAACACAAAGACTTCATTCGTACCTAAAGGCTTAGAATGAATTACAACTCTATAAAACTCTAAACCAACTCAAACTGAGTGGTGCACAATAAAGCTAAAAGCTTAAAATACTAAGACTCAATTTTTTGATCTTAAACTCTATAAATCGTGTCTTGAATAGCAGCAGCCCTCCTCTATTTATAGCCTTCAGTCTTGCAGAATAAAATAACAAACTAATCTTTCTGATTTGATTTGTTACTGAAATAAGATTGGTCCAATAATGTAACAAATAAAACTGTACTGAATCTTTTAAAGATTATAGCAGGAAAATATGAATTTCATATCTTTGAACCAAATCTTCAATAAAATCTTCTCCAAATAAATCAACATTCTAGAAGCCATATGCGTGGATAAATCCTCAATAAATCTTGCAAAGATTCGCATAAAAAAACCTTGAAAATAACCAGCTTCTGATGAAGTCAACATAAGTCAACGCTGGTATCAGAACCTGAATTCAGCTTCTGAAGTGCTACAGTGCATTCAGCTTCTGATGACATTTTCAGCTTCTGAATGGCTTCAAAACACAAAACTTGCAACTGAAGAAATGTTTCAAATATGGAGATGCTTCTATTCAATACTTTGGTTTTGCCAAAACATGCAGCCAACACCAAAAGACTCAACAATGTTATTGATGATATTGAATGATGTGTGATAATGATACTTGTTATATGTTAAGTGACGATGTTTGAGTAAATGATGATGATGTTTAATTACTTGACTTGATGTGTGGCCTTAATGATTTGATAATGCGTTAGGTGATGATTTGGTGATGATATGTTATATGACGGAGTGAATTGTATAACAAATTGAGAGTGTATTTGGTGAGCATTGTCGAGTCTCTTTGTGGGTCCATGCATTCATAAGTCAGTCTGGTGTGGTGTGTGGTGATTTCATTGCGGGGTTTTAAGATCTCGGGGATTTCATTGGTGATTGTATGGTGAATTCATTGCGGGGTTTTAGATCTCGAGGAGTTCATCGGTGGTGGTACCGTAAAACATATAGAGTCGTGTTAGGCACATTACATTCATAGAAGTCATGTTTGGTAATGTTTTGGTGTGAATTTGTGCATTAAGGTGGTAAATGCTTAATTGATGAGTTCTTGTGATTGTAATTGAATTGTAAATGAATTGATGATACTTGATGAATCTTGAGTGTTTGATATATGATTGAAAATTGTGATCGAGATTATAATTGTATATGAATGTGATATGAATGTTGAATTATGTAACCAGGCTTGTTTTATTTAAATGTATATGTGATAATTGTTGATGTGGCTTGCTTGACATACATGCGTTTATTATTCCCTTATGTTTAGCATATATCTTACCCTCCAGTGGCTTTATTGTCACCTCATCCTTGGGTTAATCCCTCATGGATGTAGACTTGCAGGTTGAGGAATAGCTTATTTGTGAACATGTCGAGGATGGTGTTTGCCTACTCGAGTTTATCTGCTTTGGAGTCTACCTTAGGAGCTCTGATTAGGACTAAGGGTTTATTTATGTTATACTATGAGATTTTTGGATCGAACCTTGTTGAGATGATATGTTAATTTATATGTTATGACCGAGACATGACAATTGCTTTGATTTTAATTATGTTTTATTCCGCTGCGATGTGATTGAATTGATGAAGTTTTTATCATAAATATTTGATATGAGACATATGTAGAATTAGTAAAGTTCCAATGTAGGATAAATGCATGATTTATCTTTATGTTTATGTTCTCGGTATCAGAGCAGGTCGGTCTAGTCCGGACCAACACTTGGTGATTATCCTGTTGTATGCGACATGTATAAGAATACTGTTGATACTTGTTCTTTCTAGTTCGGTGGTTCTAGTGCGTTAAGTTTAAGAGTGGTCTTCGTCCTATGAATTTTGGTGATGTGGATTTTAAGCTAAATTTAGTTTGTTTCCCTTCGGAGCATATGGATGTAATTTTTGGAATGGATTGGTTGCTAACTTTTGGTGTTAACATTAACTGTTTAACCAAGAGTGTGACTTTTCCTAAGCGGGAGGAGCGGGATGTGGTGAAGTTTTTGTCTGCAAGCAAGTAGGAGCGTCATTGGGTGGAGTGGCTCAAGTGTTTGTTATGTTTGCTTCGTTGAAGGTTGGAAGTGAAGTTTAAGTTGGTGATTTGCCGGTAGTGAATGAGTTTGCGGATATTTTTCCAGATGACACTACCAACTTACCGCCAGAGAGAGAAGTAGAGTTCGTGATTGATGTTGTACCAAGAACTAGTCCTATATCAGTGCCGCCGTATCGGATGTTTGCTTCTGAGTTGGGTGAGCTGAAGAAACAGTTGGAAGATTTGTTAGAGAAGAAGTTCATCAGGCCGAGTGTTTAGTCGTGGGGAGCGCCAATGTTGTTAGTCAAGAAGAAGGATGGTAGTATGAGGCTGTGTGTGGATTATCGGCAGTTGAACAAGGTGACCATTAAGAACAAATATTCTCTTCCAAGGATAGATGATCTGATGGATCAGTTGGTTGGTGCTCAAGTGTTTAGTAAGATCGATTTGAGATCCAGATATCACTAGATAAGGGTGAAGTCGGAGGATGTGCCTAAGACTGCGTTTCGAACGAGGTATGGACACTATGAGTATTCTGTGATGCCATTTGGTGTGACTAATGCGCCCAGTGACTTCATGGAATACATGAATAGGATTTTCCATCCTTATTTGGATCAGTTTGTGGTGGTGTTTATAGACGATATCTTGGTATATTCGAAGTATGAAGATGAGCATACAGAGCATTTAAGGATCGTGTTGCATGCTTTGAGAGAGAGGAAGTTGTATGCCAAGTTGTCAAAGTGTGAGTTCTGGCTGCGAGAAGTAAGTTTTCTTGGTCATGTTATTTCTAGAGGTGGAATAGCAGTTGATCCGTCGAAGGTTGATGCGGTGTTGCAATGGGAGACTCTGAAGTCTGTTTTTGATATTAGAAGCTTTTTGGGTTTGGCCGGTTATTATCGGAGGTTTATTAAAGGTTTTTCGAAGTAAGCTTTGTCGTTGACGCAGTTGACTCGTAAGGGACAAGCTTTTGTGTGGGATTCAAAGTGTGAAGAGAGTTTCCAGGAGTTGATGAAGAGGTAGACGACTGCGCCTGTTTTGATTTTTCCAAATGCGAAAGATTCTTTTGTGGTGTATTATGACGCATCAAAGATGGGTTTAGGCGGTGTGCTTGTGCAAAGTGGCCAAGTAGTGGCGTACCCATCGAGGTAGTTGAAAGTTCATGAGAGGAATTATTCGACCACGATTTGGAATTAGCGGTAGTAGTGTTTGCCCTTAAGATTTTGAGGCATTATCTCTTTGGTTCGAAGTTTGAGGTGTACAGTGATCATAAGAGTTTGAAGTACCTATTTGGCCAAAAGGAGTTGAATATGAGGCAGAGGCGTTGGATGAAATTCTTGAAGGATTATGATTTTGATTTGAGTTATCATCCCGCTAAGGCGAATGTGGTAGCTGACGCTTTGAGTAGGAAGTCGTTGCACATGTCGGGGCTTATGGTGAAAGAGTTGGAGTTGATTGAGCAGTTCCGAGATCTGAGTATGGTGAGTGAGCTGACTCCGAATGGTGTGAAGTTAGGGATGTTGAAGCTGATGAGTAACATTCTTGAAGAGATCAAAGAGGGTCAGAAAGCGGATTTGAAGCTTGTGGATCATTTGGTGCTAGTTAACCAAGGCAAGAAGGTAGACTTTGGATTGGATAAGAGTGGAGTTCTGAGATTTCATCGTCGAGTTTGTGTGCCGGATGTACCCGAGCTGAAGAGTAAGATTTTGGAAAAAGGTCATCGGAGTAGTTTGATTATTCATCCTGGAGAGACGAAGATGTATCAAGATCTGAAGAAGTTGTTTTGGTGGCCAGGAATGAAGAAGATATTGCTGAATTTGTTTATGCTTGTTTGGTTTGTCATAATTCTAAGGTTGAACATCAGAAGCTGTCTAGAATGATGCAACCGTTGTTTGTGCCGGAGTGGAAGTGGGATAACATTTCTATGGATTTTGTGAGTGATTTGCCGAAGACTGCAAAGGGATGCGATTTGATTTGGGTGATTGTCGATTGGTTCTCAAAACCAGCGCATTTTATTTCGATCAAGGTTAGTATGTCTTTGGAGAAGTTGGCCGAGATCTACATTGAGCAGATTATGAAGTTGCATGGTATTCCATCTAGCATTGTGTTAGATAGAGATCCAAGGTTCACGTCGAAGTTTTGGCAGTGTTTGCAAGAAGCTTTGGGGATTAAGTTGAGATTGAGTTCTACTTATCATCCTCAAACTAATGGTCAATCGGAGAGGACTATCCAGTCTTTGGAAGAATTGTTGAGAGCTTGTGTTTTGGAGCAAGGTGTAAGTTGGAATGAATGTTTACCGTTAATTGAGTTTACCTACAACAACAATTTTCATTCGAGTATTGGTATGACACCTTTTGAAGCATTGTACGGTAGGATATGTAGAACGCCGTTGTGTTGGTTTGAGTCAGGCGAGGGTGCTTTGATTGGACCGGAAGTAGTTCAGCAAACTACGGAGAAGGTTAAGATGATTCAGGAGAAGATGAAGGCATCTCAGAGTAGGCAGAAGAGTTATCATGATAAGAGGAGGAAGTATATTGAGTTTCAAGCCAGAGGTCATGTGTTTTTGAGAGTGAATCTAGTTACGGGCGTCGGGAGAGCTTTAAAGTCGAGGAAGTTGACGCCGCATTTTGTTGGACCTTATCAGATTATGGAGAGAGTTGGAGCTGCAGCGTATCGGATTGCGTTACCATCGCCGTTGTCGAATCTTTATGATGTGTTTCATGTGTCTCAGTTGAAGAAGTATGTGTATGATTTGTCTCATATGATTCAAGTGGATGATTTGGAAGTAAGAGAGAATTTGACCGTTGAGACTATGTCGTTGAATATCGAGGGACGAGAGGTTAAGCAGTTGCATGGAAAAGAGATCGTTTTGGTAAAAGTGATTTGGGGAGGTTCTACGAGAGAGAGCATAACTTGGGAGTTGGAGACTAAGATGAAGGAGTCGTATACCGAGTTGTTTCCTTCAGGTAATTTCCGAGGACGGAAATTCTTTAGGGGGGTAGAGTTGTAACAGCCCGATTTTTAGGATTTATTTATTTAATTGTTTATGTGTGTTTAATTGTTTATTTTGGTGATTTATTGAATTTTGGGAGTTGAAGGGTATTTTAGTAATTTGATAGTTAGTGGCATATTTGAAATATGTTAGAAGTTTAGAATTTGAGTATTTGAAAATAGTGGTGTATAAGTAGTAGGGGGTTTAAGTGAAGTAAAAATGTAGAGAAAAATATTGTGAGTTAATCGTAACAAACCATATTTTATTTTAAAAGGTAACAAACTTTGTTTTAAAAGATGTATTTGAAATGGTAACAAACCTTATTTTATTTTAAAAGGTAACAAACTTTGTTTTAAAAGATATATTTGAAATCGTAACAAACCCTAGAAACTTATTATAAATACACTAGTTGGTGGTTAGTGAATTAGATTATTCATTATTCACAAAACTTTTGAAGACAAGAGAGAAGAGGCTTGGAGAAGAGGAAAGCTAGAAAATCAAAGGGGAAGGAAAGGATTTCACTAAGAATAGCAAGAATAGCGAGGAAACTAAGGTAAGAGGGAAGATTATGATTAACATATGGGTTTAAGAAGCAATTGCGTGTTTGGGAGCTTTTTGATTATAGCTTAATTTTACGAATTATGATTAATTGTGTTGATTTTCGTGCTCTTTGTTGATGACTGAATTAAATATGTGTTAAGTTGTTGATTTCATGTTTTTACTTCGTCTAAACTCATATTTGATTTTGTTAATTATGAACTTTGTGAAATTTGGTGAAATTAATGAATAACATGATAATTGATGTTGTTTATGATTAATTGAATTGATTATGAGTATGATTATGTATTTGTGTTATGAAATTTTGAGGTTATATTGTTTGGGTTAAGTTGGGATTGTTGTTGTTGTTTATGTGAAAATTGCTTAAATTGGTGAATTTGAATGAATTATTGACATAAATTATTTTAGGTTGATTTATATTGTTAATTATGTGCTTATGAACATGTTGATGTGATTAGAAAGCTGGAATTGTTGATGTACAAATCTGTTTGGGATTTTAAGTTGTTTTGGGAAAAAAAATGGGTTTTTGAGACGAACTTTGAAAATTAACCGAAAATCTTGTGAAATTCATATCAATTGATGTTTTGTTGTGTAAGCATTGTTTAATTTAAGTGTATTGATTAATTTAAGTGTATTGATTAACAGTCCAGTTTTCAACACATAGTTCAACCCAGCTTGTTCAAACACAATCCAATCCAACCTTAGAGCAGTTCAGCAGTTTGTTCTAGAGCAATTTAGAACAACTCAGAACCAAGGAAAAACAGCCAGAAATTCCCAGCAACCTGAGAAAGCCAGAATCCTTGTTCTGCTATTTCTTACTTTGCAAGCAACCATAAGCCAACCCCGAAATCCAACCAGCTATTAAGAACTCATAAATATCACACCAAAGTAAGGCATAACAGCAAAAACATCATCTGTTATTGCTGTTTTTCAATCCTCATCAATCCAGTTTTGCAAAACCATAATTATTCAAAGCCACTTTCAGTTTCTTGCATCCCAAGCATCAGCTGGAAGTCTGTAAGTCATTTTGAACTCCTTATCTTACATTTGCATTGCTGTTTGCATTTATTCATTGATTCCCATGTGATTCAACATCAGTTTCTGCATTTTTTAGTGTTTTTTAACTGGGTTTGAACTAAGAAACATCTTTTGAGACTTCAAAGAAATCCCAAAGTTTGCAAAACACAAAAACAGAAGTGGTATACTTCTTTTTATAACCAAATTCGAAAATTTTGCACCCCTTTGAGGTTCTGAAAACTGATCAGAAGCTGAGTCTGAACAGTACTTCAGACTCTGAAGTTCAGAGTCTGAACAGTACTCCAGACTCTGAAATTCAGAGTCTGAACAATACTTCAGACTCTGAAGTTCAGAGTCTGAAGGTCAACAAAAGTCAACCCATGAACAGTGCTTTTGAGGGTCAACCAAAGTCAACCTATGAACAGTGCTTCTGAAAGTCAACCAAAGTCAACGTTTGAACAGTACTTCAGACTCTGAAATTTCAGCTTCTGAAGCACTGTTCACTCAGACTCAGGATTTCAGCTTCTGAAGCATTTCTGGGCATTTTTAAGGTTCAGAAGCACTTCTGGGCTTATTTCTAAGGCTCAGAACTTGACTTTTCTTTTAAACTTTTGTTGAAAGGATTAAAACTCATTTGGTTCAAAGTATTAAAAGTGTTTTATTTTGAAATTTCATAAGTTTGAACATTAACTTGTTCATCAAGTTTCAAAAGCATTTGAACATTAACTTGTTCATTAAGTTTCAAAACAAATTTGAGCAGCAAGTTATGTTCATTGAGTTTCAAAATCAAACTTGAATAACAACCTTTGTTCATTTAAGTTTCAAAAACAACTTGAACATCTTGTTCATTTTGCATAAAATTGTGCATTTTTCATAAACTTATTCATTTTTCAATAAGTTTCAATCACAAACTTGAACAACAAATTTGTTCATGGTTTTCCAACAAACTTGAACAACAAACTTGTTCATTTTTCAAACTTGAACAACAAACTTGTTTTTAAGTTCCAATAACTTGAACAACAAGCTTTGTTCATTAACTTTCAAAGCAAACTTAAACAAAAAGCTTGTTCATGGGTTGCAACAACTAATTTGAGCAACAAACTTGTTTTAAGTTTTAAACCAAGTGTTTTTGTTTTAATTTTGGGATTTCTTTAAGTTTTAATAAACAAATTTGAATGAAAAAAGGAGTGGTTTGACGTATCTCTCCATTCCCCGATTGAATGAACACTTGACGTATGTCTCGTTGTTTAGACGATCGTCATTCTTTTTTCAACATTCACCAAAAATACATTTTAAGTTTCAAACATAAACTTGAATGAAAAAGGAATGGTTTGACGTATGTCTCTCCATTCCCCGATTGAACAAATGCTTGACGTATGTCTCGTTGTTCGGGCAATCGTCATTCTATTTTCAAAAACAACCTTTTCTTGACTCCGTTGAGTCAATTGAACCTTTTCTTGGTCCCCCGTGACCAATTGAATAAATGCTCGATCCCGTTGGATCCATTGAACCTTTTCTTGACTCCGTTGAATCAATTGAACCTTTTCTCGGTCCCCCGTGACCAATTGAATCAATTCTCAATCCCGTTGGATCATTTGAACCCTTTCTCGGTCCCCGTGACCATTTGAATCAATGCTCGACTCCGTTGAGTCCATTGAACCTTTTCTTGACTCCGTTGAGTCATTTGAATCAATGCTCGATCCCGTTGGATCCATTGAACCTTTTCTTGACTCCATTGAATCAATTGAATCAATTTTCGATCCCGTTGGATCATTTGAATCATTCTTGGCCCCCGTGGTCAATTCAAACCCTTTCCCCAAACGAACATGTTTTTATCAATTCTAGCGCGATTTAAACAAACACTTAAGCCTCCCACGCGTGAGCATACAAGCTACGTTTAATCGTAAGAATTCAATCAAAACATCGTTCATTAAAAACAACCAACAAATATACGTTTTTCTACCAAAGAACTACGTAGCTTTGAATTCTCCATCGCACTAGGAGATACGTAGGAGCAAGATCATCATTTTGTCAAGCACAATAATAAAAAACAAACTTTTCCCCCTTTACATTTTTCCCCTTTATACATATTCAAGCATGCAAGCAAAACTTTAAAAAACAGTTTTAGCCTTAAACCAACTAGGAGGTTCCCGTTGAGTACACCGGATGTGAGGGGTGCTGATACCTTCCCCTTGCATAATCGACTCCCGAACCCGATAATGGTTGCGATGACCATCCTTTCCTCATCGTCAAGGGTTTTATTATCGTTTCCCTTTTAAAAAAAAACTCAAAGGGTTTATCAACGTTCCCTTTTAAAATAAAAACTTTGGTGGCGACTCCGCATTTTTTTACGAGAGGTCTTATACCCTCGAGCGCGTTTTTTTCCGAGAGCGCACAGCTGGCGACTCCGCTGGGGAACTTCCTCATTAGCGAGTCAAGCCTATCCTAGTTGGCTTTTAGGCTAAGTGTTTTTATTTTTGCTTGCATGCTTTTGCTTTATTGTTTTTATCTGCTTTTCTTCTCTTGCTTTAAATTTATATGCTTCATTATGCTATGTTCATATATCAACTGTGGTTTGTCACATGAGTGTTGTTATGTCACATTATTCGGGTTAATGTTGAACATGTGAAGCTCTCTACCCGAGCTTTGAGAGAAAATTAAGATAGGCTTGGGGTTTGTGTAGTGTTTGGCTCTCTTGACGTATGTCTTGTAGGGCGTTGAACATGAGAAACCCGCCTAGAGTAGATTCTCTTGGAAGTATGGTTGTATTGCGAGTATTTGCAACAGCAATTATAAGTCCTTGTAGAGTCTGTGACTCTAGGGACCTTTTAGAAAATTTCTTAAGAGCCTACATGTGAGAATGGGGGGAAGTTTTGAACGTTCCTATATCGTACCTCTGCATACCCTACATTTGCATTTTTGATAATGATTTTGGCATATACATTTTCTTTCCCAAAACAAAAAGGGGCATGTTTTTTTGTCATATGCAACGCATACATGCATTCACATGCATCTTCATGCATTTTTTAGAAAAAAAACTCATGTCATTCCCCCAAAATAGTTTGAAGGAAATCAACCATAGCCCGAAAACCCAAGAAGTCGTCGGCCCAAGAGTCCGATCTCCGACACTCATACGGAACGCGCGCTAATCAGCAAAGGATAATGGATAACTTGGAATGACAAGGAGTGGTAGAGTCTTCGCTCCGGAGAAACTTGGGAAGGCACCAGCTGAACTACCAAGAGAACCGCTTAAAGAAAAGAACGTGGAAGAGATGGAGAACCAAGCGGGACCCTCCTAGAAAACAGCTCCACAAAAAGAGGCCGAGGAGTTCCGGAGGATCATCCAAAAGAGCGAGTACAAGATAATTGACCAGTTGGGTCAAACTCCCTCTAAAATCTCCATCCTGTCTCTATTGCTAAGCTCGGAGGCCCACCGAGAAGCATTGTTGCGAGTCCTTAGCGAAGCTCATGTTACTAAGGATATCCCGGTGGACCAATTTGACGGGATAGTCGCAAACATTACCTCAAGCAGGTACTTGGGTTTCAATGACGATGAGCTACCCGACGAGGGGCATATTCACAACCGGGCTTTGCACATCTCTGTAAAGTGTTTAGACCACATCCTCTCTCGAGTATTGGTTGATACGGGATCATCTTTGAACGTAATGCCCAAGACTACCCTCTTGAAACTATCTTGTGAAGGGACAGTCATGAAGCCAAGCGCTTTGGTGGTAAAAGCTTTTGACGGGTCAAGAAGGGCCGCCATAGGAGAGATTGACCTGCCGGTTCAAATCGGGCCTAAGGTTTTCACCATCACCTTGCAAGTCATGGACATTAATCCAACCTACAGTTGTCTTCTCGGACGACCTTGGATTCACACCGCCGGAGCCATCACCTCTACCCTACACCAGAAACTCAAGTTCATCGTCGATCACCAAATGATCGTAGTTTCCGGACAAGAGGATATGATGGTAAGCCATCTTTCGTCCTTCCGTTACATAGAAACAAACGAAGAAGCAGTGGATATTCCCTTTCAATCTTTGGAAGTGGCGAATGTTGTAACACCCTAACCCTTAACCGCCGATTATTAACTTTAATAAAGAAAACGTTAAGGACATAGGAAGTTACAACATAATGAAAACGCATTTTCATAAACATCAACAGATCAAAACATATTTGATTCCCAAATTCAGCAGCGGAAAAAAAAATAACAAAACAATAACAAACAGAGACGATACCCCTTCTATACAGGATACCCCTTCTATGCTCATACCCCTTCTATATCAAACAGCTCATACCCCTTCTATATCAAACAGCTCATACCCCTTCTATATCAATATTCACAAATATCGATTGCATCATTTTCTTTCCGTTTTCAAAACACATTACAACATATCACCTGTTCATATCAAAGACCAATTTAAAACAAGGACGTATGAAAAAGACGCAATATCATGAAAAGAAAATGCTGTCACAGCACAGTTTCACTAAGACCTCCTCTGAGTATTTTCATCATAACTCAAAAACTAAAAATCATTTTCACACCAAACCAAAGCCACTGGAAAGCTAACAAAATTATCTAAAACTTTCATGTTTACACCCAAAGCCAAATCTGTACCCATCAATACCAGTTTTCGTTTCAAAGTCGGAAAAGTTGTGCAGAAAACTCATAAAAATTCACTGTGACATACAACAGTAATTCAACCATAACTCAAGTTCTATAAATCGTTTTGACATCAAACCAACGGCATTAGAAAACTAACATCCATATCTACAACAGAAGTCATTACCAAAGTTATACATACACGATCAGATACCCAAAGTGGTGTTACAACTATCAGAGCCCTAAACTCTAACTAGGATACAACACCTAGTACAAAAAGGTAAGGATAGCTAAACTATGCCCTCACCACTACGCAAGCTTCTAAACAGCAAAAGCTAATCCTCGACGATATGCTCGTCTTCCTGAAAATCTGGATCCCCAAAGATCCAGCACATAACACAAAACAGAGAGTGTTAGTAAAGCATAACCAACATAATATAAACATGTATAAATTACACATTATTATACATAACTAAAACACAACACGTAATCGACAAAAACACAAAACTCATCAACCACACACGAACTCATCAACCACACACGAAACTCATCAACCACACACGAAACTCATCAACCACACACGAACTCATCAACCATTATCACTTAACAACCATTATGCACACATAATGTCACAAAAGATGCATGCCTCAAATGCATTCACTACTACATGTGGTACCAAATCATTTCGGATAAACTTATATCCTTACCAAGCACTCTTGATAACCAAGCACTCTTGGATTTCTTCGGATAAACCTATATCCTTACCAAGCACTCTTGATAACCAAGCACTCTTGGATTTCTTCGGATAAACCTATATCCTTACCAAGCACTCTTGATAACCAAGCACTCTTGGATTTCTTCGGATAAACCTATATCCTTACCAAGCACTCTTGATAACCAAGCACTCTTGGATTTCTTCGGATAAACCTATATCCTTACCAAGCACTCTTGATAACCAAGCACTCTTGGATTTCTCCTTTCATCGACTGCACCTCGGTCGTGCATATGACCAATAATAATTGGATTTCATTCTTACCCAGGCACTCATGGCCAATCATAATACAAACATGCATAAATCATCAAACATGGTTCACAACATCATCAGCAACATCATACTAAACCAAACTCACAACATCATCAACAACATCATACTAAACCAAACTCACAACATCATCAACAACATCATACTAAACCAAACTCACAACATCATCAACAACATCTTACTAAACCAAACTCACAACATCATCAACAAACACAACCACTAAATTATCAGCACTCTGATAATTATCACAACATCAACAACAACAAACACAACCACTAGGCTCTCATGTCCAAATCATAAGACACAACATGTATATACTCAACCATGTTCAACAATCTCAAATAAACCAAGCAATCACACCACAATCTCAAACACATAAGGGTTTCAAAGGAACACCCACACACTTTGATAACTTATCCATTTCAACATATTCATCACTTCTCACACCTTAGTCTTTAATATTACTAAGTCCAAATCCACTTTCAAAACCTTTGACACACTCTATTAATTCCTAACAGCCATTTCAAACATTATATAACTCATACTCACACAACATAATGACCTTAACAAAACCCACCATTGTTAGGGTTCCCGCAAGCTTTTCTTGAACAACAACAACATTTTCGAATACCCAAACATAGATAACATCATATAACTTCAATTAAACATACCATCAACATCACTAAGCATCAAATGAACATAATATAATCATTAACAGCTTTTTATCAAAACCTAGACAAAGTAAAAGGAAGTTTGGGATGGAGAAATAGACATTCTCCCCTTCTCAATCACTTGTAAATAAGCAATACTACCTCTCTTACCTAGCAATCGATGAATCCACGAAGGTTCCAAGCTTTCACTCTTCTCTTTCTCGTGCCCTAGCTTCTCACGTTCTTTCTCTTGCTCTTCTCCCTTCTCCTTCACGTTTTCTGCTTCTCAAAAGGCAATGAATAGTGCTTGGGAAAATCTTGTGATATCTCTTATAACCCAATCAATTAAATCATGGCCATCCATTCTTACTAACTCTCTCATGATCAATCCTAGCCATCCAATCCAATCCAAGCTCACTAAATCTCATCCACTTGATCATTACCACTTATAAACTCAAAAGCTCAATACTATTCACGCCTTAGGCCCAATTCGCTCAAAACCTTAAAAACTCGATTACGAACTTACGCTCGCGCTAAATAATTATTTATCGATTACGAGAAAATAATTTTAAAAGCCAAACAATAAAATAATATATATAAAAATATAATATACGAAAATAGGGTCGTTACAACTCTACCCCCCTAAAAAGAATTTTCGCCCTCGAAAATACCCGAAAACAACTCTGGATAGGAGTCTCGCATCTTGCTCTCGATCCAAACCAACACAAAGGTGTTCTACATCTTCTCCCATACAACGCTTCAAAAGGTGCCATACCAATGCTCGAATGAAAACTATTGTTATACGTAAACTCAATCAACGGTAAGCAAGCTTCCCAACTCACTTCTTGTTCCAAAATACATGATCTTAACAAATCCTCCAATGATTGAATCGTCCTCTCCGATTGACCATCCGTCTGCGGGTGATAAGCAGAACTCATCTTCAACTTAGTCCCCAACGCCTCTTGCAAACTCTCCCAAAACCTTGAAGTAAAACGGGAATCTCGATCTGATACGACTCCATGCAACCTTACTATTTGTTCCACGTAGATCTCAGCCAACTTCGGTACTAGCATACCGGTCTTGATAGCTATGAAATGAGCAGACTTTGTTAACCTGTCGACAACTACCCAAATCATATTGTTACCTTTCGACGTCTTCGGCAAACCGCTTACAAAATCCATCGCAATACTATCCCATTTCCACTCTGAAATAAACATAGGTTGCAATAGCCCCGACGGCTTCTGATGCTCTACCATGGACTTCTGACAAGTCAAACACGCGAAAACAAACTCGGCGATCTCTTTCTTCATCCCTTGCCACCCAAAACATTTTCCTCAGATCTTGATACATCTTAGTAACACCAGGATGAATACTTAAGTTGCTTCTGTGACCTTCCTCCAAGATCATCCGCTTCAACTCAGGCACATCAGGTACACATAACCTTCCCTGACACCTCATCACACCTTTCTCATTGATCTCAACGTTTACCTTTTTCCCTTGCTCGATGAGTGTCTTAAACTTCATCAATCTCACATCGATCCTTTGCTTTTCCACAACCTCTTCAAGAAAATCATTCGTCAACCTCAACATTCCCAGTTTCACACTATAAGACGTTCGTTCACAAACCAACTGAGGTCTCTAAACTCTTCAATCAATCTTAGTTCCTTCGTCATCCGAGACGACACATGCAGAGACTTCCTGCTCAACTGTGTCAACGGCAACGCCAACTTTGAAAATCCTTCGATGAACTTCCGATAGTAACCGGCCAAACCAAGAAAACTTCGGATCTCAGTAACAGACTCTGGCGTTCCCCAATCTTGCACGGCTTCTACCTTAGCAGGATCCACTGCTATACCACCACTTGAAATGACGTGACCCAAAAAGCTAACTTCATGCAACCAAAATTCACACTTAGAAAATTTTGCATAAAGCTTCTTCTCGCGCAACACCTCCAACACAATCCTCAAATGCTCGGCATGTTCCTCTTCCGTCTTCGAGTATACCAAAATATCGTCTATGAAGACCACCACGAATCGATCCAAAAAGGAATGAAATATACGATTCATATATTCCATAAACACTCCAGGTGCATTAGTAACTCCAAAAGGCATAACAGCGTACTCTTAGTGACCATACCTTGTCCTGAAAGCAGTCTTCGGTATATCCTCCGCCTTAACTCTTATCTGGTGATATCCCGATCTCAAATCAATCTTGCTGAACACACAGGCTCCCACTAACTGATCCATCAAATCATCTATCCTCGGAAGTGGATACTTGTTCTTGATAGTTGCTTTATTCAACTGACGATAGTCGATGCACAGACGCATACTACCATCTTTCTTCTTCTCCAACAGAACATGCACACCCCACGGCGATACGCTCGGTCTTACAAACCTCTTCTCTAACAATTTCCTCCAATTGTTCCTTCAACTTTTCTAGTTCAGCAGCTGACATACGATACGGCGCCATCGAAATTGGACTAGTACCAGGTACTACGTCAATTGCGAATTCAACCTCATTCTTCTCTTCCACTCTCAGCGAAGCAAACATAGCAAACACGTCCTCTTGAGCCTTCACAGATCTTACCACTTCTCGACAACACATGAGCTTCGAACACAGCTCTGGCTCCGGTCTTGGAAACATAACCGTCCTCTTACCGCAGTTGATATGAACACGATTAAATTCTAACCAGTTCATACCAAAGACAACGTCTATTCCGCTCAACGGAATGCAGACTAAATCCATTCCAAAGTGTCGACCATACATAGTGACTGGACAGTCAACACAGACTTGAGTAGTCGATACCGAACCACTCGCAGGCGTTTCCATAACCATGCGTCCCATCATATTTTCTACTCTTAGACCCAACCTCTTAACACAATCCACAGAAATAAACGAATGGGTAGCACCCGTATCAATAATAGCAGACAAAGGAGTCTTATTGATAAAGCATGTACCTCTGATCAAGTTGTCAGCCTCTGCATCACCACCATCCAAAGCGAACACTTTTCCCCCAGCCGCTCTAGGCTTCTTACACACGTTGCTCTTATGACCCGCTTCTTTGCAGTTGAAGCACACAATACCCTTCTTGCACTGATCAGCTTTGTGGTTAGGATCACCGCACTTGAAACATTCTCCATCACTCTTCGGGCACTCAAAAAAACGATGTCCCGGTTGTCCACACTTAAAACAATCCCTATTACCTCCAGTTTTACCACCACCGCTTCCACCTCCATCCGGCTTCTTTCCCCGGTTATCATAAGGCTTTCCTCTTCCGAAGGCTCTCCTCCTCTTCTCGTTCACAGCCTTGTAGTAGTTAGTCTTGGCTTCCTGTGCTGCCCTATCAGCCGTCCTACTCACAGCCTTCTGAACCATGGCATTCGCCATCAATTCCATCGCATCGGCAAATGCTTTCTGCGCCATAACCTGAACCAGCACCACGCACCACGAGTGAGGATACACTTCGTTTCCTCAAAACAGTATAAACAGTGTTTTCCTAACACATGTTACACAAAGGGTAATCTACACCTAATTGATCCAATGGATCGACCTGCTCTGATACCAACTATTGTAACACCCTAACCCTTAACCGCCGATTATTAACTTTAATAAAGAAAACGTTAAGGACATAGGAAGTTACAACATAATGAAAACGCATTTTCATAAACATCAACAGATCAAAACATATTTGATTCCCAAATTCAGCAGCGGAAAAAAAAATAACAAAACAATAACAAACAGAGACGATACCCCTTCTATACAGGATACCCCTTCTATGCTCATACCCCTTCTATATCAAACAGCTCATACCCCTTCTATATCAAACAGCTCATACCCCTTCTATATCAATATTCACAAATATCGATTGCATCATTTTCTTTCCGTTTTCAAAACACATTACAACATATCACCTGTTCATATCAAAGACCAATTTAAAACAAGGACGTATGAAAAAGACGCAATATCATGAAAAGAAAATGCTGTCACAACACAGTTTCACTAAGACCTCCTCTGAGTATTTTCATCATAACTCAAAAACTAAAAATCATTTTCACACCAAACCAAAGCCACTGGAAAGCTAACAAAATTATCTAAAACTTTCATGTTTACACCCAAAGCCAAATCTGTACCCATCAATACCAGTTTTCGTTTCAAAGTCGGAAAAGTTGTGCAGAAAACTCATAAAAATTCACTGTGACATACAACAGTAATTCAACCATAACTCAAGTTCTATAAATCGTTTTGACATCAAACCAACGGCATTAGAAAACTAACATCCATATCTACAACAGAAGTCATTACCAAAGTTATACATACACGATCAGATACCCAAAGTGGTGTTACAACTATCAGAGCCCTAAACTCTAACTAGGATACAACACCTAGTACAAAAAGGTAAGGATAGCTAAACTATGCCCTCACCACTACGCAAGCTTCTAAACAGCAAAAGCTAATCCTCGACGATATGCTCGTCTTCCTGAAAATCTGGATCCCCAAAGATCCAGCACATAACACAAAACAGAGAGTGTTAGTAAAGCATAACCAACATAATATAAACATGTATAAATTACACATTATTATACATAACTAAAACACAACACGTAATCGACAAAAACACAAAACTCATCAACCACACACGAACTCATCAACCACACACGAAACTCATCAACCACACACGAAACTCATCAACCACACACGAACTCATCAACCATTATCACTTAACAACCATTATGCACACATAATGTCACAAAAGATGCATGCCTCAAATGCATTCACTACTACATGTGGTACCAAATCATTTCGGATAAACTTATATCCTTACCAAGCACTCTTGATAACCAAGCACTCTTGGATTTCTTCGGATAAACCTATATCCTTACCAAGCACTCTTGATAACCAAGCACTCTTGGATTTCTTCGGATAAACCTATATCCTTACCAAGCACTCTTGATAACCAAGCACTCTTGGATTTCTTCGGATAAACCTATATCCTTACCAAGCACTCTTGATAACCAAGCACTCTTGGATTTCTCCTTTCATCGACTGCACCTCGGTCGTGCATATGACCAATAATAATTGGATTTCATTCTTACCCAGGCACTCATGGCCAATCATAATACAAACATGCATAAATCATCAAACATGGTTCACAACATCATCAGCAACATCATACTAAACCAAACTCACAACATCATCAACAACATCATACTAAACCAAACTCACAACATCATCAACAACATCATACTAAACCAAACTCACAACATCATCAACAACATCTTACTAAACCAAACTCACAACATCATCAACAAACACAACCACTAAATTATCAGCACTCTGATAATTATCACAACATCAACAACAACAAACACAACCACTAGGCTCTCATGTCCAAATCATAAGACACAACATGTATATACTCAACCATGTTCAACAATCTCAAATAAACCAAGCAATCACACCACAATCTCAAACACATAAGGGTTTCAAAGGAACACCCACACACTTTGATAACTTATCCATTTCAACATATTCATCACTTCTCACACCTTAGTCTTTAATATTACTAAGTCCAAATCCACTTTCAAAACCTTTGACACACTCTATTAATTCCTAACAGCCATTTCAAACATTATATAACTCATACTCACACAACATAATGACCTTAACAAAACCCACCATTGTTAGGGTTCCCGCAAGCTTTTCTTGAACAACAACAACATTTTCGAATACCCAAACATAGATAACATCATATAACTTCAATTAAACATACCATCAACATCACTAAGCATCAAATGAACATAATATAATCATTAACAGCTTTTTATCAAAACCTAGACAAAGTAAAAGGAAGTTTGGGATGGAGAAATAGACATTCTCCCCTTCTCAATCACTTGTAAATAAGCAATACTACCTCTCTTACCTAGCAATCGATGAATCCACGAAGGTTCCAAGCTTTCACTCTTCTCTTTCTCGTGCCCTAGCTTCTCACGTTCTTTCTCTTGCTCTTCTCCCTTCTCCTTCACGTTTTCTGCTTCTCAAAAGGCAATGAATAGTGCTTGGGAAAATCTTGTGATATCTCTTATAACCCAATCAATTAAATCATGGCCATCCATTCTTACTAACTCTCTCATGATCAATCCTAGCCATCCAATCCAATCCAAGCTCACTAAATCTCATCCACTTGATCATTACCACTTATAAACTCAAAAGCTCAATACTATTCACGCCTTAGGCCCAATTCGCTCAAAACCTTAAAAACTCGATTACGAACTTACGCTCGCGCTAAATAATTATTTATCGATTACGAGAAAATAATTTTAAAAGCCAAACAATAAAATAATATATATAAAAATATAATATACGAAAATAGGTTCGTTACAAATGTCGTGACCATGAGCTCAAAACGCAAGGAAGAGGCAAGGACAGCCATGTCATCATGGAGGGCAGTAAGAGAAGCTCTAAAAGAGAGCAGCCTTAAAGGATGGGGCAAGCTGGTAGACATACCAGAAAAGAAGAACCATTTTGACCTTGGATATCAGCCGTTGGCGGGAGCATCGACAAAACCTCGTCAGCAAGGGATCCTTCCCATTTTGGAAACATTCTACAGTGCAGGTTTTAACTATGAAGACCAAGTAGCTCTGTTGGAGGACACGGACGAAGAGGTGCCCGACTTAGTGTACCGCTGTGCTTCAGGTGAAATCTTGAACAACTGGAGGGCCATCGCAATTCCCGAAATCATTACCAAGTTCAAGTAATTTACCATGTTTATTTTTGTTTTTTGAAAAAAAAATCATTTTGCTCTGCCCAAGGCAAATGATTAGTTGTGTGGGGGCCCCATGTTTTTAAGTATTTCTATCATAAATAAAATTGTATTTTGTGTTCAATTGAGTTCTTTTCTTTTGTTCAATAATCGCAATACAAAAAAAAATTTCTGGAAAAACCTAAAATAAAACCATACTCATGCAGATCCACAAATTCTCCCACCAATAACACTGCTATAATCCCTTACGACTTCAATTTCCCGATTAACCAAACGGAAGATAATGAAGAGGACGATTATGAACTACCTGCAGAATTGTCTAGACTTGGGGATCAAAAGGATAGGGTAATACAACCTCATAAAGAGCCAGTTGAAATGATCAACTTAGGGACCGAAGAGGACAAGAAAGAGGTCAAAGTGGGAGCCTCCCTGCAAGAAGACGTGAATGAAAAATTGATTAAGCTTCTACGAGAGTATGTGGATGTGTTCGCTTGGTCGTATCAGGACATGCCAGGTTTAGACCCCAACATCGTCGTGCATAGACTACCCCTCAAACCAGAATGCCCACCAATAAAACAAAAGTTGAGAAGAACCAGACCTGACATGGCTCTCAAGATTAGAGAGGAGGTCAAGAAGCAGTTCGATGCCGGTTTTTTAGCAGTAACCAAGTACCCAAAATGGGTTGCCAACATTGTGCCAGTCCCAAAGAAGGATGGCAAAGTCAGAATGTGTGTGGACTACCGGGACTTGAACAGAGAGAGCCCAAAGGATGATTTCCCACTACCTCACATTGACATATTGGTAGACAACATTGCCTATTTTTCAGTCTTCTCCTTCATGGACGGATTCTCCGGATATAACCAAATCAAAATGGCTCCAGAAGACATGGAGAAAACCACATTTATCACCCCATGGGGAACTTTTTGCTACAAAGTAATGCCTTTCGAATTAACAAATGCCGGGGCAACATATCAAAGAGCAATGGTGACTCTTTTCCATGATATGATTCATATGGAAATAGAGGTCTATGTCAATGATATGATTGCCAAATCCCAGACAGAGGAGGAGCATCTATCCCATTTGCAAAAGCTATTTGAGTGCCTGAGAAAGTTCAAGCTGCGCTTAAATCCTAACAAGTGTGTCATACCCCATTTTTGACCCGTGTTCGATTCTTTTCTCGTCTCCTAAACCGAAAAACTTCGTCGTTTCAGACGAAATTTCGGCAGGGAGGTATTTTAAAATACCTCATATTTTGTTCCGAAGGCAACCTTTTTATTTTTGTTTTATTATTTACTTTTTTCGTTTTTTCTTTTTTTTTTATTATTAAATGTTTTTCTTTTTATTTTTCGTTTTTTATTATTACTATTTTTTTTTTATTATTTTTATTAGTTTTATTGTTTCTTTTAGTTTTATTTATTCTTTAGTTTTTTAGTTATTTTGGTCCAGACCCAGTAGGGGTATTTTTGTCCTTGTTGTCCAGTCTTTTTTTACTATAAATAGTACCATTAATGGTACTGTTCATGCAGAATTTACCAGTCAGAAAGTACACCAATAACCAGTCAAAACGTGTCAGAGTACAATCAAAACCACCACACAGTAACCCTCTCTACCACCGTCTACCACCAACAAAATCAATTTTCCGGCCAAAAAAAAAAAACTAAAATTTTTCTCCTCTTCTCCTTTCCTATTCCGAATCAACACCAAAAATCCACAAATCACAAACCCAAACCGAAATCATCACTGTCCCTTGTGAAAGCCACAGACACCAAAACAAAGCAAAAAAAAAACGAAACCAAAACAACTAACCTTTCACAAATTCGTAACAAAAACGAAACTAAGACAACTGACCCTTCACAAAATTCGTAACAACAACGTAACCAGAGGCAACACAAAATCGTGATACTGAACCAGGTTCACGCAAGCCACAGCCGAATAGTAACAGTAGAGCACAAAAGGTAGTTTAGCTTCAAAACTTTAAACCTAGATCTACTAATTTCTGTCAAGAATCTTAGAAAACTAAGCTCGGATTCGGAAAGGGAATAAAAATGGATTTCTAAAAACGTAAAAATTTTTTGAATAGGAGAATTTTTTTTTCTCCGGCGCGGTGGTGCCGCCGGCGACCACCGCGCCGGAAAAAGGAACCTGGACGCATGAACAAGAGAGAAGGGAGAGAGTTTTGACTTTCTGGAAGAAAGAGAGAGAAAGAAGAAGTGTTTTGTGATTTTTTTTATGTGTTTTTTCTTTTTATATTAAGCTGCCTTGGTTTATGCTACTACGCTCGCGCATCTCCGTTGTCCTCATGGACCATCAGGTTTGGACCGTTAGATCCAAGATCTGACGGCCATTATTATTACCTGTTTTGATCAAGCGCTTTTCTTCTTTAATTTTTCTGTGTTCTTCTCTCCCTTTGACCTTCAGATTTGGATCTAATGGCCAGAACGGTGTCTTCTCATGATTAAATCTGGACGCTCTGTTCAATCAGACGGTCCAGATTTAATCTGTTTGGGCCCATTTCCTTTTCTTTTTTTTCTCTACTCAATTACTTTCTGCACCTCCCCTTTTAATTCTGCACCCCTCTTCTTCTTCTCTATTCTTTTTATTTTTGTTTCTTTTTCTTGCACTTTATTTTTATTTTTTTTATTATTTATTTTTTTATGCACTTTATTTATTGTCTTTAATTTCCAGTACCCATGCATTTTTTTTTATTTTTTTATTTTTGCACCATATTTATTTTATGTCTTGCATTTTATTTTCTTTTTATTTTATGCACCATATTTATTTTATTGTCTTGCATTTTTTATTTTCTTTATTTATTTTCCAGCACCATATTTACTTTACGCCTTGCATTTTTAATTTCCAGCACCATATTTACTTTATGTCTTGCATTTTATTTTCTTTTTTTATTTTATGCATCATATTTATCTTATTGTCTTGCATTTTTATTTTCCTTTGCATCATATCTACTTTATGTCTTGCATTCTTTTTATTTTTTTTTTATTTTATTTTTAGCATCATATTTATTTTATGTCTTGCATTTTTATTTTCTTTATTTACTTTATGCACCATATTTATTTATTGTTTTGCATTTCATGCATTTTTTTTTATTTCTTTTTAACATATTTACTTTAATTTAATTTTTATTTTTGTCATTTATTTTATTGCCATTAGAATGTATCTAGGTCCAATGTAAATAATATAAATGAGAATATGCACCGACACCACATTTATTTTTATGCTTTATGTCGAGGACGATAACGTAATTTGGACCGTATCCGAGGAAAAGGACCCTCACTTGATCCAAAGTCATTTTGAGGGATCCGGCACGTTAGGACTTACCTCAGCATAACTTAGTCTCTGGACCTTAGGAATTAATCAAAAATTTTCACAAAAAAAGTCAAAAAAGTCAAAATCCAAAAATATTTTATAACCAAAATTTTCAAAAAAAATCAATCTTTTCTTTTTCTTTTCTTAATCAAATCTCAATCAACTTTAAATCAATCAAAACATTTTTCTTCAATTTAAAATCAATCAAACTCACTTCCTTTTTACTCTTCTATGCCTTTCGGCCTCTTATCTTTCTCAAATCATTTTTCAAACTTTTAAAATCAACTAAAACAAATCACTCAGCTTTTTACCCCGAACTACGTGATTTTGATCCCGCTCGGGTACGTAGGCAAAAGACTTTGTCTTTCCAAATCAATAAAATAAACAAAACATTTTCCTTTCTTTCATTTTCATCACTTTAATCCTTTTACACTTAAGCATTTATTTTACAAACAAATAATCATTTTAGCATAAAGATAAAATAAAAGCAAGAGGTTCCTATAGAGTACTATAGACGTTTAGGGTGCTAATACCTTCCCTTTGCGTAACCAACCCCCGGACCTTTGATCTCTCTTTTAAAATAGGGTTTTCGAACTTTCTCCCTTTTCCTCGGAAAAATAAAAGATCGGTGGTGAGCTTAAAATTGCGAGTCAACGCTAACTAATAGCTTGATATCCAAAAATCACCGCGACAGAAAAATGGCGACTTCACTGAGGATGACATGTCCTAAGTGGGTTAAACCTATCTTGTTTTTCTTTATCCTTATGCTTTATTATTATTTGTAACTGTAAATACGTGCTTAAGTGTTTATCTTTTTTACGTGAGTGGTGAGATAAGTCCTATACCCGGACTTGAGGGAAACATAAGATAGGATGGGGTATAATCAACGTGCCATACCAGGAGTAGTCTTGGGTTTTGGTACATGTGATAACCCCGCTCAATGGAGGTCTCTTAAGAGTAGTACCATGTCAACATGAGTAGTCGTGTTTGGCATTGCTATTTTTAAGTGACCTATGAAGTTGAGGACCTTTAGTTACCTAACCCATCTTGGCCTTTTAGGACGTAGTGCGGTGGCTAATCAAGAGTAGTCTTGAGTTGGTCGATACGCGATACTACACTCAAACGAGACTTTCTTACGAACGTTGTTGGACCGGGAGTAGTCCCGTAACCTGACAATATTCGGAAGTGGTCAATGACTTTGGGAACTTGGTAGAACCCGTGATACAGGTACATGTGAAACCATAGTCCTTACCAAATGGCGTGTTTACCCTCAGCTCCAACATTACGAACTTAACCTCACCATGTTTTCTCCGTTCCTTTAGCATAACCATGCATACATGCACTCATTCATAAACATTTTTCTCATCAAGTATCGAAGGACTTAGACAAGTTTTGTTGTAAACATCGTAGGAATGAACTTCACAAAGAGGAACACTCAGAAGTATAACTTCAAAGACCCGGATTTGACAAATTTACGGAAGCTAGGTTCTTTGGTAACTAGTCCGGACGACTTCCGAAAGCGTTATGGGAATTTGCTCAGCATCCTCAAGACAAGCGTTGAAGAGGGGATCCTTAATACTTTGGTCCAGTTCTATGACCCTCTCTATCACTGTTTCACATTCCCAGAATACCAGCTTGTCCCTACTTTGGAAGAATACTCCTACCTGGTTGGATTACCGGTGCTTGACAAGTTACCTTTCAGTGGCCTCGAACCAACTCCTAAACCTGTAACTATCGCCGCAGCCCTCCACCTCAAAACTTCCGACATAACCAGTAACCTTACTACCAAAGGAGGCTTCCAAGGCCTAACTCCCAGTTTCCTCTACCAAAAAGCCTACACCTTTGCCGAAGCCGCCAATACCGGTGCCTTCGAAGCTATCCTTGCTCTACTCATCTACGGCCTTATACTCTTCCCTAACATCGACGACTTCATCGACATTAACACAATCCAAATTTTCATATCCGGAAACCCCGTCCCCACCTTACTTGCATACACCTACCATTCCATTCACCACAGAACACAAAAGAAATGCGGAGTTATCACTTGTTGCGCACCTTTGCTATACAAGTGGTTTACTTCACATTTACCCCAAACCCACCTTTTCAAAACTAATCCAGAGAAAACCCGTTGGCCTCAGAGAATCATGTCCCTCACTCCAACTGATATCCTTTGGTACCAACCAGCTAGTGACATTGGAGTAATCATCGACAGTTGTGGAGAGTTCCCCAATGTACCCCTCATCAGTACACGCGGAGGAATCACCTATAACCCCACCCTTGCCAGACGCCAGTTTGGATACCCCATGAAGGAAAAACCCAACAACCTCTCCTTAACCGGTGAATTTTACCTCAACCACGAGGACCATGCAGGCATGAGATTGAGATTTGTGCGAGCCTGGCATACTGTTCGTAGACTTGATAGGAATCAGTTAGGAAGAAGGACGGGTTTTGTACATGGATCATATACTCAGTGGGTTGTCGACAGAGCTTCGATTCTTGGTTTACCTTACCCCCTACTCAGGCACGTATCCTCAACCGTTCCATCACCATCCATTACCTGTGCCCTTTGATGACAAAGAGGAATACAATGAGCAGTTGATTCAAATACGGCTTGAAAGGGATACTTGGAAGAGAAAATACCAGGAGCTCGAGCGTGAGAATGAGACCTTGAAGGGAAAGCTGGCACAGAAAGATCATGAGCTTTTCGTTCAGAATCAGAGGATAATTGAGAAGGATGACTTGCTTCGTCGGAAGGACGCTTTGCTCCGCCAGGACGCTAAGAGGAGGAGGAAGTTTATGGATTCACTCTCTGGTGCACATTCAGATTCCGAGGATCCATCTACTCCGGGGGTTTGAGTTTGACGTCCTTAGGACCTTATGTTTAGATTCTAGCTTCCAAAATCTTTTAGCTTGTAAAAAAAAAAAAAAAAAAAACTCTTTGTAATATTTCATTGCTTTAGTGAAGTGTTCAATTTATGATGTTTACAATTGCTCTAACAAGTCCTTCGATAATAATTTGTTCTTTTTCTTTTTTTGCATAAGCATAAGCATGCATCATGTTGCATTCACAGTTTCCCAAATTGAGTCTCACACTATACCCATTACTTAAAGGTTAATCAGCCGTCGTCCAAGGAAAGTGGCCCGACGAGTTCTCAACAGACCAACTCGCATCAACAACACCAGAGCCAATCGAAAGAGGATGGATTTGGTTGAACAAGAAAATCAGAGCCTCAGGGAGGAGGTTGCCACTCTGCGAGAAGGGATGGATAGGCTAACGGCTATGATGAATGCACTCTTGGCAGCCCAGAACTCTCAAGTTGCCGCCGCTGTTGTAGAGCAGCCTCCTGTGAGCATAACCCCGTTATCTACAGTAACTTCTCCACCCCTCTTCATGCCTCCAGGTTGTACATGGGGAATGCAACCTCCTGTCAGTGGAAGCCCCCAACCCGCTGTATCTGAGGTCCCATTTCTTTTCGCTCAGCAGTCAGCACAGGTTCCACAACACGGTACATCTTTCCCTCAAGCTGCCGTAACCTACTCAACACCACTGGTCCATACTATTCAACAAGAGGGTGAGCCGATTTACCATGCTGAAAGTGTTGCAGCCTTCGACAAGATGGACGAGCTCCAAGAAAGGTTCGATGGTATGCAAAGAGAAGTTGAAGCTCTCCGGGGAAGGGACTTGTTCGGGAAGGATGCCCGTGAACTATGCTTGGTCCCGAATGTTACTATCCCTCACAAGTTCAAGGTGCCAGATTTTGAGAAATATAAAGGAAATTCTTGTCCCCGCAGTCACTTGGTGATGTATGCGAGGAAGATGTCCATGTATACTGACAATCACAAGCTGCTTATCCATTTCTTCCAGGACAGTCTGACTGGCGCTGCTTTGAAGTGGTATATGAATTTAGACAGTACGAGCATCCGTACTTTCAATGACCTTGGTGAAGCATTTATCCGTCAGTACAAATACAATCTGGACATGGCCCCAGATCGCGATCAACTCCGGGCAATGACGCAAAAAGAGAAGGAAACGTTTAAGGAGTATGCTCAGCGCTGGAGGGAGGTGGCTGCCCAGATTGTCCCACCATTGGAAGAAAAGGAGATGACAAAGATCTTTTTGAAGACTTTGAGTCAGTTCTATTATGAGAAGATGGTTGCAAGCGCGCCAACGGATTTCACTGAGATGGTCAACATGGGGGTGCGACTAGAAGAGGGTGTCCGAGAGGGACGGTTGACTGTGGAAAGTGCCCCTGCCGCAAACAATGCCAAAAAGTTTGGAGGCCATTTCGCGAAAAAGAAAGATCAGGAAGTGGGAATGGTAGCCCATGGTAATCCTCAGCAAAATTTTACCCCATACCGTCAAGTTGCAAATGTTGCATCCGCTACCCCAAACCTAGCACATCACCAACAGAGACCACAATACCCCTACCAACATCCCCCACAACAATATCCTCCACAACCATACCATCAGCCACAATATCCTCCACAACCATACCATCAGCCACAATATCCTCAACAACAACAAAATCGCCCTCAAACCCCTCAACAACCATATCACTCACAAAACCGCCAGAAAACAACTTTTGATCCCATCCCAATGAAATATGCCGACTTGCTTCCCGCCCTGCTCGCCAAAAACCTTGTCCAGGCCAGAGCACCTCCTCGTACACCAGTTGTTTTACCTGCCTGGTTCCGTCATGATTTAACCTGCGCTTTCCACCAAGGGGCCCCAGGTCATGACATTGAAAACTGTTATACCCTGAAGAATGAAGTGCAAAGGCTAGTTCGGGCCAACCTATTGTCTTTCAAAGACCAAAATCCCAATGTTCAGGCAAACCCTCTGCCGAACCATGGGTCTACTGTCAACATGATCCAGGAATGTGATGAAGATGGTGTTATTTTGGACGTCCAGCATGTTCGAACCCCTCTAGTACCCATACATATCAAGATGTGTGAAGCAGCTCTGTTTAACAACGATCATACAGCATGTGAAGTGTGTTCGGTGGATGTGAAAGGGTGTCAGAAAGTACAAAGGGACATACAAAGGTTGATAGACAGCAAGGAATTGATCGTCACGAGGAAAGATAAGGAAGTATGTGTCATTACCCCTGAGTTTCAACGATTGGAAATAAGTTATAACAGTGGGAATCCAGCTGTTACTCCATTAGTGATCAGCTTGCCAGGGCCTATGCCATATGCTTCTCTAAAAGCGGTCCCCTACAAATACAGTGCCACAATGTTGGAAGGAGGGCTGGAGGTGCCTTTGCCCTCCCTGACTCCTGCGACTTCTGTGGACAACATCGCCAGTGACAGCAGGGTCCTGCGAAACGGACGTGTTATCCCTACTTTGTTTGCAAAGAAAGTAAATGATCCGGCTGTGGAGCAGGTGAAAGTGAATGGCTCTGGTGCAAAGAAAGAAATAGGCCAGTCCAGTGGGACCAGCAAAGCTTCTGACCATGATGAGATTCTAAAGCTGATTCAGAAGAGTGAGTATAAGGTGGTAGATCAGTTGCTGCAAACTCCCTCCAAAATATCCATCTTGTCTTTGCTACTAAACTCTGAAGTGCACCGTGAAGCTCTAATGAAGGTGCTAGATCAAGCTTTTGTGGAGAAAGACGTGACGGTTAACCAGTTGGACAGTATAGTAGGAAACATTACTGCCTGTAATAATTTGAGTTTTAGTGATGAAGAGCTTCCTGAGGAGGGGAGAAACCATAATCTGGCATTACATATATCGGTGAACTGCAAGTCAGATGCTCTGTCGAATGTACTTGTGGACACCGGTTCCTCTTTGAATGTGATAGCCAAATCCACATTAGATCAACTCTCCTATCAGGGGCCTCCTATGAGAAGAAGTGGGGTGGTTGTTAAAGCGTTTGATGGATCAAGAAAGTCTGTTATTGGGGAGGTTGATTTGCCCATCACAATTGGGCCGTCTGTTTTCCAGATTACATTTCAGGTGATGGATATCCGAGCTGCATACAGTTGTCTCTTGGGTAGGCCATGGATCCATGAAGCAGGGGCCGTGACATCAACCTTGCACCAAAAGCTGAAGTTTGTCAGGAATGGGAGATTGGTTACTGTGAGCGGAGAAGAAGCGTTGCTGATTAGTCATTTGTCAGCCTTTTCCTTCATTGGTGCTGATGAAACTGAAGGGACTTCGTTCCAAGGCCTGACTGTGGAAGATAAGGTGCCCGAGAAGAGTGAAGTGTCTTTTGCTACTTGGAAGAGCGCACAGAAAGTTATTCAGGAAGGAACAAGTGTAGGATGGGGAAAAGTTGTACAGTTGCCAGTGAGTAAAAATCGTGAAGGGTTGGGATTTGCTGCAGGACCATCAAAGAACAGTACTGGGTCAAGCTCCATTAGTGACACCTTTTGTAGGGCCGGTTCCATCAATGACTCGCCAGAGGCCAATGCTATCTCGGAAGATGTTCCCGAAGAAATAGTACCTGCATTTGTCACACCTGGAAAACTTGTTCGTAACTGGGACGCGGTTGACATCCCTTCAGTAGTTCACGCGTCAAAGTAATGTGTCTTTGTTTTTCTGTTTGTTTGTTTTTTCAAAAAGATCCTTTCGTCTTGCCCAGGACGAAAGTGCAATCATGTAGGGCTATTTTGTATCAAGTACTGCTTTCATTAATAGAAAATGTGGTTTATCCCGATATTTATATTTATTGCTTTTTCTGGAAAATGTTAACACAAAAAACCCAAAAATATTTTATTTTTTTGTTTCTTGTTTTCAATCAATTATAAAAAAAAAGGGTCTGCATTTTCCACTCATTCTCTAAAATCAACCATAAATCATATGCAGACTAAACATCATTGAGCCCGTTGAACACGGTAACCCTGCACTCTCTCCCAACTTCGAATTCCCTGTCTACGAGGCCGAAGAGGAGGAGGATGAGGAAATCCCAGATGAAATTGCTCGGTTGTTGGAACGTGAGAAGAAAACCATTCAGCCTCACGAAGAGTTAGTGGAGGTGATTAACCTGGGAACCGAGGAAGATAAAAGAGAAGTCAAGATTGGGGCATCGCTTGAAACAACTGTCAAAGGAAGGGTGATTGAATTACTCAAGGAATATGCTGATGTCTTCACATGGTCATACCAGGATATGCCCGGTTTGGATCCTCGTATTGTGGAGCACCGTTTGCCTTTGAAGCCCGACATGGCTCTCAAGATCAAAGAGGAAGTACAGAAGCAGATTAATGCAGGTTTTCTTGTCACATCAGAGTATCCTCAATGGTTAGCCAACATAGTGCCTGTTCCAAAGAAAGATGGCAAGGTCAGAATGTGTGTCGACTACCGGGATTTGAACAAGGCTAGTCCGAAGGATGATTTCCCTTTACCTCACATCGATGTATTGGTTGACAGCACTGCTAAGTCCAAAGTTTTCTCCTTCATGGACGGTTTCTCTGGATACAATCAAATCAAGATGGCAGTTGAAGGCAGAGAAAAGACATCTTTCATCACGCCTTGGGGCACTTTTTGTTACAGGGTGATGCCTTTCGGGTTGATAAATGCAGGCGCCACTTACCAAAGAGGCATGACTACTCTCTTTCATGACATGATGCACAAAGAGATAGAAGTGTACGTGGATGATATGATTGTTAAGTCAGGCACTGAAGAAGAACATGTCGAGTACTTGCTGAAGATGTTTCAACGACTGAGAAAATATCAACTCCGCCTGAATCCCAACAAATGTACTTTTGGTGTTAGATCTGGAAAACTCTTGGGTTTCATTGTTAGTCAGAAGGGTATCGAAGTAGATCCTGACAAAGTCAGAGCTATCAGAGAGATGCCTGTTCCACAGACAGAGAAACAAGTAAGAGGATTTCTGGGACGGTTGAATTACATCTCCCGTTTCATCTCGCATATGACAGCCACATGTGGGCCCATATTCAAGTTGCTTCGAAAAGATCAAAGTGTTGTTTGGACTGAAGATTGTCAAAAGGCTTTCGATAGTATCAAGAATTATTTGCTAGAACCTCCAATTCTTATCCCTCCAGTTGAAGGAAGGCCTCTGATCATGTACTTGACTGTGTTGGAAGATTCTATGGGTTGTGTGCTTGGACAACAAGATGAGACCGGAAGGAAAGAGCATGCCATTTACTACTTGAGTAAGAAGTTTACAGATTGTGAGTCCAGGTACTCCCTGCTTGAGAAAACTTGTTGTGCATTAGCCTGGGCTGCCAAGCGTCTTCGTCACTACATGATTAATCACACCACCTGGTTAATATCCAAGATGGACCCGATCAAGTATATCTTTGAGAAACCCGCTCTGACAGGGAGGATTGCTCGTTGGCAGATGTTGTTGTCCGAGTATGATATCGAGTACCGCACTCAGAAGGCAATCAAGGGTAGTGTTCTTGCTGATCATTTGGCTCACCAACCCATTGAAGACTATCAACCCATCAAGTTTGACTTTCCTGATGAAGAGATTATGTATTTGAAGATGAAGGACTGTGATGAACCATTGCTTGGGGAAGGTCCAGATCCCGAGTCTCGATGGGGCATGATATTTGATGGGGCAGTGAATGTCTTTGGCAACAAAATTGGGGCAGTTATTATCACTCCTGAAGGTAATCATCTTCCTTTTGCTGCGAGGTTGCAGTTCGATTGCACCAATAATATGGCAGAATATGAAGCATGTATCCTGGGCATTGAAGAAGCCATTGACTTGAGAATCAAGAATCTTGACATTTACGGGGATTCAGCACTCGTAATCAATCAGATCAAAGGAGAATGGGAAACTCGCCACCCCGGCTTGATTCCATACAAAGATTATGCAAGGCGTTTGTTAACCTTCTTCAACAGAGTCGAGCTTCACCACATCCCTCGTGATGAGAACCAGATGGCGGATGCGTTAGCAACTTTATCCTCCATGTATGAAGTGAGTCACCGGAACAATTTGCCAACAATCAGAATTCAGCACCTCGAGAGGCCCGCTCATGTGTTTGCAGTCGAAGAAGTTGTGGATGATAAGCCATGGTTCCATGATATCAAGTGTTTCCTCCAGAATCAGGAATATCCACCTGGAGCATCCAACACAGACAGGAGAACTTTGAGAAGATTGTCTGGTAATTTCTTCCTAAATGGGGATGTCTTGTACAAAAGAAACTTTGACATGGTACTCCTCAGGTGCGTAGATAAGCGAGAAGCAGAACTTTTGATGCACGAGGTACATGAAGGCTCCTTTGGAACTCACCCCAACGGACATGCAATGGCTAGGAAGTTGTTGAGAGCAGGTTATTACTGGATGACCATGGAAACAGATTGTTGCAAGCATGCCAGGAAGTGCCACAAATGTCAGATTTATGCTGACAGAATTCATGTACCCCCAACTACGCTTAATGTTCTTTCTTCTCCGTGGCCTTTCTCTATGTGGGGCATTGACATGATTGGTAGGATCGAACCGAAAGCTTCAAACGGGCATCGTTTCATTCTAGTGGCTATTGATTACTTCACCAAGTGGGTTGAAGCAGCATCCTATGCGAACGTGACTAAGCAAGTAGTGGTCCGCTTTATCAAGAATCAGATCATATGCCGTTATGGTGTGCCCAACAGAATCATTACAGATAACGGAACAAACTTGAACAACAAGATGATGAAAGATTTGTGTGAAGAGTTCAAGATTGAGCATCACAATTCTTCTCCTTACAGACCTCAGATGAATGGCGCAGTTGAAGCTGCCAACAAAAACATTAAGAAGATAGTGCAGAAGATGGTGGTCACATACAAGGACTGGCATGAGATGCTACCGTATGCTTTACATGGATATCGAACTTCGGTGCGTACTTCAACAGGGGCAACCCCTTTCTCTTTGGTGTATGGTATGGAAGCAGTGCTTCCTGTGGAGGTTGAGATTCCATCAATGAGAGTTCTAATGGAGGCCCAGTTGTCAGAGGCTGAATGGTGCCAAAACAGATATGATCAGTTGAATCTAATTGAAGAGAAACGCATGAATGCTTTGTGCCACGGACAACTTTATCAACAGAGGATGAAGCAAGCTTTTGACAAGAAGGTTCGTCCTCGTGTGTTTCAAGAAGGAGATCTCGTGCTCAAGAAGGTTTTATCTTTCCAACCCGATTCCAGGGGCAAGTGGACGCCTAATTACGAGGGTCCATATGTCGTCAAGAGAGCTTTCTCCGGTGGTGCTTTGACTCTTACGACTATGGATGGTGATGAGCTCCCTCGTCCTGTGAACGCTGATGCAGTCAAGAAATACTTTGTCTAAAAAATAAAAGAACAGCTCGGTAAGTCGAAAACCCGAAAGGGCGGCTTAGGCAAAAAAGAGCGTCTCGGTGGATCGAAAACCCGAAAGGGCGGTCCAGGCAAAAATTAGAGACATCAAACAGAAAAATAATCATCTTGATAGGTCGAAAACCCGAAAGGGCGATCTATGCAAAAGTTAAGGATCAAAAGACAAAGTAACTGCATTGAGCTGATCTCTACTCACTTGGGGCACAATCAAATGTCAAAGAAGCTCTGAATCTGAGGCATCCAAACAGTGGAATTCAAAGTTGTCAGGGAGGATAGTGGTTATTATGTTCAATGTACCTTCAATTTATATTTACCATTTTCCAAACTTTGTAAGATCTGTGGAGCCATGCCATTGGCAGGTCACCACTCTTTCAAATAAATTTGAGCCTGTTGCCTTTCATTTGGAATTCTCATTTATTCAGCTTATAAAACCTTTTCTATTTTTAATGGTAGCATTTGAAACAAAATATTTTTTTTTCAAAATCATAAATATTTTTCATGTCTTTTTTGAAAAGCACAAACAGCAAAACACATTTTCTCTGAATTCATGAATAAATGAAGGGTGCATCAACAGCTATCCTGAGAGCGGACAAACTTTGCAGGCTAAACATGGTGAATTGTTTTAAAAAAAGAACACAAAAAAAAGAGAAAGAGAAAAAGAAAAGAGCTCGGTAAGTCGAAAACCCGAAAGGGCGGCTTAGGCAAAAATGAGCGTCCCGGTGGATCGAAAACCCGAAAGGGCGGTCCAGGCAAAAGTTAGGGGCATACAAAAAGAATATATTCCCGGTGGATCGAAAACCTGAAAAGGCGGTCCAGGCAAAAATTAGGGACTCAAAAAAAAAAAAAAAGAAAGAAGGAAGAAAAAAAAAACAAAAACAAAAAATAAGCATGACCACAGAAGCACCAGTTCTTCTATCATGGTTTTCGGATTAGCACTCTCCCCAGGAAGTGGTTACTCCCCATCAGTTGTTGCACATGCCGGGCTTTACTCCGTCTTTGTTTTGATATGTCCCCAGTGGCATCATCCCCATTGAAGGTTACCAAGTGTTTGTGATGCGATGTAGGGTCACTTTCCTTTTTACCTGCCCAATCTTGTCTCATCAAGTTTGTCATTCATACAATCATACAAGTCAGTCTTTCACACAATCGTACAAGTCAATTCCTCATACAATCACAAGTTAATCAGTCACACGGTCATACAAGTCGTGTCGTCATTCATGCATTCATACATTCAAGCATATACACATTCATGCAGATATAACATACAAACAACATCATGGTTGCATTAACCACCCTGAGTCTTGCCTCAAGTATCTTTCCATATCAATCAATCATGGATAATTTGTAACTTTCTCTTTCCCCAAGTGTCATCCCCAGTGTGTCTGGTCCCGAGATGTCACTCCCTCTCCGCCAAATGGCAGTTCTTTTTGAACAGTTTGTGCACTTTTTACCTTTATTTCTTGTCGTCAATGGCAGTTCGGCAATAACCCGGACAGTTGACATTTACCTTATTTCTTGTCGTCAATGGCAGTTCGGCAATAACCCGGACAGTTGGCATTTACCTTTATTTCTTGTCGTCAATGGCAGTTCGGCAATAACCCGGACAGTTGGCATCTATCTTACTTCTTGTCGTCAATGGCAGTTCGGCAATAACCCGGACAGTTGACATTTACCTTATTTCTTGTCGTCAATGGCAGTTCGGCAATAACCCGGACAGTTGGCATTTACCTTATTTCTTGTCGTCAATGGCAGTTCGGCAATAACCCGGACAGTTGACATTTACCTTATTTCTTGTCGTCAATGGCAGTTCGGCAATAACCCGGACAGTTGACATTTACCTTTACTTCTTGTCGTCAATGGCAGTTCGGCAATAATCCGGGCAGTTGACATTTACCTTATCTCTTGTCGTCAATGGCAGTTCGGCAATAATCTGGACAGTTGACGTTTACCTTTGTTTCTTGCAGTCAATGGCAGTTCGGCAATAACCCGGACGGCTGACATTTATCCCCAGTAAAACCATGTGACCCCCAGTGGAGTCGGACCCCGTTTCTTTCAACAGACTCAGGTATCCTTTTGTTTTGTTATCCCCAGTCGAGCCATCCTCGCCGTCTTGCATTCATACTTGCATCGCGAGCATTCACAACATTACATGCATATCATTACATGCATAGCATTGTATTCATAACATTTTGCATTTGAAACTGGTCAAAAATGGTGTACTCTGTATTTAAGTCTCTTCGACCCGTCGATTTAAAAATTTCACTTTTAAATCTCCGTAACGAAGAAACTTAAATAGGGGCATCTGTCATACCCCATTTTTGACCCGTGTTCGATTCTTTTCTCGTCTCCTAAACCGAAAAACTTCGTCGTTTCAGACGAAATTTCGGCAGGGAGGTATTTTAAAATACCTCATATTTTGTTCCGAAGGCAACCTTTTTATTTTTGTTTTATTATTTACTTTTTTCGTTTTTTCTTTTTTTTTTTATTATTAAATGTTTTTCTTTTTATTTTTCGTTTTTTATTATTACTATTTTTTTTTTATTATTTTTATTAGTTTTATTGTTTCTTTTAGTTTTATTTATTCTTTAGTTTTTTAGTTATTTTGGTCCAGACCCAGTAGGGGTATTTTTGTCCTTGTTGTCCAGTCTTTTTTTACTATAAATAGTACCATTAATGGTACTGTTCATGCAGAATTTACCAGTCAGAAAGTACACCAATAACCAGTCAAAACGTGTCAGAGTACAATCAAAACCACCACACAGTAACCCTCTCTACCACCGTCTACCACCAACAAAATCAATTTTCCGGCCAAAAAAAAAAAACTAAAATTTTTCTCCTCTTCTCCTTTCCTATTCCGAATCAACACCAAAAATCCACAAATCACAAACCCAAACCGAAATCATCACTGTCCCTTGTGAAAGCCACAGACACCAAAACAAAGCAAAAAAAAAACGAAACCAAAACAACTAACCTTTCACAAATTCGTAACAAAAACGAAACTAAGACAACTGACCCTTCACAAAATTCGTAACAACAACGTAACCAGAGGCAACACAAAATCGTGATACTGAACCAGGTTCACGCAAGCCACAGCCGAATAGTAACAGTAGAGCACAAAAGGTAGTTTAGCTTCAAAACTTTAAACCTAGATCTACTAATTTCTGTCAAGAATCTTAGAAAACTAAGCTCGGATTCGGAAAGGGAATAAAAATGGATTTCTAAAAACGTAAAAATTTTTTGAATAGGAGAATTTTTTTTTCTCCGGCGCGGTGGTGCCGCCGGCGACCACCGCGCCGGAAAAAGGAACCTGGACGCATGAACAAGAGAGAAGGGAGAGAGTTTTGACTTTCTGGAAGAAAGAGAGAGAAAGAAGAAGTGTTTTGTGATTTTTTTTATGTGTTTTTTCTTTTTATATTAAGCTGCCTTGGTTTATGCTACTACGCGCGCGCATCTCCGTTGTCCTCATGGACCATCAGGTTTGGACCGTTAGATCCAAGATCTGACGGCCATTATTATTACCTGTTTTGATCAAGCGCTTTTCTTCTTTAATTTTTCTGTGTTTTTCTCTCCCTCTGACCTTCAGATTTGGATCTAATGGCCAGAACGGTGTCTTCTCATGATTAAATCTGGACGCTCTGTTCAATCAGACGGTCCAGATTTAATCTGTTTGGGCCCATTTCCTTTTCTTTTTTTTCTCTACTCAATTACTTTCTGCACCTCCCCTTTTAATTCTGCACCCCTCTTCTTCTTCTCTATTCTTTTTATTTTTGTTTCTTTTTCTTGCACTTTATTTTTATTTTTTTTATTATTTATTTTTTTATGCACTTTATTTATTGTCTTTAATTTCCAGTACCCATGCATTTTTTTTATTTTTTTATTTTTGCACCATATTTATTTTATGTCTTGCATTTTATTTTCTTTTTATTTTATGCACCATATTTATTTTATTGTCTTGCATTTTTTATTTTCTTTATTTATTTTCCAGCACCATATTTACTTTACGCCTTGCATTTTTAATTTCCAGCACCATATTTACTTTATGTCTTGCATTTTATTTTCTTTTTTTATTTTATGCATCATATTTATCTTATTGTCTTGCATTTTTATTTTCCTTTGCATCATATCTACTTTATGTCTTGCATTCTTTTTATTTTTATTTTATTTTATTTTTAGCATCATATTTATTTTATGTCTTGCATTTTTATTTTCTTTATTTACTTTATGCACCATATTTATTTATTGTTTTGCATTTCATGCATTTTTTTTTATTTCTTTTTAACATATTTACTTTAATTTAATTTTTATTTTTGTCATTTATTTTATTGCCATTAGAATGTATCTAGGTCCAATGTAAATAATATAAATGAGAATATGCACCGACACCACATTTATTTTTATGCTTTATGTCGAGGACGATAACGTAATTTGGACCGTATCCGAGGAAAAGGACCCTCACTTGATCCAAAGTCATTTTGAGGGATCCGGCACGTTAGGACTTACCTCAGCATAACTTAGTCTCTGGACCTTAGGAATTAATCAAAAATTTTCACAAAAAAAGTCAAAAAAGTCAAAATCCAAAAATATTTTATAACCAAAATTTTCAAAAAAAATCAATCTTTTCTTTTTCTTTTCTTAATCAAATCTCAATCAACTTTAAATCAATCAAAACATTTTTCTTCAATTTAAAATCAATCAAACTCACTTCCTTTTTACTCTTCTATGCCTTTCGGCCTCTTATCTTTCTCAAATCATTTTTCAAACTTTTAAAATCAACTAAAACAAATCACTCAGCTTTTTACCCCGAACTACGTGATTTTGATCCCGCTCGGGTACGTAGGCAAAAGACTTTGTCTTTCCAAATCAATAAAATAAACAAAACATTTTCCTTTCTTTCATTTTCATCACTTTAATCCTTTTACACTTAAGCATTTATTTTACAAACAAATAATCATTTTAGCATAAAGATAAAATAAAAGCAAGAGGTTCCTATAGAGTACTATAGACGTTTAGGGTGCTAATACCTTCCCTTTGCGTAACCAACCCCCGGACCTTTGATCTCTCTTTTAAAATAGGGTTTTCGAACTTTCTCCCTTTTCCTCGGAAAAATAAAAGATCGGTGGTGAGCTTAAAATTGCGAGTCAACGCTAACTAATAGCTTGATATCCAAAAATCACCGCGACAAAGTGCACATTTGGTGATAGGTCCGGGAAGTTATTGGGTTACATCGTCAGCCAAAGGGGAATTGAAGTGGATCCTGACAAGGTAAAAGCCATACAAGATATGCCAGCACCGAACACCGAGAAGGAGGTTTGTGGATTCTTAGGGAGATTGAACTACATTGCTAGATTCATCTCACATATGAGAGCCACCTGTGAACCAATCTTCAAACTGCTGAGGAAAAATCAAGCTGTCCAGTGGAATGAGGACTGCCAAGAGGCGTTTGACAAGATCAAACAATACCTTCAAGAACCACCGATCTTGATACCTCCAGTTCCCGGTAAACCCCTCATCTTATACTTAACAGTACTTGAGGGATCAATGGGTTGCGTGCTAGGACAACAGGATGAAACGGGAAGAAAAGAGCACGCCATCTACTATCTAAGCAAGAAGTTTACTGATTGCGAAACAAGGTATACCTCGCTCGAGAAAACTTATTGTGCCTTAGCCTGGGATGGCCGACGTTTGAGACAGTACATGCTGACGCATACCACTTGGTTAATATCAAGGATGGATCCCATTAAATACATCTTTGAAAAGCCTGCCCTCACGGGAAAGATAGCCCATTGGCAAATGTTGCTATCTGAGTACGACATCCAATATGTTACTCAAAAGGCTATAAAAGGGAGCGTTTTATCCGAGCACCTTGCTCATGAACCATTGGAGGATTATCAACCCATACAATTTGACTTCCCTGATGAAGACGTTGTAGCCTTGAATGACGAAAAGATCATAAACGATGATAAAGGGCTAGAACCAGGAGCTCGGTGGAAGCTCGCTTTCGATGGTGCCTCAAATGCCATGGGGCACGGGATCGGGGCAGTCCTAATATCACAAAGAAATGGGAATCAACCTTTCACGGCAAGTTTATGCTTTGACTGCACCAATAACATGGCAGAATATGAAGCGTGCATCTTGGGCCTCGAGGCAGCAATTAACCTAAGGATAAAAAACCTTGAAGTATACGGGGACTCAACACTTGTCATCTATCAAGTCAAAGGAGAGTGGGAAACAAAACATCCCAATTTAATCCCCTGCTGTGCCCGTGTTGTAGCGTTAATTGAGCATTTCGATGAAATCACCTTTCATCACATACCTCAAGAAGAGAATCAGGTGGCGGATGCTTTGGCTACATTATCATCAATGTACCAAGTAAATTTCCACAACGAGGCGCCAATCATAAGGATGGATTGTAGGGACAAACCAGTTGTATGTGCAGCAGTCGAAGAAGGACTTGACAACAAACCCTGGTTTTACGACATCAAACGATACCTCGAGGAGCAAGAGTATCCAGAGAATGTCTCCCAAACCGACAAGAGAACTCTCAGGAGATTGGCATCCCAATTCTTCCTCAGTGGGAACACCCTCTACAAAAGAAATTATGACACGGTCTTGCTCAGGTGTGTGGATAAACATGAATCGGACATGCTCTTCAAAGAAATCCATGAGGGATCCTTTGGAACCCATGCCAATGGGCAAGCAATGGCAAAGAAAATCCTAAGGGCGGGCGACTACTGGCTAACCATGGAAGCTGACTGTTTCCGCTACGCCAAGACATGTCATAAGTGTCAAATTTACGCCGACAAGGTGCACGTACCAGCGACTCCTTTGAATGTCATGACGGCACCCTGGCCATTATCTATGTGGGGCATAGACATGATTGGAATGATTGTGCCAAAGGCTTCAAATGGACACAGGTTCATCCTGGTTGCCATCGACTATTTCACCAAGTGGGTCGAAGCGACTTCTTACGCAAACGTAACGAAACAAGTGGTAGCCTGATTCATCAAGAAGGAAATCATTTGCCATTACGGCACTCCCCATAAAATCATCACAGATAATGGGGCAAATCTAAACAACAATACAATGAAGGAGTTGTGCAAAGATTTCAAGATTGAGCACCATAACTCCTCACCATATCGACCAAAGATGAACGGTGCGGTAGAAGCGGCCAATAAGAACATCAAGAAAATCATTCAAAAGATGGTAAAAACTTACAAGGATTGGCATGAGATGCTTCCCTTCGCGCTACATGGCTACAGAACAGCCGTTCGCACTTCCACTGGGGCAACCCCTTTTTCCTTAGTATACGGTATGGAGGTCGTGCTTCCCATTGAGGTTGAAATTCCCTCATTAAGGGTCTTGATGGAAACCAAGCTAGAAGAAGCTGAATGGGTCCAAACAAGCTGAATGGGTCTAAACAAGGTTCGACCAATTGAACCTCATAGAGGAGAAGCGCCTTACAACATTATGTCATGGACAGCTGTACCAAAGGAGGCTCAAGAGGGCATTCGACATGAAGGTTCGTCCTCGAGAATTCCGAGAAGGGGACTTAGTGCTGAAAAAGATATTACCTATCCACAAGGATCCCCGCGGGAAATGGACTCCTAGCTATGAAGGACCATACGTGGTAAAGAAAGCTTTCTTTGGTGGAGCTTTAATCATCACCACTATGGATGGAGAAGAGTTTCCACTCTTAATAAACTCCGACGCAGTCAAAAAGTACTATGCCTAAAAGAAAAGAAAAAGAAAAAGCTCGCTAAATTGAAAACCCAAAAGGGCGGTTTAGGCAATAGAGAGCGTCCTGGTAGATCGAAAACCTGAAAAGGCGGTCTAGGCAAAAATTAAGGACATCAAAAAAGGAAATATACCCTAGTGGACTGAAAATTCGAAAGAGCGGTCCAGGCAAAAATTAGGGGTTTCAAAAAAAAAGAAGAAAGGCAAAGGACTGCAACGCTCAAGATCCGGACAGGATTCAAGAGGGGAAGAATCGGTCTCGTCATCATCTTTCAAAGGCAAAGGGATGTCAAAGTCATAGGGAAAATAGCACGTGTTGTATCAAAGCAATACTCAAACAAATTTTCTTTTTGTTTTTTCTTGTCTTTCTCTGTCTTTTCCCCAACGGAGTAATCACATTTTACAAGGATTACATCTTCATATGTTGTTACCCATTCAAGGGATCAAATCTGCATTGAATAAAATTCATCTTTTAAACCTTTTCATTGTTTTGTGTTCTCATTAGCGCATAAAATGTTGTTTTTATTCATGATAAATAACGCATTGAAATATGGGAAATAAAAAAAAACTTGCAAAAAAAACAAATGTGTGTTTTACTTGAATTTATTAAATGTCGAAAGAATTTCGTTAGTCTCCAATGTTGCGTCAAAGGACTCAAAGCCTGAAACTGTTGGTCAGTCAGTTTAAGACTCATGCTCTTCAGCAGAAGCAAGTGCGTAACTCACAGTGCATGAAACACAAAGATCCCGGGTGTCGGAGGAACAGAACTCCCCAAATAAAGCATACCCCACATTTCTTTCGTTCACTAAGGCTGGATATCAATCATGCTTCCAAAATGATCCTTATATCCCCAGCGAGGTCACAACCAAAGCCCAATCGTCATTGGCAAGCCTTATCACAAATAAAGCCCAATCGTTATTGGCACCAAATTCCAAGTAAAGCCCAATCGTCATTGGCATAATCACAACCAAAGCCCGACCTTGCTCGGCATCCAATCATAATCCCCAGCGTTTAACAGAACGTCTGTTTATCCAGCATGTACACGCATCATACCAAACTCATATGCATGCATCATATCAAACTCATTCATTAGCATGCATCTCATATTCATATCATGCTCCCCTTCATAATTTATCATGTTCCCCAGCAAGCATTCCCCTGTGAGTATCACATATTCACCAACATCCATCAACAGTTAAGCAAGTGTTTCCCAGTGGACCTCCTTCACAAACTATCCCAATTCCCCAGCTGAGTTTCCCCAGCAGAAACTCCCTTTTGAGTTTACCTCATATCATATCATATTGCATAACATACTGCATAAGAGAACATGAAGCATATCATGCATCAACAATCATGTTTTCCCTTTCAACAATCTAAGTACTAGCCACGTCTAGAGACGATTACATTTATCCCCACAGCAGTATATTGTATTTCCCCAGAGAAGTCTAAGCACCCACCGAGGCGACGACTTGTCAGATCTAAGTGTTGTACCCCAATTTTGTCCCAAGCCTTTTTCCAAAAAAAAAAAACAAAAATTTCAAAAAAAGAAGAGAAAAGTCAAAGTCAACAAAAAGTCAACATTTCAGATATGAGGACTTCGCAGAGCAAAGTCCCCTTCGCTCTGCGAAGTCTGCGAATTTTTTGCAGATTTTTAATCTCGTTGATTTATTTTCATTATGTTATTATTATCATTACCTATCATTATTATTATTGTTATTATCATCAATTGTGGCTAATTGGGCTCAGCAAAGCAAGAATTGGAGCATGTGCCATTAAAGCCAAGGTGAGAAGCTTTTTCTTCCAACCAAGCATGTGCCAAGCAAGTTGGCTTGCCCTTTGGCAGCTCTTGTCCCTCCCAATGGACCTGCTACTGACCCTAAGCTTGCCAGCCACCAGCTTGTTTGTTTTTCTTCCTGCTTTCTCCCCCAAAACCAGTCAAACCCAGCTGTTTTTGCTTGTCCAAAGGCTTGTTTTGCTGCCCTGTTTTCAGCAGCTTTTCTTCCTCCTCACACTAGCCCACATGTTCCCTTTTGTTTCCCCAAACCTTTGCACATCACAGTGCACGTTTTTCTTGCTTAACCCTCAAGATTGCAAGGACCAATCCCAAGGGACAGCCAATTGCAAACCAGCCCTGTTTTTCCCCTTTTTCATCATCATTTCTATCCAAAATCAGTTGCATTAATGGTTGGATTTGGCTAAGTCTTGACCATTGCAGCAAGGCAAGGTCACCTCTTCACTTTTGCATTAAATGCAAAGCAAGATAGCCTGGTTTTAGACCACAAATCAGCTGGATTCTAGGGATTTTCCATCATGACAATAGATTTGGTTTTTGCCTATAAAAGGGATGCAAGGCAAAAGGATTAAGACAACAATTTAAGAATTGAAAAACAGAGATTCAAAAGCAAAAACACAGCACAAAAACATAGCAAAAACCAGTTCAAACACAGAATCATTAAACAAACTCATTGTTCTTATTCATCAACATTCCAACTTTTGCAAAAAACCATAAACATTCAAGGCTTCTGTTGAGTATTTTGGTGTTGGCTGCATGTTTTGGCAAATCCAATGTGTTGAATAGAAGCATCTCCATGTTTAGAACAAGTCTTCAGTTGCAAGGTTTTTGATTTGAAGCTGTTCAGAAGCTGAAAATTCCTTCAGAAGCTGAAAGTTTCTTCAGAAGCTGAAATCCTGAGTCTGAAGCATCAGACGCACTGTAACAGAGTTGACTTTTGTTGACTTCTTCAGAAGCTGCATATTTTCAAGTTGTTTCTGCGTGAATCTTGGCGAGATTTATCAAGGATATATCCTCGCATATTGCTTCTAGATTGCTGATTGAATTAGTGAAGATTTGGTTCAGTTTTATGACGATCGTATTTTGCTGCAGAATCTTTGTAAAGATACAATGCTGGTTTATTTGATTGCTTATTGGATCATTCATAATTCAGAAACAAATCATGTGCAGAAGATTGGATTGAGATTTATGCTGCTGGATTGAAGGCTATATAAGGAGAGCTTTGCTGCTATTCAAGAGACACAATTAAGAGAGAAAAATATCAGAGAATTGAGTCTTAGGTTGTGTAAGCTTTTAGCTTTGTCTGTACACCACTCAGTTTGAGTTGGTTTAGGTATTTTGAGTTGTAATCACTCTAAGCCTGTAGGTATGAGTGTTGTCTTTATGTATTGAAGTTGTTCTTCAAAAACAGGGGAGTTTTGTTCAGAACTAGGTGTTAGTTCAGGTTTGTTCAAGTGACTGGGCTGTTACTTGAATAGGAAGTTAGTGGACTCTTATACTCATGCGTGGGTAGAAATCTGACTAGGTGGAAGTTGATTGCTTAGGATAGGAACTGGGGGTCAGTGTCTGAGTCTTAAGGATTAATTCCAATAGTGGATTTCCTTCCTGGATTGGTATCCCCCAGAGTAGGAGGTGTTTACTCTGAACTGGGTTAACAAACCTTGTGGTCTTTTTATTTCCTGCACTTTTATTTCCTGCTGCTTATCTGTGATTTAATTGTGCTAGTTTTTGTTCCGAATCTGTTAGTATTAATTCAGAACATGTTGGTTAAGAACCAGTTAAACTCCTACCAGTTGCTAAGCCTGAAATTTCAATTGGTATCAGAGCAGGCACCCTGCCTGTGTTTTGGGTGGGATCCAGAGTTATTAATGTCTGGCTTTATGGAGAGAGAAGGAGGCTTTGTCAATAGACCACCCCTACTTGATGGCACAAATTATGAGTACTGGAAGTCCAGGATGTGTGCATTCCTGAAATCTATGGATAGCAAGACCTGGAAGGCTGTTCTGAAGGGTTGGGAATACCCAGTTGTGACTGATAAAGATGGTAAGAAGACAGCAGTTTTAAAACAAGAAGAAGACTGGACTAATGATGAAGATGCCTTGTCACATGCAAATTCCAAAGCCCTGAATGCTATTTTCAATGGAGTGGATAAGAATGATTTCAGGATGATCAAGCAGTGCACAATTGCTAAGGATGCCTGGGATATTCTCAAGATTGCTCATGAAGGCACCTCAAAGGTAAAGCTGTCCAGACTTCAGCTTTTGACAACAAAGTTTGAAAATCTCAGAATGCTGGAGGATAAGAACATACAGAGCTTTTACATGAACATTCTGGACATGGCAAATTCCTTTGAATCCCTTGGAGAAAAAGTTTCAGATGAGAAACTGGTTAGAAAAATCCTCAGATCCCTACCCAAGAGGTTTGATATGAAAGTAACTGCCATTGAAGAAGCACATGATATATCCAGCATGAAGGTTGAAGAACTGATAGATTCTCTTTAGAACTTTGAATTAAGCAGAACTGATCATAAGAGTAAAGGTGTTGCTTTTGTTACTGATTTTGAATGTGTGGATGAAGATAGCTCATCAGAAGCTCTTGTGCTGCTGAGTAAACAATTCAAGAAGTTCCTGAAGCAGAAGACAAAAACTGATGACAAAAGCAATCAGTCAAAGAAAGTTCAGTGTTTTGAATGTGAAGGTTATGGGCATGTCAAGACAGAATGTCCTAATTTTCTCAAGAAGCAGAAGAAGAGTCTGACTGCTCCCTAGTATGATGATGACTCAGAAGGAGAAGAGAATAAACCTGTCAATGCTTTAACTGGTAAATTCTGGGCTGATGATCAAGTTATGGGTTCAGAAACTTGGTCAGAATCTGAAACAAGTGATGAAGATTCATCCTCTGAGGTTCTGGTTGCGTGTCACAAAAATCCAGCTATTTTTTGCTAGAAGATGCAATATCAATTTGATGAATTGTGCAAGCAGATGAAAGAGCAGAAGAAAATTAATACTCAACTTCAGATTGAGAAGGATGAACACTTAGAGAATATTTCTGTTCTCAGTAATGAGGTAATCTAACTCAATTCACAACTTGATCAGACTGGTGCTGAGTCTGAAGACTGGATTGTCTGTGACTGTTGTGTGATTCTGATCTTAGCAAGTATGTTGTACTCTGCTGTGTTCCTGATCTGTCTGCATGAGAATTTATAGCATTTAAAGCAAGCTGGATGTGAGGAAGATAGAGTACCTGCCAGTTGTGCCTATGCTGAGTTTGTTCCTAAGTCAGAGTCTGAGACTACTTTTTCTGGAAATTTAGTTTTGATTCCCTATGTTAAGTTTGAAGTTTGTCATAATTTTGTGGCTAAAAAGGGGGAGAAAAACCTATGTTTAAGTTCAGACTAGAGTTGTTCAGAATCAGAATGTACTGTGTTTCAGAAGCAGCTGATTATTTTGCTCAGAGTTCAGAACCAATGTAACAAGAGCTGTTCAGAATCTGAAGATATGATTGAGGGGGAATGTGTGTCTCAGGGGGAGTACAAGGTCATTAAATTCCTGAGTGTGATGTGTTTCAGATGTTGCAGAAGCTGGTTTATCATTTTTCACTGCAGTTCAGAAGTAAGGGGGAGTTTCAGATGCTGGAGTGGTTGTACATGTGTTTATATAGTTGTGAAGCTTCAGGGAGAGTGTTTTAATGTGGTTGTAGTTATCCTAAAGTGATGCTGAATTTGTTCAGAAGCTGTTTTGTGTGTATCAGTGTTCAGAAGCTGAAACTGATTGGTTTTTAATGTTTAACATAGCTGAATCCGCTGCTAATCTATTTGCTATGTTATATATTTGTGGAGTGCTTCATTGCTGAGATAGTCTTATGGGAGATTGAAGAACTTGGTTGTGTGAACATTGGTTTTAGCCAAAAATTTGCCAAAGGGGGAGATTGTTGAGTATTTTGGTGTTGGCTGCATGTTTTGGCAAATCCAATGTGTTGAATAGAAGCATCTCCATGTTTAGAACAAGTCTTTAGTTGCAAGGTTTTTGATTTGAAGCTGTTCAGAAGCTGAAATCCTGAGACTGAAGCATCAGACGCACTGTAGCAGAGTTGACTTTTGTTGACTTCTTCAGAAGCTGCATATTTTCAAGTTGTTTCTGCGCGAATCTTGGCGAGATTTATCAAGGATATATCCTCGCATATTGCTTCTAGATTGCTGATTGAATTAGTGAAGATTTGGTTCAGTTTTATGACGATCGTATTTTGCTACAGAATCTTTGTAAAGATACAATGCTGGTTTATTTGATTGCTTATTGGATCATTCATAATTCAGAAACAAATCATGTGCAGAAGATTGGATTGAGATTTATGCTGCTGGATTGAAGGCTATATAAGGAGAGCTTTGCTGCTATTCAAAAGACACAATTAAGAGAGAAAAATATCAGAGAATTGACTCTTAGGTTGTGTAAGCTTTTAGCTTTGTCTGTACACCACTCAGTTTGAGTTGGTTTAGGTATTTTGAGTTGTAATCACTCTAAGCCCGTAGGTATGAGTGCTGTCTTTATGTATTGAAGTTGTTCTTCAAAAACAGGGGAGTTTTGTTCAGAACTAGGTGTTAGTTCAGGTTTGTTCAAGTGACTGGGCTGTTACTTGAATAGGAAGTTAGTGGACTCTTATACTCATGCGTGGGTAGAAATCTGACTAGGTGGAAGTTGATTGCTTAGGATAGGAACTGGGGGTCAGTGTCTGAGTCTTATGGATTAATTCCAATAGTGGATTTCCTTCCTGGATTGGTATCCCCCAGAGTAGGAGGTGTTTACTCTGAACTGGGTTAACAACCCTTGTGTTCTTTTTATTTCCTACACTTTTATTTCCTGCTGCTTATCTGTGATTTAATTGTGCTAGTTTTTGTTCCGAATCTGTTAGTATTAATTCAGAACCTGTTGGTTAAGAACCAGTTAAACTCCTACCAGTTGCTAAGCCTGAAATTTCAATTGGTATCAGAGCAGGCACCCTGCTTGTGTTTTGGGTGGGATCCAGAGTTATTAATGTCTGGCTTTATGGAGAGAGAAGGAGGCTTTGTCAATAGACCACCCCTACTTGATGGCACAAATTATGAGTACTGGAAGTCCAGGATGTGTGCATTCCTGAAATCTATGGATAGCAAGACCTGGAAGGCTGTTCTGAAGGGTTGGGAATACCCAGTTGTGACTGATAAAGATGGTAAGAAGACAACAGTTTTAAAACAAGAAGAAGACTGGACTAATGATGAAGATGCCTTGTCACATGCAAATTCCAAAGCCCTGAATGCTATTTTCAATGGAGTGGATAAGAATGATTTCAGGATGATCAAGCAGTGCACAATTGCTAAGGATGCCTGGGATATTCTCAAGATTGCTCATGAAGGCACCTCAAAGGTAAAGCTGTCCAGACTTCAGCTTCTGACAACAAAGTTTGAAAATCTCAGAATGCTGGAGGATAAGAACATACAGAGCTTTTACATGAACATTCTGGACATGGCAAATTCCTTTGAATCCCTTGGAGAAAAAGTTTCAGATGAGAAACTGGTTAGAAAAATCCTCAGATCCCTACCCAAGAGGTTTGATATGAAAGTAACTGCCATTGAAGAAGCACATGATATATCCAGCATGAAGGTTGAAGAACTGATAGGTTCTCTTTAGAACTTTGAATTAAGCAGAACTGATCATAAGAGTAAAGGTGTTGCTTTTGTTGCTGATTTTGAATGTGTGGATAAGGATAGCTCATCAGAAGCTCTTGTGCTGCTGAGTAAACAATTCAAGAAGTTCCTGAAGCAGAAGACAAGAACTGATGACAAAAGCAATCAGTCAAAGAAAGTTCAGTGTTTTGAATGTGAAGGCTATGGGCATGTCAAGACAGAATGTCCTAATTTTCTCAAGAAGCAGAAGAAGAGTCTGACTGCTCCCTAGTATGATGATGACTCAGAAGGAGAAGAGAATAAACCTGTCAATGCTTTAACTGGTAAATTCTGGGCTGATGATCAAGTTATGGGTTCAGAAACTTGGTCAGAATCTGAAACAAGTGATGAAGATTCATCCTCTGAGGTTCTGGTTGCGTGTCACAAAAATCCAGCTATTTTTTGCAAGAAGATGCAATATCAATTTGATGAATTGTGCAAGCAGATGAAAGAGCAGAAGAAAATTAATACTCAACTTCAGATTGAGAAGGATGAACACTTAGAGAATATTTCTGTTCTCAGTAATGAGGTAATCTAACTCAATTCACAACTTGATCAGATGAAAAAGCAAGTTAGGATGATGAACTCTGGTACTGATAAGTTGGAGAAAATTTTAGAGAATCAAAAACAAGGAAAAACTGGTTTAGGTTTTGTTGATCAGACTCATAATACCAAACAGATGAATCCAGTTAATCAGTTTGTTCCTGCTACTCAGACTCATGATTCTATGGTTGGAACATCAAAGAGGAGACCTCAGAAACAAGCACAGATGCAAGGTCTGAAGCAAACTCATATGAGACCTCAGAAGCAAGTTCAGATGCTGCCTCAGAAGCATGCTCAGGTGCAACCCCAGAAATGTTTCAGAAATAAAAAGAGGAATCATACCTGGATCTGTCATCACTGTGGAAAGAAGGGACATATCAAACCATTTTGTTTCAAGCTATATGGTTATCCTGAACATTTTCAGTATAGAGGAGTTGAACCAGCTGCTATCAGACACAATGTTCAGAAAGTTTGGAAACCAAAGTGTGAAGGTGTTGCTCAGAATCTGAACTGAAATTTCTGGCTTAGCAACTGGTAAGGAGGTTAAACTGGTTCTAATTAAAACTGGTTCTGAACCTAACAGGTTCTGAACTGGAAACTTAGCACAATTTAAATCACAGTTATGCAGCAGAATTAAAAAGTGCAGAAATAAAAGAACACAAGGTTTGTTAACCCAGTTCGGAGTAAACACCTCCTACTCTGGGGGATACCAATCCAGGAAGGAAATCCACTATTGGAATTAACCCTTAAGACTCAGACACTGACCTCCCACGTTCCTATCCTAAGCAATCAACTTCCACCTAGTCAGACTTCTACCCACGCATGAGTATTAGAGTCCACTAACTTCCTATTTAAGCAACAACCCAGTTACTTGAACAACTTGAACTAAACCCAGTTCTTAAACAAAACTACCCAGTTTGTGAAGAACACTCTTCAATACATGACCTGCACTCGTACCTACAGGCTTAGAGTGATTACAACTCTATAAAACCTAAACCAACTCAACAGAGTGGAGCACAAACAAAGCTAAAAAGCTTACACAACCTAAGACTCAATTTTCTGAATTATACTCTATTTTTCATATCTCTTGAATAGCAGCAAAGCACTCTTTATATAGCCTTCAGTCCAGTATAAAACCCAATCCAATCTTCTAAATTTATCTGTTTCTAAATTATGATTGATCCAATAAGGAAACAAATAAACCAGGAAAATATCTTCATAAAGATTCTGCAGAAAAAATACGAATTTCATAAAACTGAACCAAATCTTCATTAAATCTTCTCCACATTAATCAGCATTCAAGAAGCAATATGCGAGGATAATTCATTGTTAAATCTTGCCAAGATTCGCGCAAAAACAACTTGAAAATATGCAGGTTCTGATGAAGTCAACAAAAGTCAACGCGGGCTTCAGACTCACATTTCAGCTTCTGAAGTGCTACAGTGCGTCTGAAGGTGCATTCAGCTTCTGAAGGGCAAATTAGCCTCTGAACAGCTTCAAATCTAAAAACTTGCAACTGAAGATTTGTTCTAGACATTGAGATGCTTCTATTCAACACATTGGATTTGCCAAAACATGCAGCCAACATCAAAATACTCAACATGAACAAAGGAAAAGGAAAGGATGTTGCTGATGACAGCAAGCCAATTCCTGTAGCACAGAAGAATTCTGGTGCTGGACCATCCAAAGTCTGGAGCAAAGTTCATGTTCCTGATCAGAAGGTTCTATTTTCTTGTAAGTCTGAAGATGTTAGGACTTGTGTTCAGCAAAGAGTGGCTGATTTTGAGGAGAAGATAGCTGGGAAGAAGGTTTTAAATGTGCCTGAGGCACATGTTCATTAAGCAAGCATTTGTTGTGTGTGTCTGATGAAGACTAAGCATGTTCTGGTGCTGAGTCTGAAGACTGGATTGTCTGTGACTGTTGTGTGATTCTGATCTTAGCAAGTATGTTGTACTCTGCTGTGTTCCTGATCTGTCTGCATGAGAATTTATAGCATTTAAAGCAAGCTGGATGTGAGGAAGATAGAGTACCTGCCAGTTGTGCCTATGCTGAGTTTGTTCCTAAGTCAGAGTCTGAGACTACTTTTTCTGGAAATTTAGTTTTGATTCCCTATGTTAAGTTTGAAGTTTGTCATAATTTTGTGGCTAAAAAGGGGGAGAAAAACCTATGTTTAAGTTCAGACTGGAGTTGTTCAGAATCAGAATGTACTGTGTTTCAAAAGCAGCTGATTATTTTGCTCAGAGTTCAGAACCAATGTAACAAGAGCTGTTCAGAATCTGAAGATATGATTGAGGGGGAATGTGTGTCTCAGGGGGAGTACAAGGTCATTAAATTCATGAGTGTGATGTGTTTCAGATGTTGCAGAAGCTGGTTTATCATTTTTCACTACAGTTCAGAAGTAAGGGGGAGTTTCAGATGCTGGAGTGGTTGTACATGTGTTTATTTAGTTGTGAAGCTTCAGGGGGAGTGTTTTAATGTGGTTGTAGTTATCCTGAAGTGATGCTGAATTTGTTCAGAAGTTGTTTTGTGTGTATCAGTGTTCAGAAGCTGAAACTGATTGGTTTTTAATGTTTAACATAGCTGAATCCGCTGCTAATCTATTTGCTATGTTATATATTTGTGGAGTGCTTCATTGCTGAGATAGTCTTATGGGAGATTGAAGAACTTGGTTGTGTGAACATTGGTTTTAGCCAAAAATTTGCCAAAGGGGGAGATTGTTGAGTATTTTGGTGTTGGCTGCATGTTTTGGCAAATCCAATGTGTTGAATAGAAGCATCTCCATGTTTAGAACAAGTCTTCAGTTGCAAGGTTTTTGATTTGAAGCTGTTCAGAAGCTGAAATCCTGAGTCTGAAGCATCAGACGCACTGTAGCAGAGTTGACTTTTGTTGACTTCTTCAGACACTGCATATTTTCAAGTTGTTTCTGCGCGAATCTTGGCGAGATTTATCAATGATATATCCTCGCATATTGCTTCTAGATTGCTGATTGAATTAGTGAAGATTTAATGAAGATTTGGTTCAGTTTTATGACGATCGTATTTTGCTACAGAATCTTTGTAAAGATACAATGCTGGTTTATTTGATTGCTTATTGGATCATTCATAATTCAGAAACAAATCATGTGCAGAAGATTGGATTGAGATTTATGCTGCTGGATTGAAGGCTATATAAGGAGAGCTTTGCTGCTATTCAAGAGACACAATTAAGAGAGAAAAATATCAGAGAATTGACTCTTAGGTTGTGTAAGCTTTTAGCTTTGTCTGTACACCACTCAGTTTGAGTTCGTTTAGGTATTTTGAGTTGTAATCACTCTAAGCCTGTAGGTATGAGTGCTGTCTTTATGTATTGAAGTTGTTCTTCAAAAACAGGGGAGTTTTGTTCAGAACTAGGTGTTAGTTCAGGTTTGTTCAAGTGACTGGGCTGTTACTTGAATAGGAAGTTAGTGGACTCTAATACTCATGCGTGGGTAGAAATCTGACTAGGTGGAAGTTGATTGCTTAGGATAGGAACTGGGGGTCAGTGTCTGAGTCTTAAGGATTAATTCCAATAGTGAATTTCCTTCCTGGATTGGTATCCCCCAGAGTAGGAGGTGTTTACTCTGAACTGGGTTAACAAACCTTGTGTTCTTTTTATTTCCTGCACTTTTATTTCCTGCTGCTTATCTGTGATTTAATTATGCTAGTTTTTGTTCCGAATCTGGTAGTATTAATTCAGAACCTGTTGGTTAAGAACCAGTTAAACTCCTACCTGTTGCTAAGCCTGAAATTTCAATTGGTATCAGAGCAGGCACCCTGCCTGTGTTTTGGGAGGGATCCAGAGTTATTAATGTCTGGCTTTATGGAGAGAGAAGGAGGCTTTGTCAATAGACCACCCCTACTTGATGGCACAAATTATGAGTACTGGAAGTCCAGGATGTGTGCATTCCTGAAATCTATGGATAGCAAGACCTGGAAGGCTGTTCTGAAGGGTTGGGAACACCCAGTTGTGACTGATAAAGATGGTAAGAAGACAGTAGTTTTAAAACAAGAAGAAGACTGGACTAATGATGAAGATGCCTTGTCACATGCAAATTCCAAAGCCATGAATGCTATTTTCAATGGAGTGGATAAGAATGTTTTCAGGATGATCAAGCAGTGCACAATTGCTAAGGATGCTTGGAATATTCTCAAGATTACTCATGAAGGCACCTCAAAGGTAAAGTTGTCCAGACTTCAGCTTCTGACAACAAAGTTTGAAAATCTCAGAATGCTGGAGGATAAGAACATACAGAGCTTTTACATGAACATTCTGGACATGGCAAATTCCTTTGAATCCCTTGGAGAAAAAGTTTCAGATGAGAAACTGGTTAGAAAAATCCTCAGATCCCTACCCAAGAGGTTTGATATGAAAGTAACTGCCATTGAAGAAGCACATGATATATCTAGCATGAAGGTTGAAGAACTGATAGGTTCTCTTCAGAACTTTGAATTAAGCAGAACTGATCAGAAGAGTAAAGGTGTTGCATTTGTTGCTGATTCTGAATGTGTGGATGATGATAGCTCATCAGAAGCTCTTGTGCTGCTGAGTAAACAATTCAAGAAGTTCCTGAAGCAGAAGACAAGAACTGATGACAAAAGCAATCAGTCAAAGAAAGTTCTGTGTTTTGAATGTGAAGGCTATGGGCATGTCAAGACAGAATGTCCTAATTTTCTCAAGAAGCAGAAGAAGAGTCTGACTGCTTCCTGGTCTGATGATGACTCAGAAGGAGAAGAGAATAAACCTGTCAATGCTTTAACTGGTAAATTCTGGGCTGATGATCAAGTTATGGGTTCAGAAACTTGGTCAGAATCTGAAACAAGTGATGAAGAATCATCCTCTGAGGTTCTGGCTGCCTGTCACAAAAATCCAGCTGTTTTTTGCAAGAAGATGCAATATCAATTTGATGAAGTGTGCAAGCAGATGAAAGAGCAGAAGAAAATTAATACTCAACTTCAGATTGAGAAGGATGAACACTTAGAGAAGATTTCTGTTCTCAGTAATGAGGTAATCCAACTCAATTCACAACTTGATCAGATGAAAAAGCAAGTTAGGATGATGAACTCTGGTACTGATAAGTTGGAGAAAATTTTAGAGAATCAAAAACAAGGCAAAACTGGTTTAGGTTTTGTTGATCAGACTCATAATACCAAACAGATGAATCCAGTTAATCAGTTTGTTCCTGCTACTCAGACTCATGATTCTATGGTTGGAACATCAAAGAGGAGACCTCAGAAACAAGCACAGATGCAAGGTCTGATGCAAACTCATATGAGACCTCAGAAGCAAGTTCAGATGCTGCCTCAGAAGCATGCTCAGGTGCAACCCCATAAATGTTTCAGAAATAAAAAGAGGAATCATACCTGGATCTGTCATCACTGTGGAAAGAAGGGACATATCAAACCATTTTGTTTCAAGCTATATGGTTATCCTGAACATTTTCAGTATAGAGGAGTTGAACCAGCTGCTATCAGACACAATGTTCAGAAAGTTTGGAAACTAAAGTGTGAAGGTGTTGCTCAGAATCTGAACAAAGGAAAAGGAAAGGCTGTTGCTGATGACAGCAAGCCAATTCCTGTAGCACAGAAGAATTCTGGTGCTGGACCATCCAAAGTCTGGAGCAAAGTTCATGTTCCTGATCAGAAGGTTCTATTTTCTTGTAAGTCTGAAGATGTTAGGACTTGTTTTCAGCTAAGAGTGGCTGATTTTGAGGAGAAGATAGCTGGGAAGAAGGTATTAAATGTGCCTGAGGCACATGTTCATTAAGCAAGCATGGATTGTCTGTGACTGTTGTGTGATTATGATCTTAGCAAGTATGCTGTACTCTGCTGTGTTCCTGATCTGTCTGCATGAGAATTTATAGCATTTAAAGCAAGCTGGATGTGAGGAAGATAGAGTACCTGCCAGTTGTGCCTATGCTGAGTTTGTTCCTAAGTCAGAGTCTGAGACTACTTTTTCTGGAAATTTAGTTTTGATTCCCTATGTTAAGTTTGAAGTTTGTCATAATTTTGTGGCTAAAAAGGGGGAGAAAAACCTATGTTTAAGTTCAGACTGGAGTTGTTCAGAATCAGAATGTACTGTGTTTCAAAAGCAGCTGATTATTTTGCTCAGAGTTCAGAACCAATGTAACAAGAGCTGTTCAGAATCTGAAGATATGATTGAGGGGGAATGTGTGTCTCAGGGGGAGTACAAGGTCATTAAATTCATGAGTGTGATGTGTTTCAGATGTTGCAGAAGCTGGTTTATCATTTTTCACTGCAGTTCAGAAGTAAGGGGGAGTTTCAGATGCTGGAGTGGTTGTACATGTGTTTATTTAGTTGTGAAGCTTCAGGGGGAGTGTTTTAATGTGGTTGTAGTTATCCTGAAGTGATGCTGAATTTGTTCAGAAGTTGTTTTGTGTGTATCAGTGTTCAGAAGCTGAAACTGATTGGTTTTTAATGTTTAACATAGCTGAATCCACTGCTAATCTGTTTGCTATGTTATATATTTGTGGAGTGCTTCATTGCTGAGATAGTCTTATGGGAGATTGAAGAACTTGGTTGTGTGAACATTGGTTTTAGATAAAAATTTGCCAAAGGGGGAGATTGTTGAGTATTTTGGTGTTGGCTGCATGTTTTGGCAAATCCAATGTGTTGAATAGAAGCATCTCCATGTTTAGAACAAGTCTTCAGTTGCAAGGTTTTTGATTTGAAGCTGTTCAGAAGCTGAAATCCTGAGTCTGAAGCATCAGACGCACTGTAGCAGAGTTGACTTTTGTTGACTTCTTCAGACGCTGCATATTTTCAAGTTGTTTCTGCGCGAATCTTGGCGAGATTTATCAATGATATATCCTCGCATATTGCTTCTAGATTGCTGATTGAATTAGTGAAGATTTAATGAAGATTTGGTTCAGTTTTATGACGATCGTATTTTGCTGCAGAATCTTTGTAAAGATACAATGCTGGTTTATTTGATTGCTTATTAGATCATTCATAATTCAGAAACAAATCATGTGCAGAAGATTGGATTGAGATTTATGCTGCTGGATTGAAGGCTATATAAGGAGAGCTTTGCTGCTATTCAAGAGACACAATTAAGAGAGAAAAATATCAGAGAATTGACTCTTAGGTTGTGTAAGCTTTTAGCTTTGTCTGTACACCACTCAGTTTGAGTTGGTTTAGGTATTTTGAGTTGTAATCACTCTAAGCCTGTAGGTATGAGTGCTGTCTTTATGTATTGAAGTTGTTCTTCAAAAACAGGGGAGTTTTGTTCAGAACTAGGTGTTAGTTCAGGTTTGTTCAAGTGACTGGGCTGTTACTTGAATAGGAAGTTAGTGGACTCTAATACTCATGCTTGGGTAGAATTCTGACTAGGTGGAAGTTGATTGCTTAGGATAGGAACTGGGGGTCAGTGTCTGAGTCTTAAGGATTAATTCCAATAGTGAATTTCCTTCCTGGATTGGTATCCCCCAGAGTAGGAGGTGTTTACTCCGAACTGGGTTAACAAACCTTGTGTTCTTTTTATTTCCTGCACTTTTATTTCCTGCTGCTTATCTGTGATTTAATTGTGCTAGTTTTTGTTCCGAATCTGCTAGTATTAATTCAGAACTTGTTGGTTAAGAACCAGTTAAACTCCTACCAGTTGCTAAGCCAGAAATTTCAATTGGTATCAGAGCAGGCACCCTGCCTGTGTTTTGGGTGGGATCCAGAGTTATTAATGTCTGGCTTTATGGAGAGAGAAGGAGGCTTTGTCAATAGACCACCCCTACTTGATGGCACAAATTATGAGTACTGGAAGTCCAGGATGTGTACATTCCTGAAATCTATGGATAGCAAGACCTGGAAGGCTGTTCTGAAGGGTTGGGAACACCCAGTTGTGACTGATAAAGATGGTAAGAAGACAGCAGTTTTAAAACAAGAAGAAGACTGGACTAATGATGAAGATGCCTTGTCACATGCAAATTCCAAAGCCCTGAATGCTATTTTCAATGGAGTGGATAAGAATGTTTTCAGGATGATCAAGCAGTGCACAATTGCTAAGGATGCCTGGGATATTCTCAAGATTGCTCATGAAGGCACCTCAAAGGTAAAGTTGTCCAGACTTCAGCTTCTGACAACAAAGTTTGAAAATCTCAGAATGCTGGAGGATAAGAACATACAGAGCTTTTACATGAACATTCTGGACATGGCAAATTCCTTTGAATCCCTTGGAGAAAAAGTTTCAGATGAGAAACTAGTTAGAAAAATCCTCAGATCCCTACCCAAGAGGTTTGATATGAAAGTAACTGCCATTGAAGAAGCACATGATATATCTAGCATGAAGGTTGAAGAACTGATAGGTTCTCTTCAGAACTTTGAATTAAGCAGAACTAATCAGAAGAGTAAAGGTGTTGCATTTGTTGCTGATTCTGAATGTGTGGATGATGATAGCTCATCAGAAGCTCTTGTGCTGCTGAGTAAACAATTCAAGAAGTTCCTGAAGCAGAAGACAAGAACTGATGACAAAAGCAATCAGTCAAAGAAAGTTCTGTGTTTTGAATGTGAAGGCTATGGGCATGTCAAGACAGAATGTCCTAATTTTCTCAAGAAGCAGAAGAAGAGTCTGACTGCTTCCTGGTCTGATGATGACTCAGAAGGAGAAGAGAATAAACCTGTCAATGCTTTAACTGGTAAATTCTGGGCTGATGATCAAGTTATGGGTTCAGAAACTTGGTCAGAATCTGAAACAAGTGATGAAGAATCATCCTCTGAGGTTCTGGCTGCCTGTCACAAAAATCCAGCTGTTTTTTGCAAGAAGATGCAATATCAATTTGATGAAGTGTGCAAGCAGATGAAAGAGCAGAAGAAAATTAATACTCAACTTCAGATTGAGAAGGATGAACACTTAGAGAAGATTTCTGTTCTCAGTAATGAGGTAATCCAACTCAATTCACAACTTGATCAGATGAAAAAGCAAGTTAGGATGATGAACTCTGGTACTGATAAGTTGGAGAAAATTTTAGAGAATCAAAAACAAGGCAAAACTGGTTTAGGTTTTGTTGATCAGACTCATAATACCAAACAGATGAATCCAGTTAATCAGTTTGTTCCTGCTACTCAGACTCATGATTCTATGGTTGGAACATCAAAGAGGAGACCTCAGAAACAAGCACAGATGCAAGGTCTGATGCAAACTCATATGAGACCTCAGAAGCAAGTTCAGATGCTGCCTCAGAAGCATGCTCAGGTGCAACCCCATAAATGTTTCAGAAATAAAAAGAGGAATCATACCTGGATCTGTCATCACTGTGGAAAGAAGGGACATATCAAACCATTTTGTTTCAAGCTATATGGTTATCCTGAACATTTTCAGTATAGAGGAGTTGAACCAGCTGCTATCAGACACAATGTTCAGAAAGTTTGGAAACTAAAGTGTGAAGGTGTTGCTCAGAATCTGAACAAAGGAAAAGGAAAGGCTGTTGCTGATGACAGCAAGCCAATTCCTGTAGCACAGAAGAATTCTGGTGCTGGACCATCCAAAGTCTGGAGCAAAGTTCATGTTCCTGATCAGAAGGTTCTATTTTCTTGTAAGTCTGAAGATGTTAGGACTTGTTTTCAGCTAAGAGTGGCTGATTTTGAGGAGAAGATAGCTGGGAAGAAGGTATTAAATGTGCCTGAGGCACATGTTCATTAAGCAAGCATGGATTGTCTGTGACTGTTGTGTGATTATGATCTTAGCAAGTATGCTGTACTCTGCTGTGTTCCTGATCTGTCTGCATGAGAATTTATAGCATTTAAAGCAAGCTGGATGTGAGGAAGATAGAGTACCTGCCAGTTGTGCCTATGCTGAGTTTGTTCCTAAGTCAGAGTCTGAGACTACTTTTTCTGGAAATTTAGTTTTGATTCCCTATGTTAAGTTTGAAGTTTGTCATAATTTTGTGGCTAAAAAGGGGGAGAAAAACCTATGTTTAAGTTCAGACTGGAGTTGTTCAGAATCAGAATGTACTGTGTTTCAAAAGCAGCTGATTATTTTGCTCAGAGTTCAGAACCAATGTAACAAGAGCTGTTCAGAATCTGAAGATATGATTGAGGGGGAATGTGTGTCTCAGGGGGAGTACAAGGTCATTAAATTCATGAGTGTGATGTGTTTCAGATGTTGCAGAAGCTGGTTTATCATTTTTCACTGCAGTTCAGAAGTAAGGGGGAGTTTCAGATGCTGGAGTGGTTGTACATGTGTTTATTTAGTTGTGAAGCTTCAGGGGGAGTGTTTTAATGTGGTTGTAGTTATCCTGAAGTGATGCTGAATTTGTTCAGAAGTTGTTTTGTGTGTATCAGTGTTCAGAAGCTGAAACTGATTGGTTTTTAATGTTTAACATAGCTGAATCCGCTGCTAATCTGTTTGCTATGTTATATATTTGTGGAGTGCTTCATTGCTGAGATAGTCTTATGGGAGATTGAAGAACTTGGTTGTGTGAACATTGGTTTTAGATAAAAATTTGCCAAAGGGGGAGATTGTTGAGTATTTTGGTGTTGGCTGCATGTTTTGGCAAATCCAATGTGTTGAATAGAAGCATCTCCATGTTTAGAACAAGTCTTCAGTTGCAAGGTTTTTGATTTGAAGCTGTTCAGAAGCTGAAATCCTGAGTCTGAAGCATCAGACGCACTGTAGCAGAGTTGACTTTTGTTGACTTCTTCAGACGCTGCATATTTTCAAGTTGTTTCTGCGCGAATCTTGGCGAGATTTATCAATGATATATCCTCGCATATTGCTTCTAGATTGCTGATTGAATTAGTGAAGATTTAATGAAGATTTGGTTCAGTTTTATGACGATCGTATTTTGCTGCAGAATCTTTGTAAAGATACAATGCTGGTTTATTTGATTGCTTATTAGATCATTCATAATTCAGAAACAAATCATGTGCAGAAGATTGGATTGAGATTTATGCTGCTGGATTGAAGGCTATATAAGGAGAGCTTTGCTGCTATTCAAGAGACACAATTAAGAGAGAAAAATATCAGAGAATTGACTCTTAGGTTGTGTAAGCTTTTAGCTTTGTCTGTACACCACTCAGTTTGAGTTGGTTTAGGTATTTTGAGTTGTAATCACTCTAAGCCTGTAGGTATGAGTGCTGTCTTTATGTATTGAAGTTGTTCTTCAAAAACAGGGGAGTTTTGTTCAGAACTAGGTGTTAGTTCAGGTTTGTTCAAGTGACTGGGCTGTTACTTGAATAGGAAGTTAGTGGACTCTAATACTCATGCTTGGGTAGAATTCTGACTAGGTGGAAGTTGATTGCTTAGGATAGGAACTGGGGGTCAGTGTCTGAGTCTTAAGGATTAATTCCAATAGTGAATTTCCTTCCTGGATTGGTATCCCCCAGAGTAGGAGGTGTTTACTCCGAACTGGGTTAACAAACCTTGTGTTCTTTTTATTTCCTGCACTTTTATTTCCTGCTGCTTATCTGTGATTTAATTGTGCTAGTTTTTGTTCCGAATCTGTTAGTATTAATTCAGAACTTGTTGGTTAAGAACCAGTTAAACTCCTACCAGTTGCTAAGCCAGAAATTTCAATTGGTATCAGAGCAGGCACCCTGCCTGTGTTTTGGGTGGGATCCAGAGTTATTAATGTCTGGCTTTATGGAGAGAGAAGGAGGCTTTGTCAATAGACCACCCCTACTTGATGGCACAAATTATGAGTACTGGAAGTCCAGGATGTGTACATTCCTGAAATCTATGGATAGCAAGACCTGGAAGGCTGTTCTGAAGGGTTGGGAACACCCAGTTGTGACTGATAAAGATGGTAAGAAGACAGCAGTTTTAAAACAAGAAGAAGACTGGACTAATGATGAAGATGCCTTGTCACATGCAAATTCCAAAGCCCTGAATGCTATTTTCAATGGAGTGGATAAGAATGTTTTCAGGATGATCAAGCAGTGCACAATTGCTAAGGATGCCTGGGATATTCTCAAGATTGCTCATGAAGGCACCTCAAAGGTAAAGTTGTCCAGACTTCAGCTTCTGACAACAAAGTTTGAAAATCTCAGAATGCTGGAGGATAAGAACATACAGAGCTTTTACATGAACATTCTGGACATGGCAAATTCCTTTGAATCCCTTGGAGAAAAAGTTTCAGATGAGAAACTAGTTAGAAAAATCCTCAGATCCCTACCCAAGAGGTTTGATATGAAAGTAACTGCCATTGAAGAAGCACATGATATATCTAGCATGAAGGTTGAAGAACTGATAGGTTCTCTTCAGAACTTTGAATTAAGCAGAACTGATCAGAAGAGTAAAGGTGTTGCATTTGTTGCTGATTCTGAATGTGTGGATGATGATAGCTCATCAGAAGCTCTTGTGCTGCTGAGTAAACAATTCAAGAAGTTCCTGAAGCAGAAGACAAGAACTGATGACAAAAGCAATCAGTCAAAGAAAGTTCTGTGTTTTGAATGTGAAGGCTATGGGCATGTCAAGACAGAATGTCCTAATTTTCTCAAGAAGCAGAAGAAGAGTCTGACTGCTTCCTGGTCTGATGATGACTCAGAAGGAGAAGAGAATAAACCTGTCAATGCTTTAACTGGTAAATTCTGGGCTGATGATCAAGTTATGGGTTCAGAAACTTGGTCAGAATCTGAAACAAGTGATGAAGAATCATCCTCTGAGGTTCTGGCTGCCTGTCACAAAAATCCAGCTGTTTTTTGCAAGAAGATGCAATATCAATTTGATGAAGTGTGCAAGCAGATGAAAGAGCAGAAGAAAATTAATACTCAACTTCAGATTGAGAAGGATGAACACTTAGAGAAGATTTCTGTTCTCAGTAATGAGGTAATCCAACTCAATTCACAACTTGATCAGATGAAAAAGCAAGTTAGGATGATGAACTCTGGTACTGATAAGTTGGAGAAAATTTTAGAGAATCAAAAACAAGGCAAAACTGGTTTAGGTTTTGTTGATCAGACTCATAATACCAAACAGATGAATCCAGTTAATCAGTTTGTTCCTGCTACTCAGACTCATGATTCTATGGTTGGAACATCAAAGAGGAGACCTCAGAAACAAGCACAGATGCAAGGTCTGATGCAAACTCATATGAGACCTCAGAAGCAAGTTCAGATGCTGCCTCAGAAGCATGCTCAGGTGCAACCCCATAAATGTTTCAGAAATAAAAAGAGGAATCATACCTGGATCTGTCATCACTGTGGAAAGAAGGGACATATCAAACCATTTTGTTTCAAGCTATATGGTTATCCTGAACATTTTCAGTATAGAGAAGTTGAACCAGCTGCTATCAGACACAATGTTCAGAAAGTTTGGAAACTAAAGTGTGAAGGTGTTGCTCAGAATCTGAACAAAGGAAAAGGAAAGGCTGTTGCTGATGACAGCAAGCCAATTCCTGTAGCACAGAAGAATTCTGGTGCTGGACCATCCAAAGTCTGGAGCAAAGTTCATGTTCCTGATCAGAAGGTTCTATTTTCTTGTAAGTCTGAAGATGTTAGGACTTGTTTTCAGCTAAGAGTGGCTGATTTTGAGGAGAAGATAGCTGGGAAGAAGGTATTAAATGTGCCTGAGGCACATGTTCATTAAGCAAGCATGGATTGTCTGTGACTGTTGTGTGATTATGATCTTAGCAAGTATGCTGTACTCTGCTGTGTTCCTGATCTGTCTGCATGAGAATTTATAGCATTTAAAGCAAGCTGGATGTGAGGAAGATAGAGTACCTGCCAGTTGTGCCTATGCTGAGTTTGTTCCTAAGTCAGAGTCTGAGACTACTTTTTCTGGAAATTTAGTTTTGATTCCCTATGTTAAGTTTGAAGTTTGTCATAATTTTGTGGCTAAAAAGGGGGAGAAAAACCTATGTTTAAGTTCAGACTGGAGTTGTTCAGAATCAGAATGTACTGTGTTTCAAAAGCAGCTGATTATTTTGCTCAGAGTTCAGAACCAATGTAACAAGAGCTGTTCAGAATCTGAAGATATGATTGAGGGGGAATGTGTGTCTCAGGGGGAGTACAAGGTCATTAAATTCATGAGTGTGATGTGTTTCAGATGTTGCAGAAGCTGGTTTATCATTTTTCACTGCAGTTCAGAAGTAAGGGGGAGTTTCAGATGCTGGAGTGGTTGTACATGTGTTTATTTAGTTGTGAAGCTTCAGGGGGAGTGTTTTAATGTGGTTGTAGTTATCCTGAAGTGATGCTGAATTTGTTCAGAAGTTGTTTTGTGTGTATCAGTGTTCAGAAGCTGAAACTGATTGGTTTTTAATGTTTAACATAGCTGAATCCGCTGCTAATCTGTTTGCTATGTTATATATTTGTGGAGTGCTTCATTACTGAGATAGTCTTATGGGAGATTGAAGAACTTGGTTGTGTGAACATTGGTTTTAGATAAAAATTTGTCAAAGGGAAAGATTGTTGAGTATTTTGGTGTTGGCTCCATGTTTTGGCAAATCCAATGTGTTGAATAGAAGCATCTCCATGTTTAGAACAAGTCTTCAGTTGCAAGGTTTTTGATTTGAAGCTGTTCAGAAGCTGAAATCCTGAGTCTGAAGCATCAGACGCACTGTAGCAGAGTTGACTTTTGTTGACTTCTTCAGACGCTGCATATTTTCAAGTTGTTTCTGCGCGAATCTTGGCGAGATTTATCAATGATATATCCTCGCATATTGCTTCTAGATTGCTGATTGAATTAGTGAAGATTTAATGAAGATTTGGTTCAGTTTTATGACGATCGTATTTTGCTGCAGAATCTTTGTAAAGATACAATGCTGGTTTATTTGATTGCTTATTAGATCATTCATAATTCAGAAACAAATCATGTGCAGAAGATTGGATTGAGATTTATGCTGCTGGATTGAAGGCTATATAAGGAGAGCTTTGCTGCTATTCAAGAGACACAATTAAGAGAGAAAAATATCAGAGAATTGACTCTTAGGTTGTGTAAGCTTTTAGCTTTGTCTGTACACCACTCAGTTTGAGTTGGTTTAGGTATTTTGAGTTGTAATCACTCTAAGCCTGTAGGTATGAGTGTTGTCTTCATGTATTGAAGTTGTTCTTCAAAAACAGGGGAGTTTTGTTCAGAACTAGGTGTTAGTTCAGGTTTGTTCAAGTGACTGGGCTGTTACTTGAATAGGAAGTTAGTGGACTCTAATACTCATGCTTGGGTAGAAATCTGACTAGGTGGAAGTTGATTGCTTAGGATGGGAACTGGGGGTCAGTGTCTGAGTCTTAAGGATTAATTCCAATAGTGAATTTCCTTCCTGGATTGGTATCCCCCAGAGTAGGAGGTGTTTACTCCGAACTGGGTTAACAAACCTTGTGTTCTTTTTATTTCCTGCACTTTTATTTCCTGCTGCTTATCTGTGATTTAATAGTGCTAGTTTTTGTTCCGAATCTGTTAGTATTAATTCAGAACTTGTTGGTTAAGAACCAGTTAAACTCCTACCAGTTGCTAAGCCAGAAATTTTAATTGGTATCAGAGCAGGCACCCTGCCTGTGTTTTGGGTGGGATCCAGAGTTATTAATGTCTGGCTTTATGGAGAGAGAAGGAGGCTTTGTCAATAGACCACCCCTACTTGATGGCACAAATTATCAGTACTGGAAGTCCAGGACGTGTGCATTCCTGAAATCTATGGATAGCAAGACCTGGAAGGCTGTTCTGAAGGGTTGGGAACACCCAGTTGTGACTGATAAAGATGGTAAGAAGATCAGCAGTTTTAAAACAAGAAGAAGACTGGACTAATGATGAAGATGCCTTGTCACATGCAAATTCCAAAGCCCTGAATGCTATTTTCAATGGAGTGGATAAGAATGTTTACAGGATGATCAAGCAGTGCACAATTGCTAAGGATGCCTGGGATATTCTCAAGATTGCTCATGAAGGCACCTCAAAGGTAAAGTTGTCCAGACTTCAGCTTCTGACAACGAAGTTTGAAAATCTCAGAATGCTGGAGGATAAGAACATACAGAGCTTTTACATGAACATTCTGGACATGGCAAATTCCTTTGAATCCCTTGGAGAAAAAGTTTCAGATGAGAAACTGGTTAGAAAAATCCTCAGATCCCAACCAAAGAGGTTTGATATGAAAGTAACTGCCATTGAAGAAGCACATGATATATCCAGCATGAAGGTTGAAGAACTGATAGGTTCTCTTCAGAACTTTGAATTAAGCAGAACTGATCAGAAGAGTAAAGGTGTTGCATTTGTTGCTGATTCTGAATGTGTGGATGATGATAGCTCATCAGAAGCTCTTGTGCTGCTGAGTAAACAATTCAAGAAGTTCTTGAAGCAGAAGACAAGAACTAATGACAAAAGCAATCAGTCAAAGAAAGTTCTGTGTTTTGAATGTGAAGGTTATGGGCATGTCAAGACAGAATGTCCTAATTTTCTCAAGAAGCAGAAGAAGAGTCTGACTGCTTCCTGGTCTGATGATGACTCAGAAGGAGAAGAGAATAAACCTGTCAATGCTTTAACTGGTAAATTCTGGGCTGATGATCAAGTTATGGGTTCAGAAACTTGGTCAGAATCTGAAAGAAGTGAGGAAGAATCATCCTCTGAGGTTCTGGCTGCCTGTCACAAAAATCCAGCTGTTTTTTGCAAGAAGATGCAATATCAATTTGATGAAGTGTGCAAGCAGATGAAAGAGCAGAAGAAAATTAATACTCAACTTCAGATTGAGAAGGATGAACACTTAGAGAAGATTTCTGTTCTCAGTAATGAGGTAATCCAACTCAATTCACAACTTGATCAGATGAAAAAGCAAGTTAGGATGATGAACTCTGGTACTGATAAGTTGGAGAAAATTTTAGAGAATCAAAAACAAGGAAAAACTGGTTTAGGTTTTGTTGATCAGACTCATAATACCAAACAGATGAATCCAGTTAATCAGTTTGTTCCTGCTACTCAGACTCATGATTCTATGGTTGGAACATCAAAGAGGAGACCTCAGAAACAAGCACAGATGCAAGGTCTGAAGCAAACTCATATGAGACCTCAGAAGCAAGTTCAGATGCTGCCTCAGAAGCATGCTCAGGTGCAACCCCAGAAATGTTTCAGAAACAAAAAGAGAAATCATACCTGGATCTGTCATCATTGTGGAAAGAAGGGACATATCAAACCATTTTGTTTCAAGCTATATGGTTATCCTGAACATTTTCAGTATAGAGGAGTTGAACCAGCTGCTATCAGACACAATGGTCAGAAAGTTTGGAAACCAAAGTGTGATGGTGTTGCTCAGAATCTGAACAAAGGAAAAGGAAAGGCTTTTGCTGATGACAGCAAGCCAATTCCTGTAGCACAGAAGAATTCTGGTGCTGGACCATCCAAAGTCTGGAGCAAAGTTCATGTTCCTGATCAGAAGGTTCTATTTTCTTGTAAGTCTGAAGATGTTAGGACCTGTATTCAGCAAAGAGTGGCTGATTTTGAGGAGAAGATAGCTAGGAAGAAGGTTTTAAATGTGCCTGAGGCACATGTTCATTAAGCAAGCATTTGTTGTGGGTGTCTGATGAAGACTAAGCATGTTCTGGTGCTGAGTCTGAAGACTGGATTGTCTGTGACTGTTGTGTGATTCTGATCTTTGCAAGTATGCTGTACTCTGCTGTGTTCCTGATCTGTCTGCATGAGAATTTATATCATTTAAAGCAAGCTGGATGTGAGGAAGATAGAGTACCTGCCAGTTGTGCCTATGCTGAGTTTGTTCCTAAGTCAGAGTCTGAGACTACCTTTTCTGGAAATTTAGTTTTGATTCCCTATGTTAAGTTTGAAGTTTGTCATAATTTTGTGGCTAAAAAGGGGGAGAAAAACCTATGTTTAAGTTCAGACTGGAGTTGTTCAGAATCATAATGTACTATGTTTCAAAAGCAGTTGATTATTTTGCTCAGACTGAAGATATGATTGAGGGGGAATGTGTGTCTCAGCTGTAGTACAAGGTCATTAAATTCATGAGTGTGATGTGTTTCAGATGTTGCAGAAGCTGGTTTATCATTTTTCACTGCAGTTCAGAAGTAAGGGGGAGTTTCAGATGCTGGAGTGGTTGTACATGTGTTTATTTAGTTGTGAAGCTTCAGGGGGAGTGTTTTAATGTGGTTGTAGTTATCCTGAAGTGATGCTGAATTTGTTCAGAAGCTGTTTTGTGTGTATCAGTGTTCAGGAGCTGAAACTGATTGGTTTTTAATGTTTAACATAGCTGAATCCGCTGCTAATCTGTTTGCTATGTTATATATTTGTGGAGTGCTTCATTGCTGAGATAGTCTTATGGGAGATTGAAGAACTTGGTTGTGTGAACATTGGTTTTAGATAAAAATTTGCCATAGGGGGAGATTGTTGAGTATTTTGGTGTTGGCTGCATGTTTTGACAAATCCAATGTGTTGAATAGAAGCATCTCCATGTTTAGAACAAGTCTTCAGTTGCAAGGTTTTTGATTTGAAGCTGTTCAGAAGCTGAAATCCTGAGTCTGAAGCATCAGACGCACTGTAGCAGAGTTGACTTTTGTTGACTTCTTCAGAAGCTGCATATTTTCAAGTTGTTTCTGCGCGAATCTTGGCGAGATTTATCAAGGATATATCCTCGCATATTGTTTCTAGATTGCTGATTGAATTAGTGAAGATTTAATGAAGATTTGGTTCAGTTTTATGACGATCGTATTTTGCTGCAGAATCTTTGTAAAGATACAATGCTGGTTTATTTGATTGCTTATTGGATCATTCATAATTCAGAAACAAATCATGTGCAGAAGATTGGATTGAGATTTATGCTGCTGGATTGAAGGCTATATAAGGAGAGCTTTGCTGCTATTCAAGAGACACAATTAAGAGAGAAAAATATCAGAGAATTGAGTCTTAGGTTATGTAAGCTTTTAGCTTTGTCTGTACACCACTCAGTTTGAGTTGGTTTAGGTATTTTGAGTTGTAATCACTCTAAGCCTGTAGGTATGAGTGCTGTCTTTATGTATTGAAGTTGTTCTTCAAAAACAGGGGAGTTTTGTTCAGAACTAGGTGTTAGTTCAGGTTTGTTCAAGTGACTGGGCTGTTACTTGAATAGGAAGTTAGTGGACTCTAATACTCATGCATGGGTAGAAATCTGACTAGGTGGAAGTTGATTGCTTAGGATAGGAACTGGGGGTCAGTGTCTGAGTCTTAAGGATTAATTCCAATAGTGGATTTCCTTCCTGGATTGGTATCCCCCAGAGTAGGAGGTGTTTACTCCGAACTGGGTTAACAAACCTTGTGTTCTTTTTATTTCCTACACTTTTATTTCCTGCTGCTTATCTGTGATTTAATTGTGCTAGTTTTTGTTCCGAATCTGTTAGTATTAATTCAGAACCTGTTGGTTAAGAACCAGTTAAACTCCTACCAGTTGCTAAGCCAAAAATTTCATCTTCTTCATTCTCCTGCAATACAAGCTTTGGCTAGGAGTTCTGTAAGTGTTTTGAATCCTTTATCTTTCATTTTGCATTGCTATTTGCATCTTTAATTTTGTTTAATTTCATTTTGCACAAAAAACTCCTTTTGAACCTAAAAAGGAATCCCAAAGTTGCAAAACATTTAAATTGGTTTGTTCAGCTCCTTTTATTGCCAATTTTCAAAGCTTTTTGATCCCCTAAAGGTTCTGAGATTGTTCAGAAGTTGCTTCTGAACTCAAAATTTTGTAGTGTTCGCAGTGCGACCATGACAGAACTGAGAATCTGAGTTCAGGCTTCAAAAAGCCAATTTTTGAGGTTCTAGCCCAAGAACTCAGAACCTAAGAGGATTGAAACTCATTTTATTCAAACCATATCAAGAATTTTGTATAATATTGAAGGATTCACAAGTTTGAGCAACACTTTTTGAATAACTTGCGAAACAAGTTACGCTCATTAAAATTTCAAAATCAAACTTGAGCAATAAGCTAAGTTCATCATTTTCAAAACTAAACTTGAACAAAAGCCTTGTTCATGATTTTCAATCAAACGTGAACTTAAGCCGAACTTGTTCACTTTTCAAAACCTTTTTCAAACTTGAGCCGAACTGTGCGTTTTTTCACAAATTGGTGCAAAACTTGCTCATTTTCATGCATAAACAAGGCAAACTTGTTCATAGGTTGCAACAACTAATTTGAACATTAAAACCTTTTCATTTTGAGTTTTTAAACCAAGTGTTTTGATAAACTTTGGGATTTCTTAAAATTCGAACAAAACATGAATGAAAAAGGGCTGGTTTGACGTATGTCTCTCCATTGCCCCGATTAAACGAATGCGTGACGTATGCCTCATCGTTCGGACAATCGTCATTCTATTTTCAACACATCCAACCACACCAAACCAATTCTTGGCCCTTTGTGGTCAATTTGAACCCTTTGGTCCCCCGTGACCATTTGATTCAATTTCTCGACTCGTTTGAGTCACTTTGGTCAATGTTCGACTCGGTTGAGTCCATTGAACCTTTTCTTGATCCCGTTGGATCATTCGAACCTTTCTCGACTCGTTTGAGTCACTTTGGTCAATGTTCGACTCGGTTGAGTCCATTGAACCTTTTCTTGATCCCGTAGGATCAATCGAACCTTTCTCGACTCGGTTGAGTCATTTTAACCTTTTTGGTCCCCTCGCGACCATTTCAAACCTTTTTTTCCCAACGGACGTGCTTTTTAACATTTCTAGCGCGATTTTAAACAAACGCTTAAGCCTCCCATGCGCGAGCATACAAGCTACGTTTGATCGTAAGAATACGGTTAAAAACATCGTTCTTTAAAAATAACCAACAAATACGTTTTTCTACCAAAGAACTACGTAGCTTTGAATTCTCCATCGCACCAGGAGATACGTAGGAGCAAGATCATCATCTTGTCAAGCACAATAATAAAAAACAAACTTTTTCCCCTTTCATCTTTATTATCTTTACATATTCAAGCATGCAAGCAAAACATTTAAAAACATTCTAAGCCTTAGCTAACTAGGAGGTTCCCGTTGAATACAACGGACGTGAGGGGTGCTAATACCTTCCCCTTGCGTAATTGACTCCCGAACCCGATAATGGTTGCGATGACCATCCTTTCCTCATCGTCAAGGGTTTTATTATCGTTTCCCTTCAAATAAAAAACTTAAGGGTTTATCAACGTTCCCTTTAAACAAAAACTTTGGTGGCGACTTCACAACAGCCTTGCTAGCGTTTGCGAACGTTCGAGGTTATGCTTTTTTTTTAACGAGAGCGCACAGCTGGCGACTTCACTGGGGAATTCTGTTCCTCCATAGCAAGTCAAGCCTATCCTATTTAGCTGTTAAGCTAAATGATTTTATCTTTCTTGCTCGCATGCTTTTATTGTCTATATCCTTCTCTTGCTTTATGTTTATAAATGCTTTACATTGCTTTATATTCATGTATTATATCAACTGCGGGGTTGTTACATGAGCGATGTTACTCCACATTGTTCGGGTTAATGCCGGACGTGTGAGGCTCTCTACCCGAGCTTGAGAAAAAATTAAGTTAGGATGGTGGTTGTGTAGCGGAAGCCCGTGTTGACGTATGTCCGTGAGGCAGGATGCCAAACCCCGCTTAGAGGAGATTTTCACTTGGAATGTATTGAAGTCTTGCGATTTATTCGCAATCGACGACCTTAATTCCATGTGGGATCCGTGACTCTAGGGACCTTTTTAGAAAATCTCATCTCTAGAGCCTACATGTGAGGATGGGGGGAAGTTTCGAACCATCACATATCATACCTTTGCATACCACCCATTTGCATTCATTTATAATTTTTGCATACCGTTTCGCTTTATAGAAGGGGCAATCCTTAATTTCTGTTTTATTACTGCCTTTTATTAATCATAGTTGGAAATAAAATTGACAATTTGTTGAAGAGTAGCAATTTTGAAAATTACAGTGTCTGTTGACTTCGCAGAGCAAAGTATCTTCGCACTGCGAACACTTCAGAATTTGAGTACTTCGCAGAGCAAAGGTTTGCATCGCACTGCGAAGTTAACTCTGAAGTTCGCAGAGTAAAAGTACTTCGCAGTGCGAAATATGCGAATACTATCAGCTCAGTTTTCAAAAATCACTAACCCTCCATTACTCTCCCCAACCACCCATTCCACTCTCTTTCACTTATCCAACCATTACCCATTTCTTTTCATTAACACTAAAACAAAAAAACTCCATTTTCACTAACTTTTTAGAAAAAAAATATAACCCTAATTCTTAACTTACCCTTTTCACAAATCTTCATTAAATTCGTGTCTTTTTTCCTTCTATTCAGTACAAGCAAGCAAGGTACGAATTTCCTCATCCTTCTTTTCTCTTGTTTCTGATTCATAGTAGGATAAACATGTGGTCTAGGGTTTAATTTTTGAAATTTCAATTTTAGGGTTATGTTAGGTTTCTTTTCTGTAACACCCATACTAAATTATCTAGAATATTTAGCATGCGTATTAATCTGATATCGGATACATTAAAATTTACAATAATTAATATATACAAACCACTGAATGGGTACAATTTGCTCGTTTACATACATATCCAAATATCAGGAAATACATTTTCAGATACAAACATAAAATCTAACAACCTCCTGAGCTTGCCTTGACGAGCATCTGCACTCCATCCAGCGTCTTCCTGAAGATCTTCATGAACAATACCTGCTAACCTATGAACCTGCACCAGAAGGATTGGGGTGAGACATAACGTCTCAGTGAGCTCCAACCCAACCTACTGTTGGCAACCACGGGGGAAACCTAGGGTCGCCGTGCCTACTCTTAGCGACCTTGGGGATACCTACGATCGCTGTCATTCTTTAACATCTATCGCGATCAAGGGGAAACCTAGGATCGCGTCATGTCTTATCTCATGCATTTCATACTCTATTCTTATCTTAGTCTTATACGTAGTGATCTTGGGGACATCCTATGATCACATCGCGTTCACTAGGAACTAATCATCATGTCTCGTATTACATATAAAATATACGTATTCATTTCATATTCGTATTCATCCTTTCATATCATAAAGTTAGAAGTTAGCGTTGAACAAACAATGCATTATCTTGGTTCGTTTTATGGAGTGCATCCGGGTGGAGTAACCCCGAAGTACATCTCCCATCATACCGGTGAAATTCCTATCATATCAGGCTAACACCGGACTCCTCTTATCTTTGTGTAGGCAACCCTCTCGGTGGAGCCCCATCCGGCATAATCCGGAGCCTGCTGGACACATCTTGCATGTAGACAACCCTCTCGGAGAAGTCCCATCCGGCGAATCCCGGAGCCTGCTGGATGTAACGACCCTATTTTCGTATGTTATATTTTTATATATTTTATTTTATGGATTTGCATTTAAAAATATTCTCTCGTAATCGAGAAATAATTATGTGGCGTGAGGATAAGTTCGTAATCGAGTTTTTAAGGTTTTGAGCGAATTGGGCCAAGTAGATGAATAGTAATGGGCTTGGTCATGAATAAGTGGTAATGATCAAGTGGAGGAGATTTAGTGAGCTTGGATTGGATTGGATGGCTAAGATTGATCATGAGAGAGTTAGTAAGAATGGATGGCCATGATTTAATTGGATTGGGTTATAAGAGATAACCACAAAGACTTTGTCATCACTATTCTTATCTTTTGGAAAGCTGAAAACGTGAAAGAGAAGGGAGAAGCTGAAACGTGAGAAGCAAGAGGAGCTAGGGCACGAGAAAGAGAAGGAGAAAGGCGAAAGAGAAGGAGAAAGGAAAAGGAGAAAAGCTTGCGAAAGCTAGGACAAGAGCTCACGAGAGAGAGCAAGAGAGAAAGCTTGGGACTTTCGTTGGTTCACCGATTGCTAGGTAAGAGAGGTAGTATTGCTTATTTACAAGTGATTGAGAAGGGGAGAATGTCTATTTCTCCATCCCAAACTTCCTTTCACTTTGTCTAGGTTTTGATAGAAATGCTGTTAATGATTATATTATGTTCATTTGATGCTTAGTGATGTTGATGGTATGTTTAATTGAAGTTATATGATGTTATCTATGTTTGGGTATTTCGAAAATGATGTTGTTGTTCTAGAAAAGCTTGCGTGAAACCCTAACAATGGTGGGTTTTGTTAAGGTCATCATGTTGTGTGAGTATGTGTTATATAATGCTTGGAATGGCTGTTAGGAATTAGTAGAGTGTGTCTAAGGTTTTGAAAGTGGATTTGGACTTAGTAATATTAAAGACTAAGGTGTGGGTAGTGATGAATATGTTTGAAATGGATAAGTTATCAAAGTGTGTGGGTTTTCCTTTGAAACCCTTATGTGGTTGAGATTGTGGTATGATTGCTTGGTTTATTTGAGATTGTTGAATATGGTTGAGTATATACATGTTGTGTCTTATGATCTGGCCATGAGAGCCTAGTGTTCGTGTTTGTTGTTGCTGTGATAATTATCAGAGAGCTGATAATTAGTGGTGTTGTTTGTGTTTGTTGTTGCTGTGATAATTATCAGAGAGCTGATAATTAGTGGTGTTGTTTGTGTTTGTTGTTGTTGTGATATCTATCAGAGAGCTGATAATTAGTTGTGTTAGTAAGTATCATATATTTGCTAAGTGAATCATCATGCATTTCATGATTGTATGATACCCGGAGCGGGTTATTCGATGATATCCGGAGCGGGTATGAAATCCATGAGAGCATGGTTATCAAGAGAGCTTGGTAAGGATATAAGTTTATCCGAATGAAATCCAAGAGAGCTTGGTTATCAAGAGAGCTTGGTAAGGATATAAGTTTATCCGAATGAAATCCAAGAGAGCTTGGTTATCAAGAGAGCTTGGTAAGGATATAAGTTTATCCGAATGAAATCCATGAGAGCGTGGTTATCAAGAGAGCTTGGTAAGGATATAAGTTTATCCGAATGAAATCCATGAGAGCGTGGTTATCAAGAGAGCTTGGTAAGGATATAAGTTTATCCGAATGAAATCCAAGAGAGCTTGTTAAGTGATAATTGTTATTGAGGATTATGAGTATCGTGTGTGGTTGATGAGTATCGTGTGTGGTTGATGAGTATCGTGTGTGGTTGATGAGTATCGTGTGTGGTTGATGAGTATCGTGTGTGGTTGATGAGTATCGTGTGTGGTTGATGAGTATCGTGTGTGGTTGATGAGTATCGTGTGTGGTTGACGAGTTTCGTGTGTGGTTGATGAGTTTTGTGTTTTGTTGATTATGTGTTGTGTTTTAGTTATGTGTAATAATGCGTTACTTATACATGTTTATTGGTTGTGATACTAACACTCTCTGTTTTGTGTTATGTGCTGGATCTTTGGGGATCCAGATTTTCAGGAAGACGAGCCTATCGTCGAGGAGTAGCTTTTGCTGTTTAGAAGCTTGCGTAGTGGTGAGGGCATAGCTTAGCTATCCTTACTTTTTTGTACTAGGTGTTGTATCCTAGTTAGAGTTTAGGGCTCTGGTAGTTGTAACACCATTTTGGGTATCTGAACGTGTATGTATATTTGGCAATGGCCTCTGTTGTAGATTTGGATGTTAGTTTTCTAATGCCGTTGGTTTGGCGTCAAAACGTTTTATAGAACTTGAGTTATGGTTAAATTTCTGTACAACTTCCGCATAATTTTCTGCATAACTTTCTGCACAATTTTTCCGTATTTGAAACGAAAACTGGTACTGATTGGTACAGATTTGGCCTTGGGGGTGAACATGAAAGTTTTAGATAATTTTGTTAGCTTTCCAGTGGCTTTGGTTTGACGTGAAAATGATTTTTAGTTTTTGAGTTATGATGAAAATACTCAGAGGAGGTTTTAGTGGATTTGTGCTGTGACAGCATTTTCAGATTCATGTTTTTACGTCTTTTTCACTCGTCTTTGTTTTAGATTGGTCTTTGGTATGAATATGTGGTATGTTGTAATGTGTTTTGAAAACGAAAGAAAATGATGCAAATCCATTTTGGGAACATTGAGCTAGAAGGGGTATGAGCTGTTTGAGCTAGAAGGGGTATGAGCTGTTTGAGCATAGAAGGGGTATCCTGTTAGAAGGGGTATCGTCTCTGTTTTCTGTTTGTTTTTCTTTTCCGCTGCTGTTTGTGAATCAAATATATTTTGATAATGTTGATGTTTTATGAAAATGCGTTTTCATTATGTTGTAACTTCCTATGTCCTTAACGTTTCGTTTTATTAAAGTTAATAATCGGCGGTTAAGGGTTAGGGTGTTACAATAGGTGGTATCAGAGCAGGTCGATCCATTGGATCAATTAGGTGTAGATTACCCTTTGTGTAACATGTGTTAGGAAAACACTGTTTATACTGTTTTGAGGAAACGAAGTGTATCCTCACTCGTGGTGCGTGGTGCTGGTTCTGGTTATGGCGCAAAAAGCATTTGCCGATGCGATGGAATTGATGGCGAATGCCATGGTTCAGAAGGCTGTGAGTAGGACGGCTGATAGAGCAGCACAGGAAGCCAAGACTAACTACTACAAGGCTGTGAATGAGAAGAGGAGGAGAGCTTTCGGAAGAGGAAAGCCTTATGATAACCGGGGAAAGAAGCCGGATGGAGGTGGAAGCAGTGGTGGTAAAACTGGAGGTGGTAAGAATTGTTTTAAGTGTGGACAGCTGGGACATCGTTTCTTTGAGTGCCCGAAGAATGATGGAAAATGTTTCAAGTGTGGTGATCCTAACCACAAAGCTGATCAGTGCAAGAAGGGTATTGTGTGCTTCAACTGCAAAGAAGCGGGTCATAAGAGCAACGTGTGTAAGAAGCCTAGAGCGGCTGGAGGAAAAGTGTTTGCTTTAGATGGTGGTGATGCGAAGGCTGACAACTTGATCAGAGGTACATGCTTTGTCAATAATACGCCTTTGTCTGCTATTATTGATACGGGTGCTACCCATTCGTTTATTTCTGTGGATTGCGTGAAGAGGTTGGGTCTTAGAGTAGAGAATATGATGGGACGCATGGTTATAGAAACGCCTGCGAGTGGTTCGGTATCGACTACTCTAGTCTGTGTTGACTGTTCAGTCACTATGTTTGATCGACACTTTGGAATGGATTTAGTCTGCATTCCGTTGAGCGGAATAGACGTTATCTTTGCTATGAACTGGTTAGAATTTAATCGGGTTCATATCAACTGCGGTAAGAGAAGACGGTTATGTTCCCAAGACTGGAGCCAGAGTTGTGTTCGAAGCTCATGTGTTGTCGAGAAGTGGTGAGATCAGTGAAGGCTCGGGAGGACGTGTTTGCCGTGTTTGCTTCGTTGAGAGTGGAAGAGAAGAATGAGGTTGATGCGTTGCCGGTGGTGCGTGATTTTGCAGATGTATTTCCAGATGATATTTTGGATTTACCACCCGAGAGAGAGGTTGAGTTCTCAATTGACGTAGTACTTGGTACTAGTCCAATTTCGATGGCACCGTATCGTATGTCAGCTGCAGAGCTTGAAAAGTTGAAGGAACAATTGGAGGAATTGTTAGAGAAAAAGTTTGTAAGACCGAGTGTATCGTTGTGGGGTGCGCCGGTTCTGTTGGTAAAGAAGAAAGATGGTAGTATGCGTCTGTGCATTGACTATCGTCAGTTGAATAAAGCAACTATCAAGAACAAGTATCCACTTCCGAGGATGGATGATTTGATGGATCAGTTAGTGGGAGCCTGTGTGTTCAGCAAGATTGATTTGAGATCGGGATATCACCAGATAAGAGTTAAGGCGGAGGACATACCGAAGACTGCATTCAGGACAAGGTATGGTCACTACGAGTACGCTGTTATGCCTTTTGGAGTTACTAATGCACCTGTTGTGTTTATGGAATATATGAATCGTATATTTCATTCCTTTTTGGATCGATTCGTGGTGGTCTTCATAGACGATATTTTGGTATACTCGAAGACGGGAGAGGAACATGCCGAGCATTTGAGGATTGTGTTGGAGGTGTTGCGCGAGAAGAAGCTTTATGCAAAATTTTCTAAGTGTGAATTTTGGTTGCATGAAGTTAGCTTTTTGGGTCACGTCATTTCAAGTGGTGGTATAGCAGTGGATCCTGCTAAGGTAGAGGCCGTGCAAGATTGGGGGACGCCGGAGTCTGTTACTGAGATCCGAAGTTTTCTTGGTTTGGCCGGTTACTATCGGAGGTTCATCGAAGGATTTTCAAAGTTGGCGTTGCCGTTGACACAGTTGACTAGGAAGGGTCAAGCTTTCATTTGGGATGACAAGTGTGAGCAGAGTTTCCAAGAGCTGAAGAGGAGGTTGACATCTGCACCTGTGCTAATTCTGCCAAATCCGAAGGAACTGTTCGTGGTTTATTGTGATGCGTCGAAGATGGGTCTAGGTGGTGTGCTGATGCAGAAGGGACAAGTCGTTGCTTATGCATCAAGACAGCTGAAGATTCATGAGAGGAACTATCCTACGCATGATTTGGAGCTAGCTGCTGTCGTGTTTGTTCTCAAGATTTGGAGGCACTACTTGTATGGGTCAAGGTTCGAGGTTTTCAGCGATCACAAGAGTCTGAAATACTTGTTTGATCAGAAGGAGCTCAATATGAGGCAAAGAAGATGGTTAGAGTTTCTTAAGGATTATGATTTCGAGTTGAGCTATCACCCGGGTAAGGCTAATGTGGTAGCCGATGCGTTGAGTAGGAAGTCTCTACATATGTCTTCTCTGATGGCGAAGGAACTGAGATTGATTGAAGAGTTTAGAGACCTCAGTTTGGTTTGTGAAAGGACAATCAGAAGCGTGAAGCTAGGAATGTTGAGGTTGACGAATGATTTTCTTGAAGAGGTTGTGGAAAAGCAAAAGTCTGATGTGAGATTGACGAAGCTTAAGACGCTCATCGAGCAAGGGAAAAAGGTAGACGTTGAGATCGATGAGAAAGGCGTGATGAGGTGTCAAGGAAGGTTATGTGTACCTGATGTGCCTGAGTTGAAGCGGATGATCTTGGAGGAAGGTCACAGAAGCAACTTAAGTATTCATCCTGGTGTTACTAAGATGTATCAAGATCTGAGGAAAATGTTTTGGTGGCAAGGGATGAAGAAAGAGATCGCCGAGTTTGTTTTCGCGTGTTTGACTTGTCAGAAGTCCAAGGTGGAGCATCAGAAGCCGTCGGGGCTATTGCAACCTATGTTTATTCCAGAATGGAAATGGGATAGTATTGCGATGGATTTTGTAAGCGGTTTGCCGAAGACGTCGAAAGGTAACAATATGATTTGGGTAGTTGTCGACAGGTTAACAAAGTCTGCTCATTTCATAGCTATCAAGACCGGTATGCTAGTGCCGAAGTTGGCTGAGATTTATGTTGAGCAAATCGTGAGGTTGCATGGAGTCGTATCAGATAGAGATTCCCGTTTTACTTCAAGGTTTTGGAAAAGTTTGCAAGAGGCGTTGGGGACTAAGTTGAAGATGAGTTCTGCCTATCACCCGCAGACGGATGGTCAGTCGGAGAGGACGATTCAATCATTGGAGGATTTGTTAAGATCATGTATTTTGGAGCAAGGAGTGAGTTGGGAAGCTTGCTTACCGTTGATTGAGTTTACGTATAACAACAGTTTTCATTCGAGCATTGGTATGGCACCTTTTGAAGCGTTGTATGGGAGAAGATGTAGAACACCTTTGTGTTGGTTTGGATCGAGGGCAAGATGCGAGACTCCTATCCAGAGTTGTTTTCGGGTATTTTCGAGGGCGAAAATTCTTTTTAGGGGGGTAGAGTTGTAACGACCCTATTTTCGTATGTTATATTTTTATATATTTTATTTTATGGATTTGCATTTAAAAATATTCTCTCGTAATCGAGAAATAATTATGTGGCGTGAGGATAAGTTCGTAATCGAGTTTTTAAGGTTTTGAGCGAATTGGGCCAAGTAGATGAATAGTAATGGGCTTGGTCATGAATAAGTGGTAATGATCAAGTGGAGGAGATTTAGTGAGCTTGGATTGGATTGGATGGCTAAGATTGATCATGAGAGAGTTAGTAAGAATGGATGGCCATGATTTAATTGGATTGGGTTATAAGAGATAACCACAAAGACTTTGTCATCACTATTCTTATCTTTTGGAAAGCTGAAAACGTGAAAGAGAAGGGAGAAGCTGAAACGTGAGAAGCAAGAGGAGCTAGGGCACGAGAAAGAGAAGGAGAAAGGCGAAAGAGAAGGAGAAAGGAAAAGGAGAAAAGCTTGCGAAAGCTAGGACAAGAGCTCACGAGAGAGAGCAAGAGAGAAAGCTTGGGACTTTCGTTGGTTCACCGATTGCTAGGTAAGAGAGGTAGTATTGCTTATTTACAAGTGATTGAGAAGGGGAGAATGTCTATTTCTCCATCCCAAACTTCCTTTCACTTTGACTAGGTTTTGATAGAAATGCTGTTAATGATTATATTATGTTCATTTGATGCTTAGTGATGTTGATGGTATGTTTAATTGAAGTTATATGATGTTATCTATGTTTGGGTATTTCGAAAATGATGTTGTTGTTCTAGAAAAGCTTGCGTGAAACCCTAACAATGGTGGGTTTTGTTAAGGTCATCATGTTGTGTGAGTATGTGTTATATAATGCTTGGAATGGCTGTTAGGAATTAGTAGAGTGTGTCTAAGGTTTTGAAAGTGGATTTGGACTTAGTAATATTAAAGACTAAGGTGTGGGTAGTGATGAATATGTTTGAAATGGATAAGTTATCAAAGTGTGTGGGTTTTCCTTTGAAACCCTTATGTGGTTGAGATTGTGGTATGATTGCTTGGTTTATTTGAGATTGTTGAATATGGTTGAGTATATACATGTTGTGTCTTATGATCTGGCCATGAGAGCCTAGTGTTCGTGTTTGTTGTTGCTGTGATAATTATCAGAGAGCTGATAATTAGTGGTGTTGTTTGTGTTTGTTGTTGCTGTGATAATTATCAGAGAGCTGATAATTAGTGGTGTTGTTTGTGTTTGTTGTTGTTGTGATATCTATCAGAGAGCTGATAATTAGTTGTGTTAGTAAGTATCATATATTTGCTAAGTGAATCATCATGCATTTCATGATTGTATGATACCCGGAGCGGGTTATTCGATGATATCCGGAGCGGGTATGAAATCCATGAGAGCATGGTTATCAAGAGAGCTTGGTAAGGATATAAGTTTATCCGAATGAAATCCAAGAGAGCTTGGTTATCAAGAGAGCTTGGTAAGGATATAAGTTTATCCGAATGAAATCCAAGAGAGCTTGGTTATCAAGAGAGCTTGGTAAGGATATAAGTTTATCCGAATGAAATCCATGAGAGCATGGTTATCAAGAGAGCTTGGTAAGGATATAAGTTTATCCGAATGAAATCCATGAGAGCGTGGTTATCAAGAGAGCTTGGTAAGGATATAAGTTTATCCGAATGAAATCCAAGAGAGCTTGTTAAGTGATAATTGTTATTGAGGATTATGAGTATCGTGTGTGGTTGATGAGTATCGTGTGTGGTTGATGAGTATCGTGTGTGGTTGATGAGTATCGTGTGTGGTTGATGAGTATCGTGTGTGGTTGATGAGTATCGTGTGTGGTTGACGAGTTTCGTGTGTGGTTGATGAGTTTTGTGTTTTGTTGATTATGTGTTGTGTTTTAGTTATGTGTAATAATGCGTTACTTATACATGTTTATTGGTTGTGATACTAACACTCTCTGTTTTGTGTTATGTGCTGGATCTTTGGGGATCCAGATTTTCAGGAAGACGAGCCTATCGTCGAGGAGTAGCTTTTGCTGTTTAGAAGCTTGCGTAGTGGTGAGGGCATAGCTTAGCTATCCTTACTTTTTTGTACTAGGTGTTGTATCCTAGTTAGAGTTTAGGGCTCTGGTAGTTGTAACACCATTTTGGGTATCTGAACGTGTATGTATATTTGGCAATGGCCTCTGTTGTAGATTTGGATGTTAGTTTTCTAATGCCGTTGGTTTGGCGTCAAAACGTTTTATAGAACTTGAGTTATGGTTAAATTTCTGTACAACTTCCGCATAATTTTCTGCATAACTTTCTGCACAATTTTTCCGTATTTGAAACGAAAACTGGTACTGATTGGTACAGATTTGGCCTTGGGGGTGAACATGAAAGTTTTAGATAATTTTGTTAGCTTTCCAGTGGCTTTGGTTTGACGTGAAAATGATTTTTAGTTTTTGAGTTATGATGAAAATACTCAGAGGAGGTTTTAGTGGATTTGTGCTGTGACAGCATTTTCAGATTCATGTTTTTACGTCTTTTTCACTCGTCTTTGTTTTAGATTGGTCTTTGGTATGAATATGTGGTATGTTGTAATGTGTTTTGAAAACGAAAGAAAATGATGCAAATCCATTTTGGGAACATTGAGCTAGAAGGGGTATGAGCTGTTTGAGCTAGAAGGGGTATGAGCTGCTAGAAGGGGTATGAGCTGTTTGAGCATAGAAGGGGTATCCTGTTAGAAGGGGTATCGTCTCTGTTTTCTGTTTGTTTTTCTTTTCCGCTGCTGTTTGTGAATCAAATATATTTTGATAATGTTGATGTTTTATGAAAATGCGTTTTCATTATGTTGTAACTTCCTATGTCCTTAACGTTTCGTTTTATTAAAGTTAATAATCGGCGGTTAAGGGTTAGGGTGTTACACTGGACATGCTTAAATCTTTTAACATACGTGTGGACAATCCTCTCGGAAGAGTCCCATCCGGCGAAACCCGGTGTCTGATGAACACGTTTAACATAGTCTTATAAATTACGTGTGGATAGCCCTTTCGGAGAAATCCCATCCGGCGTATCCCGGAGTCTGATGAACACGTTATCATATTCTTTATCATTAGATTCTTTCTTAAGTTCATAGACGTATCTATTACGTTTCATATTCCTTGTGCATATCTACTGCATTCTTTAAAACTTAACCTACTAGAGGTTCTTAGCTATAACATGGTATCATTCTTGTGCTTGGTACATGATAAGTACCTTCTTAATTCTCTTTAACCTATAATAGGTTTCTAAACTTGAATACTATAACATCCTTGGCTTGCTTGTACTTAATTGAGTGTTTGAGTATTGCCTAGTAAGAGATAAACTCAATACTAGGTCTTATATTTCTCTATAATGTCTTGAGGATCAAGTCATCCATCCTCTCAAGCTTATGCCTATTCTCACTCTATAATGTGGATTTAAACATCTCTAGGATAGGTCTTTCTATGCACTTTAACAATGCTTAATCATTACATGTCGATCCTTAAGTTCGGAGCAGTATTGGATAGCCGAAACGGTGCAAGAAAAGATGAAAAAATCATGTGATCCTGTCCAACCCAAAATCGTGACACGATTGGGCAATCGTGACACGATTTGGCAATCGTGTCACGATTTCATACCCAGAAATCGTGTTGGTTTCTGCCTATAAAATCGTGACACGCTGGTAAAATCGTGACACGATTTTACCTGCAGTTGGACAGCATTTGGCAAGTTTAAAACATGTTTTCCACCAATTTTGGTCTATCCAATCATGCCCAACATCACAACAGTTTAAATGGTAAATTCAAAGGCTTATTAACAGAATTCAACATGTATGATCAAGGATTGCTATTAAAATAGAATTAGGGTTCAAATGATCATAACTTATTCATAATGCTAAAACTCATGAAATACTCAACAAGGTGGGTTCTATAACCCCTAGGGAGCTCACCTGAATCACTAGCTTTGCTCCTTGCCATGTCTCTAATCACCAAACCCAAGCTTGAGAACCAAAGCTCTAGCTCTTCTCTTGATACTTCTTCAATTCTCCTTGTTTCTTCTCTTGTTCTTGCTTTCCACACAAGCTTGCTAGCTCTTTCTCACATGAATTGGAATGAAATCTTGATGAGTGAAGGAGAGGGAGAGGAGGCGTGAGAGTAGAGAGGAAGAGGGAGAGAATGAGAGCTGATTTTTGGGAGTTAATGGAAGGAATGGGAAGATAGCAAGATAAATATCTTGCTTCCATTCAAACAATCTTCCCTTTTCAAATTATTCACAAAAATGCCATTCCCCTTAATTACGAACTTGCCATGCTTATTTCATCAGGTTCCAATTCTAATAATCGATACTTATAAGCGGGATATTACACTTGCCATATAAATAAACCCATTAACCGACAATTTACCAAATTGCCCTTTGCTTAAAACAGTTCTGATACATCGTCTCAATATTAATAAATATTCGAGTCTTAGGCGGGATGTTACATTTTCACTTCTAAGTTGCTGTGTTAAGTTGCAATTCAATGTAAGCATTCATTGTGGGTAATTGAAACAGACCCTTTTCTTTCAGTTTTCAAGTCGATTTTGTAAAAAAAAAAAAATTAGTTTACCCATTTATAAAAATTGAAAGAAAGGGTCCTGTCAAAAGGTTTTTTATATACCCAGTCATTATTCTGAAATCATTTATCTACACGCATTGCATTTTAGAGTGAAACTGAACTTTGCTCTGCGACCTTTGTTCTGGGCAACCCAGAATTGCACGCGCAACTTTGCTCTGCGACCCTACCTTCGCAGTGCGAAGATGACAGAACAGAACACCATCATCTTTCATATTTCCTTTCCAAATCAATTGGTTTCATCTCATATTGCTTATGATTATTTCTGCTGTTTGCTGATTTTGTTTCTTTTCTCGTAGATGGCGCCAAAACAAACCGGCAAACGACCGAGGGCCGAATCATCCAGGTCAAGACCACAAGGGGCATATGATGCTTCTCGGTTCCTTAGCCTCTGCAATCAAGAAAGATATGAGGAACTGCTCCGAAGGACATTTTGGGCCGAAAGGCAATTTATAATAAGCGAGCGGGGCACTTATCGGGAGTTAGCACGGTTGATAGATTCCCGCAATTGGGGAATGTTAGTGAATCCTCCATTGAACCTGAACTACGACATCATCTGGGAATTCTATGCGAATGCTATTCCCGCTGATCCCGAGGGGGAATTCACTTACTAGACTATGGTTCGTGGTCGCGTCATTAGATTCGACCGCGAAGCCATAAACACCTATCTCCGTAACCCCCTCCAGCTTGATGACGAGGAGTTATGTGCCTTCCATAGGCACCAAAACCGGGGGAATTGGAACCATGACCTCTATGCCCAAACCATTTTTCAATCCGGGAGAGGTTATGAGCTTAATGCATGGGGGCAGCCTACCAAGGCCATTAAAAATAACCTCACCACATATGCCCAGGTTATCTTTCACCTCATTGTCCATAACATCAAGCCAAAAAGCCACACCTCCTCCACCACTTTGGATGTCACCCCGCTGATCTACTACATCCTTAGCCACAAGCAAGTGGATGTAGCTAGGGTGATTGCCCAGGAGCTCAAAATAGTGGTAGAAAGTGGCATAAAACCTCCAGCCAAGAAGATGTGCCCCCTCGCATTCCCGGGCCTGATTATGGGTCTCTGCCGGGATGCGCGTGTTGTGATCCCCCCACACGTTTCTGAGACGATAAGAATCCTATCACGGATGATTACATTGCGAGACATTGCACGGGGAGGAGAGCAGCGAGGGCACAACAGCCACGACCCAGACCCCCACCTGCATCACAGGGCCACCACACCTGTACTTTCTCATGGGAGCAGAATGCTTCCAACCATAGATGCATGACCATGATGGATGACTCCATGTACTGGCTCCAGATACAGATGGGCAGGCCAGCAGATCCCGCACTCCAGATACCGACATCGGAGATGTTTGCAGCCCATGCAGCTTGGCCGGGGGATAGGCCTGAGTACTCAGAGGGTGGAGGTAGCGGTACAGCTGCCGGAGGCCATGGAGGAGATGATGATGATGAGGATTGTAACACCCTAACCCTTAACCGCCGATTATTAACTTTAATAAAAAAAAACGTTAAGGACATAGGAAGTTACAACATGATGAAAACGCATTTTCATAAACATCAACGGATCAAAATATATTTGATTCACATACAGCAGCGGAAAAACATGCAAACAGCTTATAACCAAGCATGCATATATTACACAAAAATATATACATAAGATTTTCAAAAGAGGCAATTCTACAACAGAGACCATTGCCAAATCTATACATAAACGTTAAGATACCCAAAGTGGTGTTACAAATATCAGAGCCCTAAACTCTAACTAGGATACAACACCTAGTACAAAAAAAAAGTAAGGATAGCTAAGCTACGCCCTCACCACTATGCAGGCTCCTAAACAGCCAAAAGCTACTCCTCGACGATAGTCTCGTCAACCTGATATTCTGTGTAACGACCCTATTTTCGTATGTTATATTTTTATATATTTTATTTTATGGATTTGCATTTAAAAAATATTTTCGCGTAATCTAGAAATAATTATTTGGCGCGAGGATAAGTTCGTAATCGAGTTTTTTAAGGTTTTGGGCCAAGAGGATGAATAGTATTGGGCTTTTGAGTTTATGAGTAGTAATGATCCTATGGATGAGATTTAGTGAGCTTGGATTGAAAATAGAAGGCTAGGATTGGTCCTTGAGAGTTAGTAAGAAATGGATGGCCAAGATTGATTTGCTTGGATTATAAGAGATTATCACAAGACTTTGAATATTACTATTCATTGTCTTTGTGAAGAAACTTGGAGCTTGCAAGAGAAGGAGAAAGCAAGAGAAACTAGGGCAAGAGGAAGCTTGAGTTGCTAGAGATTCATCGATTTAGAGGTAAGAGAGTTAGTATTGCTTATTCACAAGTGATTTTGAGAAGGGGAGAATGTCTATTTCTCCATCCCAAACTTCTCCTTCACTTTGTCTATGTTTTGATGGAAGGTTTTTATGATTAAAGATGTCAATGATCATGTTATGCTTATTGGATGCTAAGTGATGTTGCTAGTATGTTTACTTGAGAGTTATAGTGTTTTGAATTCATAGAAAAAGTTATGGAAAGTTAGTGTTTTAAACCTAATTTCTTTGCTAGATGCAATCTTTGCTTGTGATTGTTTTTGAATGATGTTTTATGATGGAAAATTGTTTTTAACAAGTCCTAGAAGCTTGGGTAACCTTGAATGGGTGAAAATGGTGGAAAATCACATTTTTACACATAACTGTGCTGTCACGGTCGCTGTAGCGACGGGCTGTCGCTTGTAGCGACCAGGTTCTGTCTGTCTGCGCTTGTAGCGACGGATCTGCGCTTGTAGCGACAAGCCTGCGCTTGTAGCGACCAACTGGGCGCTTGTAGCGACCAGGTTCTGCCTATCCGCGCTTGTAGCGACGGATCTGCGCTTGTAGCGACCAAGCCAGAATATCACACTCAGTTGGGCTGTTCTGGGGGTCTTGGTGCGCGCGGGGATGACTTTTTGCTACTGCATTCTCATAACATGTTTTGGAAACCTTGCCCACCATTTTAACTTATTCTTAATGCTTCCTAAAAAGTAATTGTTCAAGAAAACGGCACTTTTGTATATCAAATTATTTAATTATTTTGAAAGGGGTTTTGAGTTTGATAATAGTATAAATTGATGTGTGGGAATTGATGAATATAATTGAATTGGTATGGTATCCAAAGGATTGGATTTACCTTAGAAACATTTATGTTTATTTGGAGTTTTGGTTTAGTATGATGTTGTTGATGATGTTGTGAACCATGTTTGATGATTTACGCATGCTTGTATTATGATTGGCCATGAGTGCCTACATGTTGAAGTTAGCATGAGAATTGGTAGTGTACACACATATTTGAGCATATGTAGGTGTAAATATCAATAATTGCTAAGTGAACATACATGCATTTCATGATGGTATGTATGCTCTTTATGGGCAAGAATGAAATCCAATTATTATTGGTCATATGCACGACCGTCCTTTTATGGCGAATGAGAGGTGCAGAAGTAATCCAGCTTCGGTTGGTCAAGTGTACGACTGTCCTTTTATGGCGAATGAGAGGTACACAAGGGATATAAGTTTATCCAACAGTCCGCCATGACTCTAAAGCTGAGCAGGAATTGGTACCACATGCATTAGAGAATGCATTTGAGGCATGCATCCTTTGTGACATTAGTGTTCATTTAGGAATTATGTGTGCATAATGGTTGTTAAGTGATAATTGTTATTGATGAGCTTCGTGCATTATGTGTGCATAATGGTTGTTAAGTGATAATTGTTATTGATGAGTGTTGTGCTTTGTCAATTTCGTGTTGTGTTTTAGTTATGTATAATAATGTGTTATTTATACATGTTTATTGGTTGTGATACTAACACTCTCTGTTTTGTGTTATCTGCTGGATCTTTGGGGATCCAGAATATCAGGTTGGCGAGACTATCGTCGAGGAGTAGCCTTTTGCCGTTTAGGAGCCTACGTAGTGGTGAGGGCATAGCTTAACTATCCTTACATTTTTGGTACTAGGTGTTGTATCCTAGTTAGAGTCTAGGGCTCTGATATTTGTAACACTATTTTGGGGTATCTGAACGCGTATGTATAAATTTGGCAATGGTCTCTGTTGTAGTATTGTCTATTTTGAAAATCTTATGTATATATTTTTGTGTAATATATATGCATGAATGGTTATAAGCTGTTTGTTATTTTTCCGCTGCTGTGTATGTGAATCAAATATATTTTGATCTGTTGATGTTTATGAAAATGCGTTTTCATCATGTTGTAACTTCCTATGTCCTTAACGTTTTTTTTTATTAAAGTTAATAATCGGCGGTTAAGGGTTAGGGTGTTACAATAGTTGGTATCAGAGCAGGTCGATCCATTGGATCAATTAAGTTTAGTATACCCTTTGTGTAACATGTGTTTCCTTAAACACTGTGTTCTCACTTGTGTTATGTGGTGATTGGTAGTGTGTGTAGATATGACGCAACGAGCACTTGCGGACGCGATGGAGCGGATGGCGGATGCCATGGCTCAGGATGCTGCTAGTAGAACCGCGGATAGAGCCACACAACAAGCTAGAGGAGGCGGGGAAGATGAGCTGAGGCTCGAGAGGTTTATGAACAACAAACCGCCTATCTTCAAGGGAGGATACGATCCAGATGGAGCTCAGACTTGGTTGGAAGGAATTGAGAGAATTTTCGGGGCTATGCGTTGTCTGGACGCGCATAAGGTATTGCTAGGAGCGTATGTTCTCCATGATGAGGCCGATCATTGGTGGGGAAACGCTAGTCAGAGGTTGGGAGCTGGTGGAGCTTTGGTTACTTGGGCTCGTTTCCGGAGAGAGTTTTTAACCAAGTATTTTCCGGCAGACGAGAGGAACCGTAAGGTGATTGAGTTCATGGAGCTCAAGCAGGGGAGTTTATCTGTTTCTGAGTATGCGGCCAAATTTGAAGACTTGTGTCGTTTTGCTCCTCATTACAACACGGTGGAAGCTGAGGAAGACAAGTGCGTAAAGTTTGAAAATGGGCTGAGGCCAGACATCAAGCAGTTGATTGGGTTTAGCGAGATCAGGAATTTTCCGATGTTGGTGAATAAGAGCCGAATATGTGATAAGGACAGTAAAGCTAAGGCTAATTACTACAAAGCCGCAAATGAGAAGAAGGGAAAGGACATGGCTAGAGGTAAACCGTATGGCAGAGGTGGAAAGAAACCTGATGAAGGTGGGAGTAGTGGTGGCAAGTTTGGAGGTAATAGGAATTGCTTTAAGTGTGGACAACCGGGACATCGTTTTTTTGAGTGCCCGAAAGGTGATGGAAAATGTTTCAAGTGTGGTGATCCTAACCACAAAGCTGATCAGTGCAAGAAGGGTATTGTGTGCTTCAACTGCAAAGAAGCGGGTCATAAGAGCAACGTGTGTAAGAAGCCTAGAGCGGCTGGAGGAAAAGTGTTTGCTTTAGATGGTGGTGATGCGAAGGCGGATAACTTAATCAGAGGTACATGCTTTATCAATAATACTCCTTTGTCTGCTATTATTGATACGGGTGCTACCCACTCGTTTATTTCCGTGGATTGCGTTGAGAGGTTGGGTCTTAAAGTAGAAAATATGATGGGACGCATGGTTATTGAAACGCCTGCAAGTGGTTCGGTATCGACTACTCTAGTCTGTGTTGACTGTCCAGTCATTATGTATGGTCGACACTTTGGAATGGATTTAGTCTGCATTCCGTTGAGCGGAATAGACGTTATCTTTGGTATGAACTGGTTAGAATTTAATCGGGTTCATATCAACTGTGGTAAGAGGACGGTTATGTTCCCAAGACTGGAGCCAGAGTTGTGTTCGAAGCTCATGTGTTGTCGAGAAGTGGTAAGATCAGTGAAGGCTCAAGAGGACGTGTTTGCTATGTTTGCTTCGTTGAGAGTGGAAGGGAAGAATGAAGTTGATGCGTTGCCGGTGGTGCGTGATTTCACAGATGTTTTTCCAGATGACATTTTGGATTTACCACCCGAGAGAGAGGTTGAATTCGCAATTGACATAGTACCTGGTACTAGTCCAATATCAATGGCGCCGTATCGTATGTCAGCTGCTGAGCTAGAAAAGTTGAAGGAACAATTGGAGGAATTGTTAGAGAAAAAGTTTGTAAGACCGAGTGTATCGCCGTGGGGTGCGCCGGTTCTGTTGGTAAAGAAGAAAGATGGTAGTATGCGTTTGTGCATCGATTATCGTCAGTTGAATAAAGCAACTATCAAGAACAAGTATCCACTTCCGAGGATAGATGATTTGATGGATCAGTTAGTGGGAGCCTGTGTGTTCAGCAAGATTGATTTGAGATCGGGATATCACCAGATAAGAGTTAAGGCGGAGGATATACCGAAGACTGCTTTCAGAACAAGGTATGGTCACTACGAGTACGCTGTGATGCCTTTTGGAGTTACTAATGCACCTGGAGTGTTTATGGAATATATGAATCGTATATTTCATTCCTTTTTGGATCGATTTGTGGTGGTCTTCATAGACGATATTTTGGTATACTCGAAGACGGAAGAGGAACATGCCGAGCATTTGAGGATTGTGTTGGAGGTGTTGCGCGAGAAGAAGCTTTATGCAAAATTTTTTAAGTGTGAATTTTGGTTGCATAAAGTTAGCTTTTTGGGTCACGTCATTTCAAGTGGTGGTATAGCAGTGGATCCTGCTAAGGTAGAGGCCGTGCAAGATTGGGGAACGCCGGAGTCTGTTACTGAGATCCGAAGTTTTCTTGGTTTGGCCGGTTACTATCGGAGGTTCATCGAAGGATTTTCAAAGTTGGCGTTGCCGTTGACACAGTTGACTAGGAAGAGTCAAGCTTTCATTTGGGATGACAAGTGTGAGCAGAGTTTCCAAGAGCTGAAGAGGAGGTTGACATCTGCACCTGTGCTAATTCTGCCAAATCCGAAGGAACCGTTCGTGGTTTATTGTGATGCGTCGAAGATGGGTCTAGGTGGTGTGTTGATGCAGAGGGGACAAGTCGTTGCTTATGCATCGAGACAGCTGAAGATTCATGAGAGGAACTATCCTACGCATGATTTGGAGCTAGCTGCTGTCGTGTTTGTTCTCAAGATTTGGAGGCACTACTTGTATGGGTCAAGGTTCGAGGTTTTCAGCGATCACAAGAGTCTGAAATACTTGTTTGATCAGAAGGAGCTCAATATGAGGCAAAGAAGATGGTTAGAGTTTCTTAAGGATTATGATTTCGAGTTGAGTTATCACCCGGGTAAGGCTAATGTGGTAGCCGATGCGTTGAGTAGGAAGTCTTTGCATATGTCGTCTTTGATGGCGAAGGAACTGAGATTGATTGAAGAGTTTAGAGACCTCAGTTTGGTTTGTGAAAGGACAACCAGAAGCGTGAAGCTAGGGATGTTGAGATTGACGAATGATTTTCTTGAAGAGGTTGTGAAAAAGCAAAAGTCTGATGTGAGATTGATGAAGCTTAAGACGCTCATCGAGCAAGGGAAAAAGGTAAACGTTGAGATCGATGAGAAAGGCGTGATGAGGTGTCAGGGAAGGTTATGTGTACCTGATGTGCCTGAGTTGAAACGGATGATTTTGGAGGAAGGTCACAGAAGCAACTTAAGTATTCATCCTGGTGTTACTAAGATGTATCAAGATCTGAGGAAAATGTTTTGGTGGCAAGGGATGAAGAAAGAGATCGCCGAGTTTGTTTTCGCGTGTTTGACTTGTCAGAAGTCCAAGGTGGAGCATCAGAAGCCGTCGGGGCTATTGCAACCTATGTTTATTCCAGAGTGGAAATGGGATAGTATTGCGATGGATTTTGTAAGCGGTTTGCCGAAGACGTCGAAAGGTAACAATATGATTTGGGTAGTTGTCGACAGGTTAACAAAGTCTGCTCATTTCATAGCTATCAAGACCGGTATGCTAGTACCGAAGTTGGCTGAGATTTATGTCGAGCAAATCGTGAGATTGCATGGAATACCGTCGAGTATCGTATCAGATCGAGATCCCCGTTTTACTTCAAGGTTTTGGGAGAGTTTGCAAGAGGCGTTGGGGACTAAATTGCGGATGAGTTCTGCTTATCACCCGCAGACGGATGGTCAGTCGGAGAGGACGATTCAATCATTGGAGGATTTATTGAGATCGTGCATTTTGGAACAAGGAGTGAGTTGGGAAGCTTGCTTACCATTGATTGAGTTTACGTATAACAACAGTTTTCATTCGAGCATTGGTATGGCACCTTTTGAAGCGTTATATGGGAGAAGATGTAGAACACCTTTGTGTTGGTTTGAATCGGGAGAAAGTGTGGTGCTTGGACCTGAGATTGTGCAACAAACGACCGAGAAGATCAAGATGATCCAAGAAAAGATGAGAGCGTCGCAGAGTCGCCAGAAAAGCTATGCCGACAAGAGAAGAAAGGATATAGAATTTCAAGAAGGAGATCATGTGTTTCTAAGAGTTACATCGACTACGGGTATTGGACGAGCTTTGAAATCGAAGAAGTTAGCATCGAGGTTCATTGGTCCGTATCAGATTTTGAAGAGGATTGGGAAGGTGGCGTATAGGATTGCGTTACCGCCGTCGTTGTCAAATCTACATGACGTTTTTCACGTGTCTCAATTAAGGAAATACGTATCGGATCCGTCACATGTGATTGAGTCGGACGAGATTCAAGTGAGAGAGAATTTAACGGTTGCAACGGTACCCTTAAGGATTGAAGGACAAGAATTGAAGAGGCTCAGGAACAAAGAGATTTCATCGGTGAAAGTCGTTTGGGGAGGCCCAGCCGGTGAATATGCAACATGGGAGCTCGAGAGCAAGATGCGGGACTCCTATCCAGAGTTGTTTTCAGGTATTTTCGAGGGCGAAAATTCTTTTTAGGGGGGTAGAGTTGTAACGACCCTATTTTCGTATGTTATATTTTTATATATTTTATTTTATGGATTTGCATTTAAAAAATATTTTCGCGTAATCTAGAAATAATTATTTGGCGCGAGGATAAGTTCGTAATCGAGTTTTTTAAGGTTTTGGGCCAAGAGGATGAATAGTATTGGGCTTTTGAGTTTATGAGTAGTAATGATCCTATGGATGAGATTTAGTGAGCTTGGATTGAAAATAGAAGGCTAGGATTGGTCCTTGAGAGTTAGTAAGAAATGGATGGCCAAGATTGATTTGCTTGGATTATAAGAGATTATCACAAGACTTTGAATATTACTATTCATTGTCTTTGTGAAGAAACTTGGAGCTTGCAAGAGAAGGAGAAAGCAAGAGAAACTAGGGCAAGAGGAAGCTTGAGTTGCTAGAGATTCATCGATTTAGAGGTAAGAGAGTTAGTATTGCTTATTCACAAGTGATTTTGAGAAGGGGAGAATGTCTATTTCTCCATCCCAAACTTCTCCTTCACTTTGTCTATGTTTTGATGGAAGGTTTTTATGATTAAAGATGTCAATGATCATGTTATGCTTATTGGATGCTAAGTGATGTTGCTAGTATGTTTACTTGAGAGTTATAGTGTTTTGAATTCATAGAAAAAGTTATGGAAAGTTAGTGTTTTAAACCTAATTTCTTTGCTAGATGCAATCTTTGCTTGTGATTGTTTTTGAATGATGTTTTATGATGGAAAATTGTTTTTAACAAGTCCTAGAAGCTTGGGTAACCTTGAATGGGTGAAAATGGTGGAAAATCACATTTTTACACATAACTGTGCTGTCACGGTCGCTGTAGCGACGGGCTGTCGCTTGTAGCGACCAGGTTCTGTCTGTCTGCGCTTGTAGCGACGGATCTGCGCTTGTAGCGACAAGCCTGCGCTTGTAGCGACCAACTGGGCGCTTGTAGCGACCAGGTTCTGCCTATCCGCGCTTGTAGCGACGGATCTGCGCTTGTAGCGACCAAGCCAGAATATCACACTCAGTTGGGCTGTTCTGGGGGTCTTGGTGCGCGCGGGGATGACTTTTTGCTACTGCATTCTCATAACATGTTTTGGAAACCTTGCCCACCATTTTAACTTATTCTTAATGCTTCCTAAAAAGTAATTGTTCAAGAAAACGGCACTTTTGTATATCAAATTATTTAATTATTTTGAAAGGGGTTTTGAGTTTGATAATAGTATAAATTGATGTGTGGGAATTGATGAATATAATTGAATTGGTATGGTATCCAAAGGATTGGATTTACCTTAGAAACATTTATGTTTATTTGGAGTTTTGGTTTAGTATGATGTTGTTGATGATGTTGTGAACCATGTTTGATGATTTACGCATGCTTGTATTATGATTGGCCATGAGTGCCTACATGTTGAAGTTAGCATGAGAATTGGTAGTGTACACACATATTTGAGCATATGTAGGTGTAAATATCAATAATTGCTAAGTGAACATACATGCATTTCATGATGGTATGTATGCTCTTTATGGGCAAGAATGAAATCCAATTATTATTGGTCATATGCACGACCGTCCTTTTATGGCGAATGAGAGGTGCAGAAGTAATCCAGCTTCGGTTGGTCAAGTGTACGACTGTCCTTTTATGGCGAATGAGAGGTACACAAGGGATATAAGTTTATCCAACAGTCCGCCATGACTCTAAAGCTGAGCAGGAATTGGTACCACATGCATTAGAGAATGCATTTGAGGCATGCATCCTTTGTGACATTAGTGTTCATTTAGGAATTATGTGTGCATAATGGTTGTTAAGTGATAATTGTTATTGATGAGCTTCGTGCATTATGTGTGCATAATGGTTGTTAAGTGATAATTGTTATTGATGAGTGTTGTGCTTTGTCAATTTCGTGTTGTGTTTTAGTTATGTATAATAATGTGTTATTTATACATGTTTATTGGTTGTGATACTAACACTCTCTGTTTTGTGTTATCTGCTGGATCTTTGGGGATCCAGAATATCAGGTTGGCGAGACTATCGTCGAGGAGTAGCCTTTTGCCGTTTAGGAGCCTACGTAGTGGTGAGGGCATAGCTTAACTATCCTTACATTTTTGGTACTAGGTGTTGTATCCTAGTTAGAGTCTAGGGCTCTGATATTTGTAACACTATTTTGGGGTATCTGAACGCGTATGTATAAATTTGGCAATGGTCTCTGTTGTAGTATTGTCTATTTTGAAAATCTTATGTATATATTTTTGTGTAATATATATGCATGAATGGTTATAAGCTGTTTGTTATTTTTCCGCTGCTGTGTATGTGAATCAAATATATTTTGATCTGTTGATGTTTATGAAAATGCGTTTTCATCATGTTGTAACTTCCTATGTCCTTAACGTTTTTTTTTATTAAAGTTAATAATCGGCGGTTAAGGGTTAGGGTGTTACATTCTGGATCCCCAAAGATCCAGCAGATAACACAAAACAGAGAGTGTTAGTATTACAACCAATAAACATGTATAAATAACCCATTATTATACATAACCAAATTACAACACGTAATTGACAAAACACAAAACTCATCAATAACAATTATCACTTAACAACCATTATGCACACATAATAACAATTATCACTTAACAACCATTATGCACACATAATTCCTAAATGAACACTAATGTCACAAAGGATGCATGCCTCAAATGCATTCTCTAATGCATGTGGTACCAATTCTTGCTCAGCTTTAGAGTCATGGCGGACTGTTGGATAAACTTATATCCCTTGTGTACCTCTCATTCGCCATAAAAGGACAGTCGTACACTTGACCAACCGAAGCTGGATTACTTCTGCACCTCTCATTCGCCATAAAAGGACGGTCGTGCATATGACCAATAATAATTGGATTTCATTCTTACTCATAAAGAGCATACATACCATCATGAAATGCATGTATGTTCACTTAGCAATTATTGATATTTACACCTACATATGCTCAAATATGTGTGTACACTACCAATACTCATGCTAACTTCAACAAGTAGGCACTCATGGCCAATCATAATACAAACATGCATAAATCATCAAACATGGTTCACAACATCATCAACAACATCATACTAAACCAAAACTCCAAATAAACATAAATGTTTCTAAGGTAAATCCAATCCTTTGGATACCATATCAATTCAATTATATTCATCAATTCCCACACCTTAGTCTTCAATATTATTAAGTCCAAATCCTCTTTCAAAACCTTAGACACACTCTATTAGTTCTTAAAATGGTGGGCAAGTTTTCCAAAATATATTATGAGAATGCAGTAGCAAAAAGTCATCCCCGCGCGCACCAAAACCCCCAGAACAGCCCAACTGAGTGTGATATTCTGGCTTGGTCGCTACAAGCGCAGATCCGTCGCTACAAGCGCGGATAGGCAGAACCTGGTCGCTACAAGCGCCCAGTTGGTCGCTACAAGCGCAGGCTTGTCGCTACAAGCGCAGATCCGTCGCTACAAGCGCAGACAGACAGAACCTGGTCGCTACAAGCGACAGCCCGTCGCTACAGCGACCGTGACAGCACAGTTATGTGTAAAAATGTGATTTTCCACCATTTTCACCCATTCAAGGTTACCCAAGCTTCTAGGACTTGTTAAAAATGATTTTCTATCATAAAACATCAATTAAAAACAATCACAAGCAAGGATTATATCTAGCAAAAACATTAGGGTTAAAAACACTATCTTTCCATAACTTTTCCTTTGCATTCAAAACACTATAACACTCACAAAACTTCAACTAAACATACTAGCAACATCACTTAGCATCAAGCAAGCATAACATGATCATTTAACATTTTTAAACCATAAAAACTTTCTATCAAAACCTAGACAAAGTGAGAGGAAGTTTGGGATGGAGAAATAGACATTCTCCCCTTCTCAATCACTTGTGAAATAGCAATACTACCTCTCTTACCTCAAAATCGATGAATCTAGCAAACTCAAGCTTCAAATCACTTGCCCTAGTTTTCTCTTGCTTTCTCTCCTTCTCTTTCAAGCTCCAAGTTTCTTCACAAAGACAATGAATAGTAATATTCAAAGTCTTGTGATAATCTCTTATAACTCAAGCAAAGCAATCTTGGCCATCCATTCCTTACTAACTCTCAAGGACCAATCCTAGCCTTCTATTTCCATCTAAGCTTACTAAATCTCATCCACTTGATCATTACTACTCATAAACTCAAAAGCCCAATACTATTCATCCTCTTGGCCCAAATTCGCCCAAAACCCTAAAAACTCGATTACGAACTTACCCTCGCGCCACATAATTATTTCTCGATTACGAGAAAATATTTTTAAATGCAAATCCATAAAATAAAATATATAAAAATACAATATACGAAAATAGGGTCGTTACAACTCTACCCCCCTAAAAAGAATTTTCGCCCTCGAAAATACCTGAAAACAACTCTGGATAGGAGTCCCGCATCTTGCTCTCGAGCTCCCATGTCGCATATTCACCGGCTGGGCCTCCCCAAACGACTTTCACCGATGAAATCTCTTTGTTCCTGAGCCTCTTCATCTCTTGTCCTTCAATCCTTAAGGGTACCGTTGTAACCGTTAAATTCTCTCTTACTTGTATCTCGTCCGACTCAATCACATGTGACGGATCCGATACGTATTTCCTTAATTGAGACACGTGAAAAACGTCATGTAGATTTGACAACGACGGCGGTAACGCAATCCTATACGCCACCTTCCCAATCCTCTTCAAAATCTGATACGGACCAATGAACCTCGATGCTAACTTCTTCGATTTCAAAGCCCGTCCAATACCCGTAGTCGATGTAACTCTTAGAAACACATGATCTCCTTCTTGAAATTCTACATCCTTTCTTCTCTTGTCGGCATAGCTTTTCTGGCGACTCTGCGACGCTCTCATCTTTTCTTGGATCATCTTGATCTTCTCGGTCGTTTGTTGCACAATCTCAGGTCCAAGCACCACACTTTCTCCCGATTCAAACCAACACAAAGGTGTTCTACATCTTCTCCCATACAACGCTTCAAAAGGTGCCATACCAATGCTCGAATGAAAACTGTTGTTATACGTAAACTCAATCAATGGTAAGCAAGCTTCCCAACTCACTCCTTGTTCCAAAATGCACGATCTTAATAAATCCTCCAATGATTGAATTGTCCTCTCCGACTGACCATCCGTCTGCGGGTGATAAGCAGAACTCATCCGCAACTTAGTCCCCAACGCCTCTTGCAAACTCTCCCAAAACCTTGAAGTAAAACGGGGATCTCGATCTGATACGATACTCGACGGAATTCCATGTAATCTCACGATTTGCTCGACATAAATCTCAGCCAACTTCGGTACTAGCATACCGGTCTTGATAGCTATGAAATGAGCAGACTTTGTTAACCTGTCGACAACTACCCAAATCATATTGTTACCTTTCGACGTCTTCGGCAAACCGCTTACAAAATCCATCGCAATACTGTCCCATTTCCACTCTGGGATAAACATAGGTTGCAATAGCCCCGACGGCTTCTGATGCTCCACCTTGGACTTCTGACAAGTCAAACACGCGAAAACAAACTCGGCGATCTCTTTCTTCATCCCTTGCCACCAAAACATTTTCCTCAGATCTTGATACATCTTAGTAACACCAGGATGAATACTTAAGTTGCTTCTGTGACCTTCCTCCAAAATCATCCGCTTCAACTCAGGCACATCAGGTACACATAACCTTCCCTGACACCTCATCACGCCTTTCTCATCGATCTCAACGTTTACCTTTTTCCCTTGCTCGATGAGCGTCTTAAGCTTCGTCAATCTCACATCAGACTTTTGCTTTTCCACAACCTCTTCAAGAAAATCATTCGTCAACTTCAACATTCCTAGCTTCACGCTTCTGGTTGTCCTTTCACAAACCAAACTGAGGTCTCTAAACTCTTCAATCAATCTCAATTCCTTCGCCATCAGAGACGACATATGCAAAGACTTCCTACTCAACTCATCGGCTACCACATTAGCCTTACCCGGGTGATAACTCAACTCGAAATCATAATCCTTAAGGAACTCTAACCATCTTCTTTGCCTCATATTGAGCTCCTTTTGATCAAACAAGTATTTCAGACTCTTGTGATCGCTGAAAACCTCGAACCTTGACCCATACAAGTAGTGCCTCCAAATCTTGAGAACAAACACAACAGCAGCTAGCTCCAAATCATGCGTAGGATAGTTCCTCTCATGAATCTTCAGCTGTCTTGATGCATAAGCAACAACTTGTCCCCTCTGCATCAACACACCACCTAGACCCATCTTCGACGCATCACAATAAACCACGAACGGTTCCTTCGGATTTGGCAGAATTAGCACAGGTGCAGATGTCAACCTCCTCTTCAGCTCTTGGAAACTCTGCTCACACTTGTCATCCTAAATGAAAGCTTGACCCTTCCTAGTCAACTGCGTCAACGGCAACGCCAACTTTGAAAATCCTTCGATGAACCTCCGATAGTAACCGGCCAAACCAAGAAAACTTCGGATCTCAGTAACAGACTCCGGCGTTCCCCAATCTTGCACGGCCTCTACCTTAGCAGGATCCACTGCTATACCACCACTTGAAATGACGTGACCCAAAAAGCTAACTTTATGCAACCAAAATTCACACTTAGAAAATTTTGCATAAAGCTTCTTCTCGCGCAACACCTCCAACACAATCCTCAAATGCTCGACATGTTCCTCTTCCGTCTTCGAGTATACCAAAATATCGTCTATGAAGACCACCACGAATCGATCCAAAAAGGAATGAAATATACGATTCATATATTCCATAAACACTCCAGGTGCATTAGTAACTCCAAAAGGCATCACAGCGTACTCGTAGTGACCATACCTTGTCCTGAAAGCAGTCTTCGGTATATCCTCCGCCTTAACTCTTATCTGGTGATATCCCGATCTCAAATCAATCTTGCTGAACACACAGGCTCCCACTAACTGATCCATCAAATCATCTATCCTCGGAAGTGGATACTTGTTCTTGATAGTTGCTTTATTCAACTGACGATAATCGATGCACAGACGCATACTACCATCTTTCTTCTTTACCAACAGAACCGGCGCACCCCACGGCGATACACTCGGTCTTACAAACTTTTTCTCTAACAATTCCTCCAATTGTTCCTTCAACTTTTCTAGCTCAGCAGCTGACATACGATACGGCGCCATTGATATTGGACTAGTGCCAGGTGCTATGTCAATTGCGAATTCAACCTCTCTCTCGGGTGGTAAATCCAAAATGTCATCTGGAAAAACATCTGCGAAATCACGCACCACCGGCAACGCATCAACCTCAATCTTCTCTTCCACTCTCAACGAAGCAAACATAGCAAACACGTCCTCTTGAGCCTTCACTGATCTTACCACTTCTCGACAACACATGAGCTTCGAACACAACTCTGGCTCCAGTCTTGGAAACTTAACCGTCCTCTTACCGCAGTTGATATGAACCCGATTAAATTCTAACCAGTTCATACCAAAGATAACGTCTATTCCGCTCAACGGAATGCAGACTAAATCCATTCCAAAATGTCGACCATACATAATGACTGAACAGTCCACACAAACTAGAGTAGTCGATACCGAACCACTCGCAGGCGTTTCAATAACCATGCGTCCCATCATATTCTCTACTCTAAGACCCAACCTCTTAACGCAATCCACAGAAATAAATGAGTGGGTAGCACCCGTATCAATAATAGCAGACAAAGGGGTATTATTGATAAAGCATGTACCTCTGATCAAGTTATCCGCCTTCGCATCACCACCATCTAAAGCAAACACTTTTCCTCCAGCCGCTCTAGGCTTCTTACACACGTTGCTCTTATGACCCGCTTCTTTGCAGTTGAAGCACACAATACCCTTCTTGCACTGATCAGCTTTGTGGTTAGGATCACCACACTTGAAACATTTTCCATCACCTTTCGGGCACTCAAAAAAACGATGTCCTGGTTGTCCACACTTAAAGCAATTCCTATTACCTCCAAACTTGCCACCACTACTCCCACCTTCATCAGGTTTCTTTCCACCTCTGCCATACGGTTTACCTCTAGCCATGTCCTTTCCCTTCTTCTCATTTGCGGCTTTGTAGTAATTAGCCTTAGCTTTACTGTCCTTATCACATATTCGGCTCTTATTCACCAACATCGGAAAATTCCTGATCTCGCTAAACCCAATCAACTGCTTGATGTCTGGCCTCAGCCCATTTTCAAACTTTACGCACTTGTCTTCCTCAGCTTCCATTGTGTTGTAATGAGGAGCAAAACGACACAAGTCTTCAAACTTAGACGCATATTCAGAAACAGATAAACTCCCCTGCTTGAGCTCCATGAACTCAATCACCTTACGATTCCTCTCGTCTGCCGGAAAATACTTGGTTAAAAACTCTCTCCGGAAACGAGCCCAAGTAACCAAAGCTCCACCAGCTCCCAACCTCTGACTAGCGTTTCCCCACCAATGATCGGCCTCATCATGGAGAACATACGCTCCTAGCAATACCTTATGCGCGTCCAGACAACGCATAGCCCCGAAAATTCTCTCAATTCCTTCCAACCAAGTCTGAGCTCCATCTGGATCGTATCCTCCCTTGAAGATAGGCGGTTTGTTGTTCATAAACCTCTCGAGCCTCAGCTCATCTTCCCCGCCTCCTCTAGCTTGTTGTGCGGCTCTATCCGCGGTCCTACTAGCAGCATCCTGAGCCATGGCATCCGCCATCCGCTCCATCGCGTCCGCAAGTGCTCGTTGCGTCATATCTACACACTACCAATCACCACATAACACAAGTGAGAACACAGTGTTTAAGGAAACACATGTTACACAAAGGGTATACTAAACTTAATTGATCCAATGGATCGACCTGCTCTGATACCAACTATTGTAACACCCTAACCCTTAACCGCCGATTATTAACTTTAATAAAAAAAAACGTTAAGGACATAAGAAGTTACAACATGATGAAAACGCATTTTCATAAACATCAACGGATCAAAATATATTTGATTCACATACAGCAGCGGAAAAACATGCAAACAGCTTATAACCAAGCATGCATATATTACACAAAAATATATACATAAGATTTTCAAAAGAGGCAATTCTACAACAGAGACCATTGCCAAATCTATACATAAACGTTAAGATACCCAAAGTGGTGTTACAAATATCAGAGCCCTAAACTCTAACTAGGATACAACACCTAGTACAAAAAAAAAGTAAGGATAGCTAAGCTATGCCCTCACCACTATGCAGGCTCCTAAACAGCCAAAAGCTACTCCTCGACGATAGTCTCGTCAACCTGATATTCTGGATCCCCAAAGATCCAGCAGATAACACAAAACAGAGAGTGTTAGTATTACAACCAATAAACATGTATAAATAACCCATTATTATACATAACCAAATTACAACACGTAATTGACAAAACACAAAACTCATCAATAACAATTATCACTTAACAACCATTATGCACACATAATAACAATTATCACTTAACAACCATTATGCACACATAATTCCTAAATGAACACTAATGTCACAAAGGATGCATGCCTCAAATGCATTCTCTAATGCATGTGGTACCAATTCTTGCTCAGCTTTAGAGTCATGGCGGACTGTTGGATAAACTTATATCCCTTGTGTACCTCTCATTTGCCATAAAAGGACAGTCGTACACTTGACCAACCGAAGCTGGATTACTTCTGCACCTCTCATTCGCCATAAAAGGACGGTCGTGCATATGACCAATAATAATTGGATTTCATTCTTACTCATAAAGAGCATACATACCATCATGAAATGCATGTATGTTCACTTAGCAATTATTGATATTTACACCTACATATGCTCAAATATGTGTGTACACTACCAATACTCATGCTAACTTCAACAAGTAGGCACTCATGGCCAATCATAATACAAACATGCATAAATCATCAAACATGGTTCACAACATCATCAACAACATCATACTAAACCAAAACTCCAAATAAACATAAATGTTTCTAAGGTAAATCCAATCCTTTGGATACCATATCAATTCAATTATATTCATCAATTCCCACACCTTAGTCTTCAATATTATTAAGTCCAAATCCTCTTTCAAAACCTTAGACACACTCTATTAGTTCTTAAAATGGTGGGCAAGTTTTCCAAAATATATTATGAGAATGCAGTAGCAAAAAGTCATCCCCGCGCGCACCAAAACCCCCAGAACAGCCCAACTGAGTGTGATATTCTGGCTTGGTCGCTACAAGCGCAGATCCGTCGCTACAAGCGCGGATAGGCAGAACCTGGTCGCTACAAGCGCCCAGTTGGTCGCTACAAGCGCAGGCTTGTCGCTACAAGCGCAGATCCGTCGCTACAAGCGCAGACAGACAGAATCTGGTCGCTACAAGCGACAGCCCGTCGCTACAGCGACCGTGACAGCACAGTTATGTGTAAAAATGTGATTTTCCACCATTTTCACCCATTCAAGGTTACCCAAGCTTCTAGGACTTGTTAAAAATGATTTTCTATCATAAAACATCAATTAAAAACAATCACAAGCAAGGATTATATCTAGCAAAAACATTAGGGTTAAAAACACTATCTTTCCATAACTTTTCCTTTGCATTCAAAACACTATAACACTCACAAAACTTCAACTAAACATACTAGCAACATCACTTAGCATCAAGCAAGCATAACATGATCATTTAACATTTTTAAACCATAAAAACTTTCTATCAAAACCTAGACAAAGTGAGAGGAAGTTTGGGATGGAGAAATAGACATTCTCCCCTTCTCAATCACTTGTGAAATAGCAATACTACCTCTCTTACCTCAAAATCGATGAATCTAGCAAACTCAAGCTTCAAATCACTTGCCCTAGTTTTCTCTTGCTTTCTCTCCTTCTCTTTCAAGCTCCAAGTTTCTTCACAAAGACAATGAATAGTAATATTCAAAGTCTTGTGATAATCTCTTATAACTCAAGCAAAGCAATCTTGGCCATCCATTCCTTACTAACTCTCAAGGACCAATCCTAGCCTTCTATTTCCATCTAAGCTTACTAAATCTCATCCACTTGATCATTACTACTCATAAACTCAAAAGCCCAATACTATTCATCCTCTTGGCCCAAATTCGCCCAAAACCCTAAAAACTCGATTACGAACTTACCCTCGCGCCACATAATTATTTCTCGATTACGAGAAAATATTTTTAAATGCAAATCCATAAAATAAAATATATAAAAATACAATATACGAAAATAGGGTCGTTACAAGGATGAGGAGGATGAGGATGAAGACACCGAGGACGACGAGGCTCTCACTCCTTGAGTGGCTCCCTTTTGATGTTTTTTTTTTATTGCTTTTGTTGTGCATTTTATTTTATTTTCTTATGCACTCTTCAGAACCTTTTGTGTTTACTATTTGGTATTCGTATTTGTACTCTGCTTTATTACTATTTATATTGAGTACTCTTTCTCTTTATTATCTGGCTTATGAATCATCATTATTAATGCCTGTTAAAGTTTAATATGCTTAAATGACAAAATTTTTGCTATGGATCATTAGTAATTTGAAATTGACAAATCTTCTCAAAACGGATTGATCCAAAGTTAATTGATTCAGCCACAGATGGATGGTGATGATAAATCTGATTAATTTTCGCAAAGCTAAAATACATGTTTCCTGTTTTTCTATGATTAAACTTGAAAGGAGAATATGTATTCAGTACAAAAGTTATATCATACAATTTGCGTTGTTAATATGTTTGTTCTATGAACCATTTAGAACCAGCCAAAATGTGAGGAAACCTCAAAATCATTATACATATGCAGGAGACCGGCATTTTTGTTTAAACTCGATCTTTTTATGTTAAATCTAAATGTTGTTTTGAATTGTACGAAAGCACTGACATGATCAAGGCATTTCTTGAATATGAGTAAAAACACTTGACCACAAATAGCCCACCCTGTGAGAAATGAGTATTTGTTAACCCCTTTGAGACTAATGAATCAGAATCATTAACTATGAACTGCCAATTTTCATAAGCTCAATTGCTTGATGAAATTGACGGAGTTTGTAAAAAAATTCGGTTCATAGTTAAATCATTTTTGAAATTCTGATATTTTTCATTTTTGAACCCTTAACCATCATGATTATTGTCCCTTGCCAAAAGAAGAGGGGAACATTCAATTAGGGTATCATCTTTGATTAAGTTGAGAAAAAGGGGAGTTTGTGAAAGTCAAGTGATGGTGAATTTTGTAATCGATCTTGACAACAAAAACAAAAAAGAAAGAAAGAAAGAAAGAAAAGCAAACCAAGAAGAAGAAAAGAGAAAAGAAAAAAGAAAAATCGATAAATCAAAGAGTTGTCAAGATCAAAGAGAAATAATTGTAAATCACCAAGAGTTGTGATTGAACAAAGAGGAAGTATGTAATTTAGAAAGAATGTTCCCCTGGCTTGACCTTTTGAATTCAATTTCCCCACATATGACATTTCTTTTGTAACCAAGCCAAATTACAACCCTCAAAGACCTTGTGATCAAAGCTTTTGTGCTTTTAGAAACGATGATTAGATAGACACATAACTTGATCGGAATGTTGGCAAACTTGCCGGGTGAGTGTTCAATACCCCCCACAATTAATATTCAATTTATTCATTTACTAAAATGTGTGTTAGGTTGTTTCATTGATAAACATATTTTTAACTTGAGCTGTACGATATAAATTTTGTGTTTAGTATTGTTTCAAAATTTTTAGTGCAATCTTGGATTGATGGGAGCATCAAAATTGCCTGTGCAAATCTCATGTGAATCATACCAATCCAACCAAAAGCCCAATTTGCATTGACAAACCAAAAGCCCAATATTCATTGGCAAAACAAAAAGCCCAATTTGCATTGGCAATCACAACTACAATCTCCTACAAAAAGCCCAATTGTCATTGGCACTCCCAAGCACGGTCACAAAGAACCACGCCCTTGACGGGCCACCACCCCGCTAATAAATTTTCTTCCCAGCGAAGTCTTTTGCTTAAAAAAAACTCCCATTTCAGTTTTGAAATTCTGGCCAGGCAATACTTAAGAGATACTACCAGGTTCTGAACCAACAGGTTCTGAACAGAACTTAGCACAATATAAAAGCAAATAATCAGCAGAAAAATAAAGTGCAGGAAAGCTAAAAACACAGAGGTTTGTTAACCCAGTTCGGAGTAAACACCTCCTACTCTGGGGGATACCAATCCAGGGAGGAATTCGACTATAGGAAATAATCCTTATGACTCAAGACACTGACTCCCAGTTCCCAGCCTAAGCAATTATCTTCCTCCTAGTCTTGAATTCTACCCAACACGTTGAGTATTAGAAAACCTCTAACTTCCTATTCAAGCAACTGCAACCCAGCTACTTGAACTACCCTTTGAACTTAACCCAGAACTCCCCTGTTTTTGAAGACAACTTCAATACACAAAGACAGCACTCATACCTACATGCTTAGAGTGACTACAACTCAAAACAAACCTAAACCAACTCTAACAGAGTGGTGCACAACAAAGCTAAAAGCTTAAAATAACAAAGACTCAATTCTCTGATTTTTCACTCTCTAAACCGTATGTTTTGAAAGCAGCAGCACTCCTCCTTATATAGTCTTCAGTCTTGCAGCATAAATAACAAACTAATCTTCTGAATTGATTTGTTACTGAAATAAGATTGGTCCAATAAAGTAACAAATAAAACTGCATTCAATCTTTGAAAGATTATAACAAGAAAATACGAGTTTCATATCTTTGAACCAAATCTTCAATAAAATCTTCTCCAAAACAAGCAGCATTCTAGAAGCAATTATCCAAAGATAATTCCTTGTTAAATCTCCCAAGATACGCGCAAAAACAATTCTGAAAACCCAGCTTCTGATGAAGTCAACAAAAGTCAACGCTGGACTTCAGAACCTGAATCAGCTTCTGAACAGCTACAGTGCTTCTGATGAGGCATTCAGCTTCCGATGTCATTTTGAGCTTCTGAACAGCTTCAAATGAAATTTCTTGTAACTAAAGACTTGTTATAGAAGTGGAGATGCTTCTAAACAACACTTTGGTTTTGCCAAAACTTGCAGCCAACACCAACAGACTCAACAATCTCCCCCTTTGGCAAATTTTTTGCTAAAACCAACCAAGTTCTTCAATCTCCCTTATAATCAACTCAGCAATGAAGAACTCCACAATAAAATAACATAGCATAGAGCTAAGCAGCGGACAAACAAATTTGAGCTATGCTTAAATCAACAAAAAACAACCAGTTTCAGCTTCTAACTCCTGAAGCACACAAAAGAACTCCTGATCATCCACTACAAGAAAAAAGGCATTTTGCGACTTCTAAAATCATGGATTGCGACTGTTAGAAGGGTCGTAGATATCCCTTTGCGACTGTTCCCCAACAGACACAGAAATTGGGGTCGCAAAGGGTATTTTGCGACTGTTCAACCAACAGTCGCACCAACAGTCGCAAAGGCTATTGCGACCCCTCACAACAGTCGCAAAGTAGGCGTTTTAATCAAATTTAAATGGGCTTGCGACCCCTCACAACAGTCGCAAGTGTTTAGTTTTTTTTTAAAAAAAATAATGGGGCAATTTTTGTTGACAATTTTAAATAAATATATTAATTAATAAATACTTAATATACATAAATATATAACTAAAAATATATAAATCTCATTCATATAATTCTTTCAAGAGTAACAATCAAAAGAATAGATAAAGTACATAGTTTATTCATCCAAAACTTTAAGCAAACTCAATAATCAACATACTCAAGACAATTTAGTCTATTCTAGATCTAAATTGGAAAATTAATAATCTGCTTCAGAAATTAGTATCAAATTTAAGGGCCACTACATCCATAATGAACAAAATCACCAAGTCAGTGACCTTAATTGAGATCCAGAACAAAGTTGTATCCGAAATCTTTGTGACTTTTCTCTTATATCTCAGCCACTTATTTAATTCAACGACCAATAATGGTGCTTCAGGGGCTAGTCGATCACTATCACCGGTTACAATCAGAACTGCACAGTCAAACAATATCACCAATTATGATCAAGGCACTTATAAAAATCTTATAAAACTAACTCTCTTATAAAAATATTGTTCCCCTGCCTTCACTTCAGTTAAGAATCTTATAAAAATCTCTAACCAGTCTTTGCAGAACCATTAATGTAAAAATCAGGGGTTGGTATAAAATAAAACTTTATTCAATACGATATTAATAATAAAATTATTTACCCCTGAATTGTCAACCCTGCCAAGAAGCCCCGGTCCTAACCGCCTGCCCAAACAATCTGGCACACAAATAAAAGGAATTGATTAATGCTCTAAAATAGGCACAGGTTGAACATCAAGGAAAATAAAAGGCACAAAACAATCAACTCTCAGAATCTAATCAAAGTAACATAAAAAAGCAAGCTACAAACAACTACGGTTACAATAATGTTATTCTTAAAATCAGCAACTTTTATCTGACAGGAACCTTAAAAACAACTCATATCAGCTCATGAAATGTTATTCTTTATTAATATACCATAACGCTACGAAATGATTTTGCAGTCAATAACGCACAAATATTCATTCCTTACACGAAAAACTTAACAGCTTACAAGTTACATCAATTGAATACACATCACCAAAACATCTTGATCACTAAATTTTGAGTTCAAGTGTAGTCTGAACCATGCAAATGAAGTTGTCTGTATCAGATTCGTTACACTGTAAACTCTTAACTCTCACTGTAAACTCTGATTTTGATCTAAACCAATTTAAAATTGGTTAGACAACACTAAAATTGGTTAGAAAACACATTCCAGGACCCTTAAATGCTATGGATGACAGGATCTGGACATTCCCCTGTCATATGCAAATCTCAAATATTGGATAGACATCAAGCTGGGGTCCATACATATATCGTATCCACTTATATAAACACATACAAGTGTATGGCTAATAACAGTGCCATAGAGGCTGAAACATTAATTAAATTTTTAAGTGATATTTATCTTAACATCCACCACTTAATCATGTTAACAAATCTCAATGATCCTTCTACTCTACCCATGCATCTCTCTATTTATTGTGGAACTTGTTCCCCCTACTAACTTGCTAATTGATGCAACTATCCCTAACTAATTATCCAGTCTCTTCTGCTATAACAGTACATCACAACAAATCTATTTCTACTCTAATAAGCCTCACCATGGTTTTAACTTTTAATATCACTTGTTGCAAGGAACACAGGAACAGCAGCTTCTTAATAGACTCGTGGTTAAAATTTGGGAGTATATATAGTATGAAAGCTTAATACAAGTTCCAGGGGCTATTGTACCAGGTTATCTGAAATACTTTATATTATTGAGTCCAACCCAAAATATATATAGTCAAACTTGGCTATGCAGTGCTTTAAAGGACAGATGCTAGTCATGCAACTACTTAATAAAATAGAAACTACATCAAACACACAAAAAAATAGGAAAGCATACACAAATAAAAAAGAAATCAGCATTGATCCTGCATAAGTTTACCCAATTTGGCCACAATATAATACCTTCTGACAATATAAAGTTAAAGATGAAAAAGTTGTTAATTGAACATTTGAAGAAAAACTTTGAAGTGGTGTAATGTAGGAAAACTCATTACTTGTCTGTGCAAAAGATGGGAAAATACCTCTCATAACAAGAAGGGCAGCAGAAACAGCAAAACCAACACCTAAAGCCGGATTCTCCCTTGCTAACATCACTCCATCTGCAAAAGGATTAAGATCATAAATTGGTCATGCTTCTAGATACATAAAAGATCACCCACAACTTGTTTGAATTTATCATGTTCAACATCTCAACTCCAAATGCAACATCAACATATGAATATATAAGAATTGAATAAAACACATAGCTAGCGAATATGGAAAACAGAAACAGTGGCATCAAACCAAATCAATAATACATAGCTAACAAATAGCTTAATTTTGATTAAGCAACGAGGGAATAGAAAAATGACAGCAAACCAAATCATAATACATAACTAGCAAATAACCATCAATGATCTTCTTCTTGATTAATGGGTAAATAACAAAAATAAAAAACATAAAACTGTAACAAAAGTAGCAGAAATGTAATAATATTCCATTGAAATTACCTAGAGGTTTACGAAATCACTCTGAATAGATTGAACACCAGCAGAGACACCTGAAAACATATGAAGTTGCAAAATTACCACAAAGTAAAGGAATGATGAAGAAACTGAAATTCACAAAAGGAAAAACATTACAAAAGAATAAAATAGAAAAAAGTATCTAAGAAACTAAAATGACATAATACTGAAACATGGAGAAGCCTTGATCCCATAACACCATTACCCTGTGAAGCACGGACACGATACAACACTAACACGTTGACACCGATAATAATTTGAGAAAATGACACAATTGAATGTAATCGTTCAGAGATTCTGAGATTTTGTACATACAGTATACTTTTGTACAAACAACTACTAAAGATAAATATCAAATTGGTAAAGAAAATGTTGAAGAATCTCACTGTATCTAATGAACTCAACAATATAAATCCAATCAATAAACCTTAAAAATAATCAAAATGCACATGAAAAAAAAAAGTGATTTTTTTACAAACTTTCTCACCGTAACCCAATTTTTTTTCACAACTCCAATTTATAAATTGGGTTTCTCAACTCCAATTTATATACCCGTAACTCCAATTTTATTTCACAACTCCAATTTTAGGAACACAAATAGTCATGCATCTGATAAATAACCACAAGTAGATGTTACCTTTTCCTCGGGGTTGTCTATCTTTGGAGAAGTTTTATCCCAACAACCTTTGAAATTAACAAAGACACAAAAAACATTTAGCCACTTGCGTGTGCTTGCATCTAATCAAGCAAAAGGAACTATCGTAATAATTACATTAAATAAATACACTCACTTTTTCTAGGTAACTATTATTTAAGACATGAAAACACATTTTAATACAATCAGAACATAGAAATCAAATCGATGATTCATAAATTAATTCAATGATGCATATTATCTAGTTAAATTTCTAAAACTATTTTCGTGATGTATCCCTTAAATATGTCTAACGCTTAAAATTGTGATTCAATTTACCTCATTGTTAACCTCTTTCTAATCTCCCTGTCTTATTAACTATGTTGTTTATTAACATAAAGCACATTTGGTTAGGGATAAAAAAGAAATTTATATCACATGTGTTGCTAGCATAATTCTAAAATCAATACAACAAACTTTCGCATGTGCATTATCCGTAAAAGCCTCTCGCTATCCATCAAGGTAGTGCAGAAAAGGAAAAACCACACAACCTCAAAAGTCTCTACCCACTGTCAGTAGTAGTAATAACAACAACAATGATAATGAGAAGACAAAGAAGAAAAAGAAGAAAAAGAATTAGAAGAATAGCAACAACAGCAACAACATATTTAGTAGTAATGAACTAATGACTATGGGGAGCAATGCATAATGGATGTAAAAGCTGTGATTAATATTTAGAGTAGCATATCTAGCAGTGAAAATTCGTAATCGGGCATATTGATAACAAAAATTCTGAAGAGTAATTTCTGGAGTTGTTTCTAAGTCAACCTGAAATTGTTTCTTCCATATCTTTCTGGAGTCACGATTTTGAAATTCGAAAGTGGAAAAGGGGGAAATCACGACATTTTTCACTGTTCCTATAACTGGTACGTTGCCTTCTACGAATTCTACACGAATTTTGAAGAACCAGGTTCGAATAAGAACCGCGAACCGGTTCGCGCGAACCAATTCGCGGTTCTCCAGTAGGGGTGACGAATTCTGTGACTATGTTCTGAACATTTCTGGTTCAATATTATTTACACAATACAATGATAATGGTATCACAGGTTGGGACATAAACATCATCAAATGGTATCCTAGCTCAGAGTGTAACTAGCAGAGCATTACATATATAACAATAAGGCTGTGCTAAAAACCATTCATCTAAACCCTGACATGTTCACAAATATTTCAATAAGAGTAAATTGATATAACAGCCAAAAAACCAATGTAATCAACAAAGACTAAAACATCAAACACAACAAAATCATCAAACAGACTAAATCATCAAACAGACTAAAACAAAAACACAACAAAATAAAAAAATACCAATCAGAGGAAGAAGCACCTTTAGAGAGGAAGAAGCACCTTTTGAGAATCCGAAATTGTGAAGGGGGTGAGCGCGAATGATTGTGAAGGGGGTGAGCGCGAATCTGAGAGAAATTGGGTGAGAGTGAAATTGGGGGTGAGCACGAATGATTGAGAGCTGCGCGTGCTGAAATTGCTGAATCAGATGAAGAAAGTTGCGCTTGCGAGTTGCAGGAAAGAGAAGATTGCGGAAGGGAGGAAGGTTGCACTTGAGATTTAGGTTTCAGTTTTGGGACTCAAGCTGAAGTTGAAGAGAAGATTGCGGAAGGGAGGAAGAAGGTTGCGCAGGAAAGAAGATTGGGATATAGGGAGGAAGAAGGAATCGCAAGAAAGAAGCGCTTATTTGTTAAAGCTCAGTTTGGGGGAATAAAATTGGGATATAGGGTTTTGAGGTGTGGGAGGGAGACTGAAAATGGAAGAGCGGGAGGGATGAAATTTTTGGCCATATAGAGAAAGGCGCTTAAAAAAAAGAATAAAATCTGCGACCCTTAAGCCTAACAGTCGCAATAACAGTCGCAAAAGTGTAATCTGCGACTGTTCAAAGCTAAGGGTCGCAAAGTAAGTGTCGCAAAATACCTTTTTTCTTGTAGTGATCACAACCATGGTATCAGAGCTAATGATCAACTCTTGATCATCACAAACACTCCCCCTGCAACTCAGCATACATCAAACTCCCCCTTACTTCTGAACTGCAGTGAAAAATGGTATCAGAGCACACTTCAGAGCACACTTGATCTTCAGGACCACTCTTCAGGAGCATAATGCTTGGTATCAGAGCAAATAATGGACATACAAGCAGCGTACAGTTGTTTGTTAGGCCGACCGTGGATCCATGAGGCCAGGGCAGTAACGTCCACACTGCATCAAAAGATAAAGTTCATGACGAACGAGAAGCTAATAACTGTGGGAGGAGAGGAAGCTTTGTTAGTCAGCCATTTGTCGGCTTTCTCTTTCATTGGTGCCTGTCGCGTCGAATTTTGGATATCAAGCTATTGGGAAGCGTTGAATCACTAATTTTAAATCACGACTGAAATTTTAATTTTTCGGGGAGAAAAGGAAAAAAGTTCGAAATTACCTTTAAATAAGAGATTTTAAGTTCGAGAGTCGATTATGCGAGGGGAAGGTATTAGCACCCCTCACATCTGTTGTACTCAACGGGAACCTCTTAGTCGACTTAGGCTTAAAATGTTTTCAAAGTTTTACTTGCGTCTTGCATATATAAAAGGGAAAAAGAAAATATGATACGAAGGGAAAAAGAAAACAAAAATACGATGAAGGGGAAAAAGAAAGTTTTTTTTATTAATGGGCTTGACAAGATGACGATCTTGCTCCTACGTATCTCCCGGTAGTCGGAGAATTCAAAGCGTACGTAGTTCTTTGGTAGAAAAAAATTTGTAGGTTGGTTCGTTTTAATTAAAAAGATTTGATAACGCACAAAGGCGTAAAACATTTAAATGATAAAAGAGACGAACGCACATTAAGGCGATGAAAATCGCACAAGGCGTAAAAGTTTTAAAGATAAAAAGAGACGGACGCACATTAAGGCGATAAACTCGCACAAGGCGTAAAAGTTTTAAAGATAAAAAGAGACGGACGCACATTAAGGCGATAAACTCGCACAAGGCGTAAAAGGTTTGAAGATAAAGAGACGAACGCACATTAAGGCGATAAACTCGCACAAGGCGTAAAAGGTTTGAAGATAAAAAGACGGACGCACATTAAGGCGATAAACTCGCACAAGGCGTAAAAAGCTTGAATTGACCACGAGGGCCAAGAAAAGGTTAAAATGGTCACGAGGGACCAAAGAAATGTTCGAATTGACCACGAGGGCCAAGAAAAGGTTTAAACGCGTTGGACGCGTACGAAAATGGAATGGCGATTGCCCGAACGACGAGACATACGTCACACATTCGTGCAACCGGGGTTTGGGGAGACATACGTCAAGCCATTCCTTTTTCATTCAAGTTTTGTTTTGTTGAAACTCAAAGGAATCTCAAAGGGAACCAAAACACTTGGTTAAAACTTAAAGGGAAGTTGTTGAAAATCATGAACAAGTTTGTTGTTCAAGTTTATTGAAAATCGTGAACATCACTTGTTGCTTAAGTTATTGAAACTCAAGAACAAGTGTTTATTCAAGTTTGAAAGATGAACAAATCATGGATGTTGAGTCTTTTGGTGTTGGCTGCATGTTTTGGCAAAACCAAAGTGTTGTTTGGAAGCATCTCCATATTTATAACAAGTCTTCAGTTGCAAGAAATTTCATTAGAAGATGTTCAGAAGCTCAAAATGACATCAGAAGTTGAATGCCTCATCAGAAGCACTGTAGCTGTTCAGAAGCTGAATTCAGGTTCTGATGGACGTGTTGACTTTTGTTGACTTCATCAGAAGCTGATGTTTTTCAAGTTATTTTTATGCGAATCTTAGCAACATTTGGCAAGGATTTGTTCCAGAATTATTGCTTCTAGATTGCTGTTGAATTGGAGAAGATTTGATAAAGATTTGGTATTAAAATATGAAGCTCGTATTATTTCTGCAGAATCTTTAAAAGATACATTCCTGGTTTATTTGTTTCCTTATTGGATTATTCATAATTCAGAAACAAATCCAATTCAGAAGATTGGTTACATAATTAAGAGACTTGTTGGAGCTTATAAAAGGAGGAGTGCTGATGCTTTCAAGACACACGCATAATTGAAGAAATTCAGAGAAAAGAGTCTTAGAGTTTTAGTCTGTTAGTTTTTGTTGTGCACCACTCTGTTAGAGTTGGTTTAGGTTTGTTTTGAGTTGTAATCACTCTAAGCCTGTAGGTATGAGTGCTGTCTTTGTGTGTTGAAGTTGTCTTCAAAAACAGGGGAGTTTTTGTGTTCAGAACTGGGTTAAGTTCAAAGGGTAGTTCAAGTAGCTGGGTTGCAGTTGCTTGAATAGGAAGTTAGAGGTTTTCTAATACTCAACGTGTTGGGTAGAATTCAAGACTCGGTGGAGATTGATTGCTTAGGATAGGAGCTGAGAGTCAGTGTCTAAGTCTTAAGGATTAATTCCAATAGTGGAATTCCTTCCTGGATTGGTATCCCCCAGAGTAGGAGGTGTTTACTCCGAACTGGGTTAACAAACCTTGTGTGCCTTTTACTTTCCTTCACTTTATTTTCTTGCTTTGCATTGTGTGAGTGTGTGCTCTGTTTTAAGCAAACTATTGTGCCCTGCGTTTTGTTCAGAACCTGACTGGTTCAGAACCTGGTAGTATCTTATTGCCTGGCCAGAATTTCAATTGGCATCAGAGCAGGCACCCTGCCTGTAATTTGGGTGAGATCTAGAGGACTTAATATCTGGCAAGCATTGATAGAGAAGGAGGCTATGTCAATAGACCACCCCTACTAGATGGCACAAACTGTGAGTATTGGAAGTCTAGGATGTGTGCATTCTTAAAATCTATTGACAGCAGGACTTGGAAAGCTGTGATTAAAGGCTGGGATCATCCTGAGGTTTTGGACAAAGATGGTAACAAAACTGGAGTATTGAAGCCTGAAGAGGAGTGGATCAAAGCTGAAGATGACTTGTCTCTGGGAAATTCAAAAGCTTTGAATGCTATCTTCAATGGTGTTGACCAGAACATGTTCAGACTTATCAAACAGTGTACTGTTGCAAAGGAGGCCTTGGAAATTTTAAAGACAACTAATGAAGGAACTTCTAAGGTGAAGATGTCCAGACTTCAGTTACTGACCACCAAGTTTGAGAACCTGAAGATGAAGGAGGATGAATCCATTCAGGATTTTTACATGAATGTGCTGGATATGGCAAATTCCTTTGATTCTCTTGGGGAGAAGATGTCTGATGAGAAGCTAGTAAGAAAAATCCTCAGGTCCCTGCCCAGAAGGTTTGATATGAAGGTGACAGCTATTGAGGAGGCTCATGATATTTCTGCTATGAAGGTTGAAGAGCTCATTGGTTCTTTGTTAAATTTTGAGACTGCATTCTGCAAACAGCCTGATAAGAAAGGGAAAGGTATAGCCTTTACTGTGAATACTGAAGCTGATGATCAACAAGAGTCTGAAGAGGATGACTTATCAGAAGCTCTTGTGTTGCTGGGAAAACAATTCAACAAGATTCTGAAGAATGTTAACAGAAATGCCAAAGCCAAAGGTCAGAACTTCAGATTCAATAACAAAAAGCAACAAGCTGATGAGAAGAAGACCAAGTCTGAGGAGAAAACTAACCAAGCCAAAGGTGTGCAGTGCTATGAGTGTGAAGGTTATGGACATATCAAAAATGAGTGTCCTACTTTTCTTAAGAAGCAGAAGAAAAGCCTAGCTGTGTCATGGTCTGATGATGGTTCTGAAGAAGATGATGTTAGTGAATCTGATATGTGTGATACTGGTCTGGTTGTAAGGTCAAGAGCTATCTTGAAGAAGGAAGCTATTTTAGAGTCTGAGACTTTTTCAGAGTCTGACTCAGAGTCTGAAGGTTCATCTGTGTCTGAAGCTGCTAAAACCTCATATGATGAACTAGCTGATAACTACAAGAAGCTGTATACCAGAAGTGCTGAGGTTTGCAAACAAGTTTTGGATCAGAAGGAGACTATTCTACAACTGGAGGCTGAAAAAGGTGAACTGTTAGTGCAGAATTCAGATTTAAAAGAAGAAGTGAACCAACTGAACTCCCAACTTGATCAAATGAAGAAGCAAGTAAGGATGCTGAACTCTGCTACTGATAAATTGGAGGACATTTTGGGGAATCAGCAACAAGGAAAAACTGGTTTAGGTTGTGTTGATCAAACTCAGATTCCTAAACAGATGAATTTTGTTCCTGCTACTCAAACACATGATTCTATGGTTGGATCATCAAAAAGGAGACCTCAGAAACAAGCCCAGATGAAAGGTCAGAAGCATATTCAGATGAGACCTCAAAAGCAAGCACAGAAGAGACCTCAGATGCTACCTCAGAAGCATGTTCAGATACTACCTCAGAAGCAACCCCAGAAGTACAACAGAAGAAGGAGGAATCATACCTGGACCTGTCATCATTGTGGTAAGAAGGGACATATAAAACCTTTTTGCTTTAAACTGTATGGCTATCCTGAACACTTTCAATATAGAAGTGTGCAACCAGCTGCACCTAGACACAGTGTTCAGAAGGTGTGGAAACCTAAGGTTCAGAATGTTGGCCTGGTTGCTCATACCTCTTTGAGAGCCACTTCAAAAGAAGACTGGTATGTTGATAGTGGGTGTTCAAGGCACATGACTGGTGTGAAGAAGCTACTGAGCAATATCAGATCATACTCCAGAAGTTATGTGACATTTGGAGATGGTGTAAAAGGTCAGATTCTGGGTATTGGTGATTTGATCAGAGAAGGTTTGCCCAGACTTAATGATGTGCTACTGGTGGAAGGATTAACTTCAAATCTGATCAGTATTAGTCAACTTTGTGATCAGGACTTGAAGGTTAATTTCAACAAGCAAGAGTGTATTGTTACTGATCAAAAAGATAAGATTCAAATGAGGGGCTGCAGATCCAAAGACAATTGTTATTTATGGGTTTCTGAAGAAGAAAGAAGTCTGACTTCTTGTCTTATGAGCTCAGAAGAAGAAGTCAAGCTCTGGCACCAGAAACTGGGACATCTGCATCTGAAAGGCATGAAGAAAATCCTAAGTACTGAAGCTATCAGAGGTGTACCTAATCTGAAGATCAATGAGGACAATGTTTGTGGTGATTGTCAAATTGGGAAACAAACAAGAAAGTCTCATCCCAGATTAGTTCACCAGGTAACTACTAAAGTACTAGAACTTGTTCATATGGATTTAATGGGGCCTATGCAAGTAGAAAGTATTGGAGGAAAAAGATATGCTTTTGTAATGGTAGATGACTACTCAAGATTCACATGGATCAGTTTTGTTAGAGAAAAGTCTGATACTTTTGAAGTATTTAAAGACCTGTGCATTCAATTACAAAGAGAAAAACATTGTGGTATTATCAGAATCAGAAGTGACCATGGCAAAGAATTTGAAAACAAGAGTTTCTCAGAATTCTGTGCTTCTGAAGGTATAAAACATGAGTTCTCTGCACCTATCACACCTCAGCAAAATGGTGTAGTTGAGAGAAAGAATAGGACATTAGCAGAATGTGCAAGAGTAATGCTGCATGCTAAGAAACTTCCATATATGTTCTGGGCTGAAGCAATGAACACTGCATGTTATATTCATAGCAGAGTTACTTTGAAGAAGGGAACCACTTGTACCTTGTATGAATTGTGGAAAGGGAGGAAGCCAACTGTGAAATATTTCCATGTTTTTGGGAGCAGATGCTACATTTTGGCTGACAGGGAGAACAGAAGAAAACTGGATCCTAAGTCTGATGAAGGCATATTCCTGGGTTATTCAGTAAATAGCAGAGCTTATAGAGTGTTTAATTTCAGAACCAAGGTTGTGATGGAGTCCATAAATGTTGTGATTGATGATCTATCTGCTGAGAATGAAAAGAATGAACCTGAAGTTGTTCCAGAGTTTGAAGTATCAGAAGAATAAACCTCAGAAGCAGTAAAGCATTCAGAGTCTGAAGAAGCAGAAGATCATCCAGATCAAGTTCCTAATGGTAAAGGGCCATCAATTAGAGTTCAGAAGGATCATCCTAAAGACTTAATCATTGGAAGCTTAGATCAAGGTGTCAGAACTAGGAGATCAGATGTTGCTGCTACTGACTCATGCTTTGTGTCAAAGGTTGAGCCTAAAAATGTGAAAGAAGCCCTAACTGATGAATTTTGGATTGAAGCAATGCAAGATGAGTTGAATCAATTCAAAAGGAGTGAAGTATGGGATCTGGTTCCAAGACCTGAAGGGTTGAATGTGATTGGCACTAAGTGGATATTCAAGAATAAAACAGATGAAAATGGTATTGTAGTCAGAAACAAGGCAAGATTGGTTGCTCAGGGTTATACTCAAGTTGAGGGACTTGATTTTGATGAGACCTTTGCACCTGTGGCCAGACTAGAATCCATAAGACTACTGTTGGGTGTATCCTGCATTCTCAAGTTCAAATTATTCCAGATGGATGTGAAGAGTGCATTTCTGAATGGATATTTGCAAGAAGAGGTATATGTTGAACAGCCTAAGGGTTTTGTGGATCCTAAGTTTCTAGAACATGTGTACAAGTTAAAGAAGGCTTTATATGGATTGAAGCAAGCACCAAGGGCATGGTATGACAGGCTGACTCAGTTTCTTGTTGCTCAAGGATACAGAAAAGGTGGTTCTGATAAGACCTTGTTTGTGAAAGATGAAAATGGGAGTCTGATGATTGCTCAGATTTATGTAGATGATATTGTGTTTGGTGGGATGTCTCAGAAGATGGTCAAATTGTCTGTTCAGCAGATGCAGTCAGAATTTGAAATGAGCCTAGTTGGTGAACTGACATATTTTCTTGGATTACAAGTTAAGCAAATGGAAGATACAATCTTCATTTCACAGAGTAAATATGCCAAGAACATTGTTAAGAAGTTTGGAATGGAATCTGCTGCTCATAAGAAGACACCAGCTGCTACTCATCTGAAGCTAACCAAAGATGAACAAGGAGTATCAGTTGATCAAAGTCAGTACAGAAGCGTGATAGGGAGCTTATTGTATTTAACTGCAAGCAGACCTGATATCACTTATGCTGTAGGAGTTTGTGCAAGATATCAAGCTGATCCTAAGATGAGCCATCTGACACAAGTGAAGAGAATCCTGAAGTATGTGAATAGCACAAGTGACTATGGAATCATGTATTCACATAGTTCAAGTTCTGAACTGATGGGATATTGTGATGCTGACTGGGCTGGAAGTGCTGATGACAGGAAGAGCACCTCAGGAGGTTGTTTCTTTTTGGGAAATAACTTAATTTCATGGTTTAGCAAGAAGCAAAACTGTGTGTCATTGTCAACTGTTGAAGCTGAGTACATAGCTGCTGGGAGTAGTTGCTCACAATTGGTTTGGATGAAACAGATGCTGGTGGAGTACAATATGAAACAAGGCACTATGACCTTATTTTGTGACAACTTGAGTGCTATTAATATCTCTAAGAACCCAATACAGCACAGCAGAACCAAACACATAGACATCAGACATCATTTTATCAGAAACCTTGTGGAGGATAAAGTCATTCAGCTGGAACATGTAGCTACTGAAGAACAAGTTGCTGACATATTCACAAAGGCCTTAGATGCTAAACAGTTTGAGAATTTGAGGAGCAAGTTAGGTGTGTGTTTACATGAAGAATTATAGCAATTAAAGCAAACTGGATGTGAGGAAGATAGAGTACCTGCCAGATTTGTTAGTGATGCTGTGTTTGATACTAAGTCTGAAATTCAAACTGGGGCAGAAGTTGAAGATGCTTGTGCAGTTTTCCTTTCCTATTTGAAGTCTGAGATTTGTTAGAATTTTGTGGCTAAAAAGGGGGAGAAAATCTTATGCAATGTGTTGGCTCTGTTGGCTCTGATACCAAGAATTAGAAGATGTATTGTTGCCTTTCAGATATGTGTGTCTTTTATTCAGAAGGTGACTAGTTTTGCTCTGATACCAAGCATTGTATGTCCAGAGATGATCAAGGGGGAGTACAAGATTGTTATGATCCTAAGTGTAGTGGTTCTGAAGAACATTAGTGTCCAGCTCCTGAAGTGTGGTTGTACTTTGGTTTGTGCTCTGATACCATTTATCACTGCAGTTCAGTAGTAAGGGGGAGTTTGTATGAGAAGCTGAGTTGCACGGGGAGTGTTGTGAAGATCAGGAGTTGATAGTAGCTCTGATACCATCAAACTGAAGCTGTTTTGTGTATATTGCTGGTTGTGTGCTTTGTGAACTCTCAGGGGGAGTATTCTTATGAAGATCTGATATGCTGAAGTAATGCTGAGCAGTTCAGAAGCTTTTATGTGTGCTTCAGGAGTTCAGAAGATTAAGTTGTTGACTAACATAGCTCTAAAAGTCTTTTGTCCGCTGCCTAACTTATATGCTATGTTATATCTTTGTGGAGTTCTTCTTTGCTAAGTTGTTTAAGGGAGATTGAAGAACTTGGATGGTTTTAGCCAAAAATTTGCCAAAGGGGGAGATTGTTGAGTCTTTTGGTGTTGGCTGCATGTTTTGGCAAAACCAAAGTGTTGTTTGGATGCATCTCCATATTTATAACAAGTCTTCAGTTGCAAGAAATTTCATTTGAAGATGTTCAGAAGCTCAAAATGACATCAGAAGTTGAATGCCTCATCAGAAGCACTGTAGCTGTTCAGAAGCTGAATTCAGGTTCTGATGGACGTGTTGACTTTTGTTGACTTCATCAGAAGCTGATGTTTTTCAAGTTATTTTTATGCGAATCTTAGCAACATTTGGCAAGGATTTGTTCCAGAATTATTGCTTCTAGATTGCTGTTGAATTGGAGAAGATTTGATAAAGATTTGGTATTAAAATATGAAGCTCGTATTATTTCTGCAGAATCTTTAAAAGATACATTCCTGGTTTATTTGTTTCCTTATTGGATTATTCATAATTCAGAAACAAATCCAATTCAGAAGATTGGTTACATAATTAAGAGACTTGTTGGAGCTTATAAAAGGAGGAGTGCTGATGCTTTCAAGACACACGCATAATTGAAGAAATTCAGAGAAAAGAGTCTTAGAGTTTTAGTCTGTTAGTTTTTGTTGTGCACCACTCTGTTAGAGTTGGTTTAGGTTTGTTTTGAGTTGTAATCACTCTAAGCCTGTAGGTATGAGTGCTGTCTTTGTGTGTTGAAGTTGTCTTCAAAAACAGGGGAGTTTTTGTGTTCAGAACTAGGTTAAGTTCAAAGGGTAGTTCAAGTAGCTGGGTTGCAGTTGCTTGAATAGGAAGTTAGAGGTTTTGAAAGCAAACTATTGTGCCCTGCGTTTTGTTCAGAACCTGACTGGTTCAAAACCTGGTAGTCTCTTATTGCCTGGCCAGAATTTCAATGAAAACATGCATAAGTTTGGAAAGTGCACAAGTTCGGCTCAATTTGAGTTTGGTTTTAAAGAGTGAGCAAGCTCGGATCAAGTTCATGTTTTGATTGAAAATCATGAACAATGTTATTGTTCAAGTTTAGTTTTGAAGGTAAAGAACTTAGCTTATTGCTCAAGCTTGATTTTGAAAATTTAAGAACATAACTTGTTTTGCAAGTTACTCGATATTAATTGCACGAACTTGTGAAATTTCCAAAGACATGCAATATTCTTGATATGGTTTGAACAAAATTGCATTTTAAACCTCTTTAGGTTCTGAATCAAGGGTTGGAACCTCAAAAATTTGGCCTTTGGAAACCTGATTCATGTTCTGAGTTTTACATACTTCGCAGAGCAACCAGAACTTGGCTCTGCGAAGTCAGGTTCTGATGTGGTCGCACTGCGAGCATAACTTTGCTCTGCGAAGTATGCGAAAAATTGAACTCAGGAGCTGTTTCTGAACAAAAGTTCAGAAACTGCTCCTGAGCAAGCTTCAGAACCTAAAGGGGGTTAAAAAGCTTTGCAAATTTGGGGAAAAGGAGCACAACAACTCAGTTTTAAGTGCTTTGCAACTTTGAGATTCCTTTTGAGTTTCAAAAGAGGTTTTTTTTGCACAAAGTGAAATTAAACAAAACAAATGATGCAAACAGCAAACAAAATGAAAGATAAAGACTTTAGGGTACTTACAAAACTCCTAGCAATGCCTTATGCAAGAGAATGAAGTGGCTTGGTTGATTGATTTTGCAAAGCTTTGAGGTTGGATGATAATGACACTAGTGCTTCAAATGTTTTGCTATGAGTGTACAATGTTTAGCTCTTGAAGGCTTTCAATTTGTGTGAATGGCTGTGCATTGTATTCCTTAAATAGGCAAAGAATGAAATCTATGCAATGATGAAAAAAATCCCTAGAATCCAGCTGATCTTTGGGCTAAAACCAGGCTAAAATGCTTTGCATTTAATGCTAAAGGATAGAGGTTACTTGCCTTGTGCCAAGGGTCAAGACTTTGGCTGATCTCAGCCACAAATGCAGCTGATCTTGGATAGCAATGATGAGAAAAAACTGAAAAACAGGGCAGCTTGCAATTGGGTGATTCTTGGGATCAATCCTTGCAATCCTGGAAGGTCAAGCAATGAAAACATGCACTGCCATGTACAGAGAGATTGCGGGAAACAAAAGGAGCATGTGGGCTGGTGTGAGGGAGGAGAAAGACAACTGAAAACAGGGCACACCAAACAGCTTTTTTTGCAAGTAAAACCACCTAAGTTTGACTGGTTTTGGTGGAGAAAGGAGGGAGAAAAGGGGACAAGCAGCTGGCTGGCAAGCTCAGGGTTAATGGCTGGTCAATTGGGAAGGATGAGGACTGACCAAGGGCAGCCCAATTGCTTGAGCACATGCTAGGTTGGAAGAAAATCTATCTTACCTTTACCTTTAATGTCACACCTTTGATAAAGCTTTGCTGGATCATTTCAGCCACAATTGCTGATAAACAATGGTAATAATAATGATAATAATAACTATGATAAAGATAAAAGAAAGCTGAATCAAAGAAATCAAATTCTGCAAAAAATTCGCAGAGTTCGCAGTGCGAAGGTAACTTCGCAGTGCGAACTCCCCTTTTTTTGTATTTTTTTGTATTTTCTTAAAAATAAATAAATAAATAAAAAACAATAAGGATAATAGCAAATGATGAAAATAATAAGGATGGTAAATGATGAAAATGATAATGGAAACAAAAATTGTAATAAAGACAAATAATAATAATAAATGATGAAGAAAATAATATTAGTAATTAAAAATAAATAATAATGATAATAATTATAAAACATTGATAATAAAAATAATAATAATAATAATATATAAAAAAAGCAATAGTAATAGTATTAGTAAAGATAATGATAATGTTAATAAAGGTGGTAATGCTTATGGTGATAAAATGTAAATAAAATCCAACAACAAAAAATGAAATAATAATAAAAAGTGATAATAAATGATGAAGTAATAAAAGATAAAACAAAGAAAAATATGAGTCAAAAAATGGGGTATGACAGATGCCCCTATTTAAGTTTCTTCGCCCCGGAGATAAAAAGTGAAATTTTGAAATTGATGGGTCGAAGAGACTTAAATATAAAGTACACCATTTTTGACTGAATATTTTTCTTGAATTGTAAATGTTATGGATGCATGTATGCGAATGTTATGAATGCTTGTAATGCAAATATGAATGCAAAGACGACGAAGATGACCACACTGGGGATAAAAAAAGAGACAAAGGGATACCCGGGCTCGTTACAGAAGCGGGATCCGACTCTACTGGGGAACATGGTCCCACTGGGGGAAGGGTTGTCTACTACCAGAATGATAGCTTAAAGAAGACAACAGATCAAAATTACTTGGGTGGTTTCACCGGGGATTTCATCTTACCTACTACCGTTATGATGGTAGCTTTATGAAGGCAAAAAGAAAACAAAGTATGCTAATCACTGGGGAAAAATATTTTACCTACTACCATGGTGACGGCAGCTTAATGAAGGTAAAATATACACATCAGCTGTTCGGGTTGTATTCCGGACTGCCACTGACGACAAGAAAACAAAGATGGATGTCAACTGTTCGGGTTGTTGCCGAACTGCCACTTACGACAAGAAATAAAATTGAATGTTAACTGTTCGGGTTGTTGCCGAACTGCCATTGACGACAAGAAATAAAATTGAATGTCAACTGTTCGGGTTGTTGCCGAACTGCCATTGACGACAAGAAAACAAAGATGGATGTCAACTGTTCGGGTTGTTCCCGAACTGCCATTAACGACGAGAAAACAAATTGAAGGTCAACTGTTCGGGTTGTTGCCGAACTGCCATTGACGACAAAAAATAAAATTGGATGTCAACTGTTCGGGTTGTTGCCGAACTGCCATTGACGACAAGAAAACAAATTGAAGGTCAACTGTTCGGGTTGTTGCCGAACTGCCATTGACGACAAGAAATAAAATTGAAATGTGTGCACAAGCTGCTCGGTAAAGAACTGTCACTTGGCAACAATACTGGGGAATATACACAAGCTGATCATTGAAGAACTGCCACTTGGCATAAAGACATAATAAAAAGATGCGCAAGCTGTTCGTTTGAACTGCCACTTGGCATAAAAAGGTGACATCTCTGGACCAGATACACTGGGGATGACACTTGGGGAAAAGGAGGTTACAAATCGTTCACGATTGACTGGTAAGACTCCTGGTGGTTAGAGCAATCATGTATGAATGATGTTGTAGTATGTTGTATGCATAAATGTACGTATGCATGAATGTATGAATGTACAAATACCTGAATGTACGAATGTACAAATGTATGAATGTACGAATGTACAAATGCATGACTCTCACTGGGGATGTCGCGTGTAAGATTGACTTATAATGGGGATACACAACTTGTTCGTCAAGGAACTGCCCCTTGGTACAAGAATATGATGAAAGATTGCACAAGCCGCTCGTTGAAGAACTACCGCTTGGCGACAAAGGAGGTTGACATCACTAGACCAGACAGACTGGGGATGACACTCAGAGGTTGTTTGCTGGGGGCAAAATAAATTGTGGGGGACGCATGATATGAATATGAGATGCATGCTAATGAATGAGTTTGATATGATGCATGAATTATGCTGACATGTGGGATGACAGACGTCATGTTGGACGCTGGGGATTATGATTAAATGCCGAGCAAGGTCGGGCTTTGTGATTGGATGCCGAGCGAGGTCGGGCTTTGGTTATGATTGGTTGCCGAGCGAGGTCGGGCTTTGTATGATTGGTTGCCGAGCGAGGTCGGGATTTGTATGATTGGTTGCCGAGCGAGGTCGGGCTTTGTGATTGGTTTCCGAGCGAGGTCGGGCATTGTATGATTGGTTGCCGAGCGAGGTCGGGCTTTGTATGATTGGTTGTCGAGTGAGGTCGGGCTTTGGTTGATTTGGTTGCCGAGCGAGGTCAGGCTTTGCACGAAATTATGTTTGGGTGCCGAGCGAGGTCGGGCTTTGGTTGTAATTGGATGCCGAGCGAGGTCGGGCTTTGGTTGTAGTTGGATGCCGAGCGAGGTCGGGCTTTTTGTGTTTGGTTGCCGAGCGAGGTCGGGCTTTGGTTGATTTGGTTGCCGAGCGAGGTCGGGCTTTGGACGAAATTATGTTTGGGTGCCGAGCGAGGTCGGGCTTTGGTTGTAATTGGATGCCGAGTGAGGTCGGGCTTCGGTTGTAGTTGGATGCCGAGCGAGGTCGGGCTTTTTGTGTTTGGTTGCCGAGCGAGGTCGGGCTTTGGTTGATTGGTTGCCGAGCGAGGTCGGGCTTTGTATGATTGGTTGCCAAGCGAGATCGGACTTTGTATGATTGGTTGCCGATCGAGGTCGGGCTTGTTTAGTCTTTTGGTGTTGGCTGCATGTTTTGGCAAAAAAAAAGTGTTGTTTAGAAGCATCTCCATTTCCATAACAAGTCTTCAGTTACAAGAAATTTCATTTGAAGCTGTTCAGAAGCTCAAAGTGACATCAGAAGCTGAATGCCTCATCAGAAGCACTGTAGCTGTTCAGAAGCTGAGTTCAGGTTCTGAAGTCCAGCGTTGACTTTTGTTGACCTGATCAGAAGCTGGGTTTTCAGAATTGTTTTGGCGCGAATCTTTGCAAGATTGATCAAGGATTTATTCACGCGTATTGCTTCTAGAATGCTGATTTATTTGGAGAAGATTTTATTAAAGATTTGGTTCAAAGATATGAAATTCATATTTTCCTGTTATAATCTTTAAAAGATTCAATGCAGTTTTATTTGTTACATTATTGGACCAATCTTATTTCAGTAACAAATCAAATCAGAAGATTAGTTTGTTATTTATGCTGCAAGACTGAGGACTATATAAGTAGGAGTGCAGCTGCTTTCAAGACTCACGAATTTGAGAGTATTATTCAGAGAAATAGAGTCTTAGTTGTTTTTAAGCTTTTGCTTTATTTTTGTACGCCACTCATATGTTTTGAGTTGGTTTAGGATTGTTATTGAGTTGTAATTCATTCTAAGCCTTTAGGTACGAATGAAGTTTTGTCTTTGAAGGTGTGTTCAAAAACAGGGGATTGTTAAGGGTTTTTCAAGTAGCTGGGTTTAGTTGCTTGAATAGGAAGTTAGAGGTTTTTCTAATACTCAACGTGTTGGGTAGAATTCAAGACTAGGTGGAGATTAATTGCTTGGGATAGGAACTGGGAGTCAGTGTCTGAGTCTTAAGGATTAATTCCAATAGTGGAATTCCTTCCTGGATTGGTATCCCCCAGAGTAGGTGGTGTTTACTCCGAACTGGGTTAACAAACCTTGTGTGCCTTTTACTTTCCTGCACTTTATTTTGCTGCTTGTGTTGTGTTTGTGTGTGCTCTGTTTTAAGCAATTTATTGTGCCCTGCGTATTGTTCAGAACCTATCTGGTTCAGAACCTGGTAATCTCTTATTATTGCCTGGCCAGAATTTCAATTGGCATCAGAGCAGGCACCCTGCCTGTAAATTGGGTGAGATCCAGAGGAGTTAATATCTGGCAAGCATGGATAGAGAAGGAGGCTATGTCAATAGACCACCCCTACTAGATGGCACAAACTATGAGTATTGGAAATCTAGGATGTGTGCTTTTCTAAAGTCTATTGACAGCAGGACTTGGAAAGCTGTGATTAAAGGCTGGGATCATCCTGTGTATACAGACAAAGATGGTAACAAGACTGAGGTTCTGAAGCCTGAGGAGGAATGGACCAAAGCTAAAGATGATCTGTCACTGGGATATTCAAAAGCCTTGAATGCTATCTTTAATGGTGTTGATCAGAACATGTTCAGACTTATCAAACAATGTACTGTGGCTAAGGATGCTTGGGAAATTCTGAAAACCACTCATGAAGGAACTTCTAAGGTGAAGATGTCCAGATTGCAGCTGCTGACCACCAAATTTGAGAACCTGAAGATGAAGGAAGATGAATCTATTCAGGATTTTTACATGAATGTGCTGGACATGGCAAATTCTTTTGATTCACTTGGAGAAAAGATGACTGATGAAAAGATAGTAAGGAAAATCCTCAGGTCCCTGCCCAGGAGATTTGACATGAAGGTGACAGCAATTGAAGAGGCTCATGATATTTCTGCTATGAAGGTTGAGGAGCTGATTGGGTCTTTGTTAAATTTTGAGACTGCATTCTGCAAACAGCCTGATAAGAAAGGGAAAGGTATAGCTTTTACTGTGAATGCTGAAGCTGATGATCAACAAGAGTCTGATGAGGATGACTTATCAGAAGCTCTAGTGTTGCTGGGAAAACAATTCAACAAGATTCTGAAGAATGTTAACAGAAAAGCCAAAGCCAAAGGTCAGAATTTCAGATTCAATAACAAAAAGCAACAAACTGATGAGAAGAAGACCAAGTCTGAGGAGAAAAGTAACCAAGCCAAAGGTGTGCAGTGCTATGAGTGTGAAGGGTATGGACACATCAAGTCTGAATGTCCCACTTTTCTCAAGAAGCAGAAAAAGAGCCTAGCTATTTCATGGTCTGATGATGGTTCTGAAGATGATCATGTTAGTGAATCTGGTATGTGTGATACGGGTCTTGTAGTAAGGTCAGGAGCTATCTTAAAGAAGGAACCTGTTTCAGAGTCTGAGACCTTTTCAGAGTCTGACTTAGAGTCTGAAGCCTCATATGTATCTGAAGCTGCTAAAACCTCATATGATGAACTAGCTGATAACTACAAGAAGCTGTATACCAGAAGTGCTGAGGTTTGCAAACAAGTTTTGGATCAGAAGGAGACTATTCTTCAACTGGAGGCTAAAAAAGGTGAACTATTAGTGCAGAATTCAGATTTAAAAGAAGAAGTGAACCAACTGAACTCCCAACTTGATCAAATGAAGAAGCAAGTGAAGATGATGAACTCAGCTACTGATGAGTTGGAGGAGATTCTAGATGTTCAGAAGCAAGGAAAAACTGGTTTAGGTTTTGTTGATCAGAGTCAGAACCCCAAACAGAAGATTCTTGTTAAAGAATTTGTTCCTGCCACTAAAACTGATAATCCTATGTTTGTGAAAGCTCAGAAGAGACCTCAAAAGCAAGGTCAGAAGCATGTTCAGATGCAAAGTCAGAAGCATGGTCAGATGCTACCTCAGAAGCAACCCCAGAATTTTTTCAGAAACAGAAGGAGGTGGAATCATCCATGGGTCTGTCATCATTGTGGAAAGAAAGGGCATATTGAACCATTCTGCTTCAAACTTTATGGCTATACTGAACATTTTCGGTATAGAAGAGTTGAACCAGCTGCTATCAGACACAATGTTCAGAAGGTGTGGAAGCCCAAAGTTCAGAATGTAGGCCTTATAGCTCATACTTCTTTGAGAGCCACTTCAAAAGAAGATTGGTATTTTGATAGTGGGTGCTCAAGGCACATGACTGGTGTGAAGAAGCTGCTGAGCAATATCAGATCATACTCCAGAAGTTATGTGACATTTGGAGATGGTGTAAAAGGTCAGATTCTGGGTATTGGTGATTTGATCAGAGAAGGTTTGCCCAGACTTAATGATGTGCTACTGGTGGAAGGATTAACTTCTAATCTGATCAGCATTAGCCAACTTTGTGATCAAGACTTAAAGGTTAATTTCAACAAGCAAGAGTGCATTGTTACTGATCAGAAAGATGAGATTCAGATGAGGGGCTGTAGATCCAAAGACAATTGTTATTTGTGGGCTTCTGAAGAAGAAAGAAGTTTGACCTCTTGTCTTATGAGCTCAGAAGAGGAAGTCAAGCTCTGGCACCAGAAGTTGGGTCATCTGCATCTGAAAGGCATGAAGAAAATCCTAAGTACTGAAGCTATCAGAGGTGTACCTAATCTGAAGATCAATGAGGACAATGTTTGTGGTGATTGTCAAATTGGGAAACAAACAAGAAAGTCTCATCCCAGATTAGTTCATCAGGTAACTACTAAAGTACTAGAACTTGTTCATATCGATTTAATGGGGCCTATGCAAGTAGAAAGTATTGGAGGAAAGAGGTATGCTTTTGTAATGGTAGATGACTACTCAAGATTCACATGGATCAGTTTTGTTAGAGAAAAATCTGATACCTTTGAAGTATTTAAAGACCTATGTATTCAATTACAAAGAGAGAAGGACTGTGGTATTGTCAGAATCAGAAGTGACCATGGCAAAGAATTTGAAAACAAGAGTTTCTCAGAATTCTGTGCTTCTGAAGGTATAAAGCTTGAGTTTTCTGCACCTATCACACCTCAGCAAAATGGTGTAGTTGAGAGGAAGAACAGGACTTTAGCAGAATGTGCAAGGGTTATGCTGCATGCTAAGAAGCTGCCATATATGTTTTGGGCTGAAGCAATGAACACAGCATGTTACATACACAATAGAGTCACTTTGAAAAAGGGAACAACATCTACTCTGTATGAATTTTGGAAAGGGAGGAAGCCAACTGTGAAATATTTCCATGTTTTTGGGAGCAGATGCTATATCTTGGCTGACAGAGAGAAAAGAAGAAAAGTGGATCCTAAGTCTGATGAGGGCATATTCCTGGGTTATTCAGTGAACAGCAGAGCTTACAGGGTGTTTAATTCTAGAACCAAGGTTGTGATGGAGTCCATAAATGTGGTTATTGATGATTTGTCTGCTGAGAATGAAAAGAATGCGCCTGAAGTTGTTCCAGAGTTTGAAGAAGCAGAAGATCAACCAGATCAAGTTCCAAATGGTAAAGGGCCATCAATTAGAGTTCAGAAGGATCATCCTAAAGACTTAATCATTGGAAGCTTAGATCAAGGTGTCAGAACCAGGAGATCAGATGTTGCTGCTACTGACTCATGCTTTGTGTCAAAGGTTGAGCCTAAAAATGTGAAAGAAGCCCTAACTGATGAATTTTGGATTGAAGCAATGCAAGATGAGTTGAATCAATTCAAAAGGAGTGAAGTATGGGATCTGGTTCCAAGACCTGAAGGGTTGAATGTGATTGGCACTAAGTGGATATTCAAGAATAAAACAGATGAAAATGGTATTGTAGTCAGAAACAAGGCAAGTTTGGTTGCTCAGGGTTATACTCAAGTTGAGGGACTTGATTTTGATGAGACCTTTGCACCTGTGGCCAGACTAGAATCCATAAGACTACTGTTGGGTGTATCCTGCATTCTCAAGTTCAAATTATTCCAGATGGATGTGAAGAGTGCATTTCTGAATGGATATTTGCAAGAAGAGGTATATGTTGAACAGCCTAAGGGTTTTGTGGATCCTAAGTTTCCAGAACATGTGTACAAGTTAAAGAAGGCTTTATATGGATTGAAGCAAGCACCAAGGGCATGGTATGAAAGACTGACTCAGTTTCTTGTTGCTCAAGGATACAAAAAAGGAGGTTCTGATAAGACTTTGTTTGTGAAAGATGAAAATGGGAGTCTGATGATTGTTCAGATTTATGTGGATGATATAGTGTTTGGAGGGATGTCTCAGAAGATGGTCAAACTGTTTGTTCACCAAATGCAATCAGAATTTGAAATGATCTTAGTTGGTGAATTGACATATTTTCTTGGATTACAAGTCAAGCAAATGGAAGATACAATCTTCATTTCTCAGAGTAAATATGCCAAGAACATTGTGAGAAAGTTTGGTATGGAATCTGCTGCTCATAAGAAGACACCAGCTGCTACTCATCTGAAGCTAACCAAAGATGAATATGGAGTATCAGTTGATCAAAGCCAATACAGAAGCATGATTGGGAGCCTACTGTACTTGACTGCTAGCAGACCAGACATTACTTATGCTGTTGGAGTATGTGCAAGATATCAAGCTGATCCTAAGATGAGTCATCTGACACAAGTTAAAAGGATCCTGAAGTATGTGAATAGCACAAGTGACTATGGAATCATGTATTCACATAGTTCAAGTTCTGAACTGATGGGATTTTGTGATGCTGACTGGGCTGGAAGTGCTGATGACAGGAAGAGCACTTCAGGAGGATGTTTCTTTCTAGGAAATAATTTAATTTCCTGGTTCAGCAAGAAACAAAATTGTGTTTCATTGTCAACTGCTGAAGCTGAGTACATTGCTGCTGGGAGTAGTTGCTCACAACTGGTGTGGATGAAACAAATGCTGGAGGAATACAACATTGAACAGGGAACCATGACCCTATTTTGTGACAATCTGAGTGCTATTAATATCTCTAAGAACCCTATTCAGCACAGCAGAACAAAACACATAGATATCAGACACCACTTTATCAGAAACCTTGTGGAGGATAAGATTGTTCAGCTGGAACATGTAGCTACTGAAGAACAAGTTGCTGACATTTTCACAAAGGCCTTGGATGCTAAGCAGTTTGAAAACTTAAGGAGCAAGTTAGGTGTGTGTTTGCATGAAGACTTATAGCAATTACTACAAACTGGATGTGAGGAAGATAGAATACCTGCCCGTTGTGCTTATGCAAAGTGTGATCCTGAACCTAAGTCAGAGTCTGAGACTACTTTTGGATATGTAGTTTTGGTTCCCTATTTGAAGTCTGAGATTTGTCAAGATTTTGTGGCTAAAAAGGGGGAGAAAATCTTATGTAATGTGTTGGCTCTGATACCAAGTGTTGAATGTGTTGGCTCTGATACCAAGTGTTGCTCAGAGAACTAGTTCAAATTCAGCTTTAAGTGTTGATCAGAAGTTACTTGTGAAGCTCAGAGTTCAGAACCAATATAACAAGAGTTGTCAAGATGTTATTGAGGGGGAGTTTGTGTCTCAGGGGGAGTACAAGCTTGTTATATACCTGAGTGATGATGTGGTCCTGAAGTGTAGAAGTGTAGTGGTCCTGAAGAACATTTTTGTTCAGCTCTTGAAGTGTTCTCTGATACAGTTTGTATGAGAAGTTGAGTTACAGGGGGAGTGTTGTGAAGCTTCAGGGGGAGTGTGTGTGATGATCAAGAGTTGATCAGTAGCTCTGATACCATGGTTGTGATGGTCAGTAGTTGATCAGTACATGGTGTATGTGTGCTTCAGGAGTCAGAAGCTGAAGCTGTTGTTTAAACATAGCTCAGAAAGTGTTTTGTCCGCTGCTTATGTTTATGTTATGATTAATTATTGTGGAGTTCTTCATTGCTGAGTTGATTTTATGGGAGGTTGAAGAACTTGGATGGTTTTAGCCAAAAATTTGCCAAAGGGGGAGATTGTTGAGTCTTTTGGTGTTGGCTGCATGTTTTGGCAAAACCAAAGTGTTGTTTAGAAGCATCTCCATTTCCATAACAAGTCTTCAGTTACAAGAAATTTCATTTGAAGCTGTTCAGAAGCTCAAAGTGACATCAGAAGCTGAATGCCTCATCAGAAGCACTGTAGCTGTTCAGAAGCTGAGTTCAGGTTCTGAAGTCCAGCGTTGACTTTTGTTGACCTGATCAGAAGCTGGGTTTTCAGAATTGTTTTGGCGCGAATCTTTGCAAGATTGATCAAGGATTTATTCACGCGTATTGCTTCTAGAATGCTGATTTATTTGGAGAAGATTTTATTGAAGATTTGGTTCAAAGATATGAAATTCATATTTTCCTGTTATAATCTTTAAAAGATTCTATGCAGTTTTATTTGTTACATTATTGGACAAATCTTATTTCAGTAACAAATCAAATCAGAAGATTAGTTTGTTATTTATGCTGCAAGACTGAGGACTATATAAGTAGGAGTGCTGTTGCTTTCAAGACTCACGAATTTAAGAGTATTATTCAGAGAAATAGAGTCTTAGTTGTTTTTAAGCTTTTGCTTTATTTTTGTACGCCACTCATATGTTTTGAGTTGGTTTAGGATTGTTATTGAGTTGTAATTCATTCTAAGCATTTAGGTACGAATGAAGTTTTGTCTTTGAAGGTGTGTTCAAAAACAGGGGATTGATAAGGGTTGTTCAAGTAGCTGGGTTTAGTTGCTTGAATAGGAAGTTAGAGGTTTTTCTAATACTCAACGTGTTGGGTAGAATTCAAGACTAGGTGGAGATTAATTGCTTGGGATAGGAACTGGGAGTCAGTGTCTGAGTCTTAAGGATTAATTCCAATAGTGGAATTCCTTCCTGGATTGGTATCCCCCAGAGTAGGAGGTGTTTACTCCGAACTGGGTTAACAAACCTTGTGTGCCTTTTACTTTCCTGCACTTTATTTTGTTGCTTGTGTTGTGTTTGTGTGTGCTCTGTTTTAAGCAATTTATTGTGCCCTGCGTATTGTTCAGAACCTGTCTGGTTCAGAACCTGGTAATCTCTTATTATTGCCTGGCCAGAATTTCAGGGCTTTGTATGATTGGTTGCCGAGCGAGGTCGGGCATTGTATGATTGGTTGCCGAGCGAGGTCGGGCTTTGTATGATTGGTTGCCGAGCAAGGTCGGGCTTTGTTTGATTGGTTGCCGAGCGAGGTCGGGCTTTGTGATTGGTTTCCGAGCGAGGTCGGGCTTTGTATGATTGGTTGCCGAGCGAGGTCGGGCTTTGTATGATTGGTTGCCGAGCGAGGTCGGGCTTTGGACGAAATTATGTTTGGGTGCCGAGCGAGGTCCGGCTTTTGTTGTAATTGGATGCCGAGCGAGGTCGGGCTTTGGTTGTAGTTGGATGCCGAGCGAGGTCGGGCTTTTTGTGTTTGGTTGCCGAGCGAGGTCGGGCTTTGGTTGATTTGGTTGCCGAGCGAGGTCGGGCTTTGGACGAAATTATGTTTGGGTGCCGAGCGAGGTCGGGCTTTGGTTGTAATTGGATGCCGAGCGAGGTCGGGCTTTGGTTGTAGTTGGATGCCGAGCGAGGTTGGGTTTTTTGTGTTTGGTTGCCGAGCGAGGTCGGGCTTTGGTTGATTGGTTGCCGAGCGAGGTCGGGCTTTTTGATTGGTTGCCGAGCGAGGTCGGGCTTTGGATGGAATTGTATTTGTATGTGCCAATGAAAATTGGGCTTTTGCTATGATTGGGTGCCAAGCATGGTTGGGCTTTGTGAATTGCTTTTGGGAGTGCCAATGACAATTGGGCTTTTTGTGGGAGATTGTGAGGAATGCCAATGACGATTGGGCTTAATGTGAAATTGTAGTTGTGATTGCCAATGACAATTGGGCTTTGCTTGTGATTAGGTGCCAAGCATGGTTGGGCTTTGTTTGGTTAGGTGCCAATGAAAATTGGGCTTAGGGTGTGCCAATAAAAATTGGGCTTTGGTTTGCCAATGAATATTGGGCTTTGGGTTTTGACTCCACTGGGGAAGGCCAATGAAAATTGGGCTTTATTTGTGAGTAGGTGCCAATGGTGATTGGGCTTTATGGTGTGCCAATGAAAATTGGGCTTTTGGGTTTGCCAATGAATATTGGGCTTTGGGTTTTTTGTAGGAAATTGTGTTTGGGATGCCGAGCGAGGTCGGGCTTTGATTATTGGTTGCCGAGCGAGGTCGGGCTTTGGCTTTTACAGGCAATTTTAATGTTCCCATTAATCCAAGATTGCACTAAACACAAAATTTATATCATACAGCTCAAGTTAAAAACATATTTATCAATGAACCAACCTAACACACATTTTTGTTAAGTAAATGAATAAATTGAATATTAATTGTAAGGGGTAATGAACACTCCTCCGGCATGTTTGCTAACATTCCGATCAAGTTATGTGTCCATCTAATCATCGTTTCTAAAAGCACAAAAAACATTGATCACAAGGTCTTTGAGGGTTGTAATTTGGCTTGGGTACAAAAGAAATGTCATATGTGGGGAAATTGAATTCAAAAGGCCAAGCAAAGAGGAACATTCTATTTACACACTTCCTCCTTATTCAAACACAACTCTTGGTGATTTTCAAAGGTTTTTCTTTGATCTTGACAACTTTTGATTTATTGATTTTTTTCTTCTCTTTGAGATTTCTTGATTTCTTTCTTTTTTCTTTCTTTCTTTTTGTTGTCAAGATCAATTAAGAAATTCACCGTTACTTGACTTTCACAACCTCCCTTTTCTCCCCAACTTATTTCAAGATGATACCCTAATTGAATGTTCCTTTCTCTTTTGGCAAGGGACAATAATCATGATGGTTTAAGGGTTCAAAATGAAAGGAAAAATATCAGAATTCAGAGATGATTTAACTATGAACTGAATTTTTTTACAAACTCCTGCAATTTCATTAAGCAATTGAGCTTATGAAAGCTGGCAGTTCATAGTTAATGATTCTGATTCATTAGGCTCAAAGGGGTTAACAAATACTCACTTCTCACAGGGTGGGCTATTTGTGGTCAAGTGTTTTTACTCATATTCAAGAAATGCCTCGATCACGTCAGTGCTTTCATGCAATTTAAAACATCATTCAGATTTAACATAAAATAATCGAGTTAAACAAAAAAATGCTGGTCTCCTGCATATGTACAATGATTTTGGGGATTCCTCACATTTCGGCTAGTTCTAAATGGTTCACAGAATAAACATATTAAAAACACAAACTGTATGATATAACTTTTGTACTAAGTACATGTGGGTGCCAATGAGAATTGGGCTTTTTGATTGAATGCCGAGCGAGGTCGGGCTTATTCTGATTGAATGTTGAGCGAGGTCGGGCTTTTGTTGATTGAATGCTGAGCGAGGTCGGGCTTTTTCTGATTGAATGCCGAGCGAAGTCGGGCTTTTGTTGATTGAATGCCGAGCGAGGTCGGGCTTTGGATGGAAATCTGGGTAAAAAGGCGGCAGTAGCCCGGGGGAAGGTAACCTCGGGTTGAGGAACCGGAGTCTCTTGAAGAGTAGTGGGAATAGGGATGAATTCCTCACCAAAGTTGAGAGGCATGCCCCAAGTACAACCGGGGGCCTAGTGTTATATGTGTGGGTTGTTTTGGGCTAACGAGCCACTTTCCTAGACAGGGATGTAGTGTTGCGAATGAAATGCAAACACTGATGACTCAATTCGGATTGTAAGAAATCCTTGTGATGAGAAGGGAAACGAGTTTTGGACTCGAAGACGAATGTATGCATGTCATGCATGATGCTAATGTATGTATGCGATGTAGATGAAAAAATATGCCCTTTTTTTTTTTGAAAATGCATATGCAAAAATCATTTTTATGAATGCAAATGCATATGTATGGTATATGAAGGTTCAAAACTTCCCCCCATCCTCACATGTAGGCTCTAAAGACGAGATTTCCTAAAAAAGGTCCCTAGAGTCATGGATCCCACAGGGAATTAAGGTCGTCGATTGCGACACGCATGACTTCAATTCATTCCATGTGAAAATCTCCTCTAGGCGGGGTTTGGCATCCTACCTCACGGACATACGTCAACACGGGCTTCCGCTCACAACCACCATTCTAACTTAATTTTCTCTTGAGTTCGGGTAGAGAGCCTCACACGTCCGGCATTAACCCGAACAATGTGGAGTAGCATCGCTCAAGTAACAACCCCACAATTGATATATATTGATATGAAACAAAATGATATATAAATATAGAGCAAAAGGATAGAAACAAATAATGATAACAAGCTATAGACACGCAAGTAAAATAAAACATTTTAGCCTAAAAGCCGACTAAGATAGGCTTGACTCGTCATACAAAAACAAAGTGTTTTATGCATGTCCCCAGTGAAGTCGCCATTTTTGTCGCGTCGAATTTCGGATATCAAGCTATTGGGAAGCGTTGAATCACTAATTTTAAATCACGACTGAACTTTTAATTTTTCGGGGAGAAAAGGAAAAAAGTTCAAAATTACCTTTAAATAAGAGATTTTAAGTTCGAGAGTCGATTATGCGAGGGGAAGGTATTAGCACCCCTCACATTCGTTGTACTCAACAGGAACCTCTTAGTCGACTTAGGCTTAAAATGTTTTCAAAGTTTTTCTTGCGTGCTTGCATATATAAAAGGGAAAAAGAAAATATGATACGAAGGGAAAAAGAAAACAAAAATACGATGAAGGGGAAAAAGAAAGTTTTTTTTTTTATTATTGGGCTTGACAAGATGACGATCGTGCTCCTACGTATCTCCCGGTAGTCGGAGAATTCAAAGCGTACGTAGTTCTTTGGTAGAAAAAAATTTGTAGGTTGGTTCGTTTTAATTAAAAAAGATTTGATAACGCACAAAGGCGTAAAACATTTAAATGATAAAAGAGACGAACGCACATTAAGGCGATGAAAATCGCACAAGGCGTAAAAGTTATAAAGATAAAAAGAGACGGACGCACATTAAGGCGATAAACTCGCACAAGGCGTAAAAGTTTTAAAGATAAAAAGAGACGGACGCACATTAAGGCGATAAACTCGCACAAGGCGTAAAAGGTTTGAAGATAAAAAGACGGACACACATTAAGGCGATAAACTCGCACAAGGCTTAAAAGGTTTGAAGATAAAAAGACGGACGCACATTAAGGCGATAAACTCGCACAAGGCGTAAAAAGTTTGAATTGACCACGAGGGCCAAGAAAAGGTTAAAATGGTCACGAGGGACCAAAGAAATGTTCGAATTGACCGCGAGGGCCAAGAAAAGGTTTAAACGCGTTGGACGCGTACGAAAATGGAATGACGATTGCCCGAACGACGAGACATACGTCACGCATTCGTGCAACCGGGGTTTGGGGAGACATACGTCAAGCCATTCCTTTTTCATTCAAGTTTTGTTTTGTTGAAACTCAAAGGAATCTCAAAGGGAACCAAAACACTTGGTTAAAACTTAAAGGGAAGTTGTTGAAAATCATGAACAAGTTTGTTGTTCAAGTTTATTGAAAATCGTGAACATCACTTGTTGCTTAAGTTATTGAAACTCAAGAACAAGTGTTTATTCAAGTTTGAAAGATGAACAAATCATGGAAACATGCATAAGTTTGGAAAGTGCACAAGTTCGGCTCAATTTGAGTTTGGTTTTAAAGAGTGAGCAAGCTCGGCTCAAGTTCATGTTTTGATTGAAAATCATGAACAATGTTATTGTTCAAGTTTAGTTTTGAAGGTAAAGAACTTAGCTTATTGCTCAAGCTTGATTTTGAAAATTTAAGAACATAACTTGTTTTGCAAGTTACTCGAAATTAATTGCACGAACTTGTGAAATTTCCAAAGACATGCAATATTCTTGATATGGTTTGAATAAAAATGCATTTTAAACCTCTTTAGGTTCTGAATCAAGGGTTGGAACCTCAAAAATTTGGCATTTGGAAACCTGATTCATGTTCTGAGTTTTACATACTTCGCAGAGCAACCAGAACTTGGCTCTGCGAAGTCAGGTTCTAATGTGGTCGCACTGCGAGCATAACTTTGCTCTACAAAGTATGCGAAAAATTGAACTCAGGAGCTGTTTCTGAACAGAAGTTCAGAAACTGCTCCTGAGCAAGCTTCAGAACCTAAAGGGGGTTAAAAAGCTTTGCAAATTTGGGGAAAAGGAGCACAACAACTCAGTTTTAAGTGCTTTGCAACTTTGAGATTCCTTTTGAGTTTCAAAAGGGGTTTTTTTGCACAAAGTGAAATTAAACAAAACAAATGATGCAAACAGCGAACAAAATGAAAGATAAAGACTTTAGGGTACTTACAGAACTCCTAGCAATGCCTTATGCAAGAGAATGAAGTGGCTTGGTTGATTGATTTTGCAAAGCTTTGAGGTTGGATGATAATGACACTAGTGCTTCAAATGTTTTGCTATGAGTGTACAATGTGTGTATTGAACTCTCTATTCTCTCTCAAAAATGCTGTAGTTTTTAGCTCTTGAAGGCTTTCAATTTGTGTGAATGGCTGTGCATTGCATTCCTTAAATAGGCAAAGAATGAAATCTATGCAATGATGAAAAAAATCCCTAGAATCCAGCTGATCTTTGGGCTAAAACCAGGCTAAAATGCTTTGCATTTAATCCTAAAGGATAGAGGTTACTTGCCTTGTGCCAACGGTCAAGACTTTGGCTGATCTCAGCCACAAATGCAGCTGATCTTGGATAGCAATGATGAGAAAAAACTGAAAAACAGGGCAGCTTGTAATTGGGTGATTCTTGGGATCAATCCTTGCAATCCTGGAAGGTTAAGCAATGAAAACGTGCACTGCCATGTACAGAGAGATTGGGGGAAACAAAAGGAGCATGTGGGCTGGTTTGAGGGATGAGAAAGACAGCTGAAAACAGGGCACACCAAACAGCTTTTTTGCAAGTAAAACCACCTAAGTTTGACTGGTTTTGGTGGAGAAAGGAGGGAGAAAAGGGGACAAGCAGCTGGCTGGCAAGCTCAGGGTTAATGGCTGGTCAATTGGGAAGGATGAGGACTGACCAAGGGCAGCCCAATTGCTTGAGCACATGCTAGGTTGGAAGAAAATCTATCTTACCTTTACCTTTAATGTCACACCTTTGATAAAGCTTTGCTGGATCATTTCAGCCACAATTGATGATAAACAATGGTAATAATAATGATAATAATAACTATGATAAAGATAAAAGAAAGCTGAATCAAAGAAATCAAATTCTGCAAAAAATTCGCAGAGTTTGCAGTGCTAACTCCCCTTTTTTGTATTTTCTTAAAAATAAATAAATAAATAAAAAACAATAAGGATAATAGCAAATGATGAAAATAATAAGGATGGTAAATGATGAAAATGATAATGGAAACAAAAATAGTAATAATAATAGTAATAAAGACAAATAATAATAATAAATGAAGAAGAAAATAATATTAGTAATTAAAAATAAATAATAATGATAATAATTATAAAACATTGATAATAAAAATAATAATAATAATATATAAAAAAAAGCAATAGTAATAGTATTAATAAGGATAATGATAATGTTAATAAAGGTGGTAATGCTTATGGTGATAAAATGTAAATAAAATCCAACAACAAAAAATGAAATAATAATAAAAAGTGATAATAAATGATGAAGTAATAAAAGATAAAACAAAGAAAAATATGAGTCAAAAAATGGGGTATGACAGTGCCGATAATATTGATGGAACGTCATTCCAAGGTCTTTCCTTAGATGATGAGAATACCGCAAAGAGTGAGGCATCCATGTCTTCCTTCAAGAGTGCACAAATAGCGGTGCAAAATGACTTGCTTCCAGATTGGGGAAAGATGATAAGTCTGCCGGAGCACAAGCATAGAGAAGGATTGGGTTTTACTCCAACTACAAGAGTTACCGAGCCAAACACTAGCATTGAACCACTCGAGGACATTTTCCACAGTGCCAGTTTCATTCATTCCACAACGGAAGCTAATACCATTACTGAAGATGGGCCTGAAGAAACGACACATGTTCTTGTAACGCCCGGAGGAGTTTGCCACAATTGGGACGCTGACGACGTTCCTTCTGTTATTCACTCTTCAAAGTAATGTGTTTGTTTTGTTTATCTTTTTTTTCAAAAATCCCTTCGTCTTGCCCGAAGCGAAGAGGGATTTATTGTAGGGCTTTGTTTTAATATACTATCATCAATCAATGAAAATCGTCGTTTCTATCACGACCTTTACGTTATTTCTACGTTGTTTTTCTTTATTGTCATTTTCCGAAAAAATGGTAACACAAAAAACCAAAAAAATAACAAATATATTTTCTTTTTTTTCAATTTCAAAAAGTCTGCATTTTTCACTCATTTCACTAAAATCAATCATCCATCATATGCACACTAAACGTCAATAAACCCGTTGAACACCATAACCATAGGCTCCCTCCCAACTTTGAGTTCCCTGTTTACGAAGCTGAAGAGGAGGAGGATGAAGAAATTCCAGACGAGATCAAACGCCTATTAGAGCAAGAGAGGAAGACCATTCAACCTCATGAAGAGGCAGTAGAGGTTATCAACTTGGGTTCTGAAAAAGACAAGAAGGAAATCAAGATTGGGGCATTGTTGGATGTGTCCGTCAAAGAGAGAATAATCAAGCTTCTTGAAGAATATGTAGACATCTTTGCATGGTCGTATCAAGATATGCCAGGATTGGACCCTGAGATTGTAGAGCACCATTACCTCTAAAACCTGAATGCCCGCCAGTCAAGCAGAAGTTGAGAAGGACTCGCCCTGACATGGCTCTCAAGATCAAAGAGGAAGTGCAAAAGCAGATTAATGCTGGATTTCTCATTACATCAGAGTATCCTCAATGGTTGGCCAACATAGTGCCTGTTCCCAAGAAGGATGGTAAAGTTAGGATGTGCGTCGACTACCGAGATTTAAACAAAGCTAGTCCGAAAGACGACTTCCCTTTACCCCACATTGACATATTGGTCGACAATACTGCCAAATCCAAAGTATTCTCCTTCATGGATGGCTTCTCTGGATACAATCAGATTAAAATGGCCGTCGAAGATAGAGAAAAGACGTCTTTCATTACACCATGGGGCACCTTTTGCTATCAAGTGATGCCTTTTGGCTTAACGAATGCGGGTGCTACCTACCAAAGAGGCATGACCACTCTCTTCCATGACATGATACACAAGGAAATTGAAGTTTATGTCGACGACATGATTGTCAAATCAGGAACTAAAGAGGAGCATGTCGAGTATTTATTTAAGATGTTTCAACGTCTGAGAAAGTATCGGCTTCGCCTGAACCCCAACAAATGTACATTCGGCGTGAGATCTGGAAAACTGCTAGGTTTCATTGTCAGTCAAAAGGGTATCGAGGTAGATCCCGACAAGGTCAAAGCTATCAGAGAAATGCCTGCTCCTCAAACTGAGAAGCAAGTAAGAGGATTTCTAGGACGCTTGAACTACATCTCTAGATTCATATCCCATATGACAGCCACGTGTGGGCCTATCTTCAAGCTGCTCCGCAAGAATCAAGAGGTAGTGTGGACAGAGGACTGCCAGAGAGCCTTTGACAGCATCAAGGAGTATTTGCTAGAACCTCCAATTCTTATTCCTCCAGTTGAAGGAAGACCTTTGATTATGTACTTAACTGTGTTGGAGGATTCCATGGGTTGTGTACTCGGACAACAAGACGAGACCGGTAGGAAAGAGCATGTCGTCTACTACCTAAGCAAGAAGTTTACGGACTGCGAGTCCCGACACTCTCTACTCGAGAAGACTTGTTGTGCACTAGTCTGGGCTGCTAAGCGTCTTCGTCATTACATGCTCAATCATACTACTTGGTTGATATCCAAAATGGATCCAATCAAGTACATCTTTGAAAAGCCTGCTTTAACAGGTAGGATCGCCCGTTGGCAGATGTTGTTATCAGAATATGACATCGAGTACCACACTCAGAAAGCCATCAAAGCCAGTGTTCTTGCCGATCATTTGGCTCATCAACCAATTGAGGATTATCAACCAATTAAGTTTGACTTCCCCGATGAAGAAATCATGTATCTAAAGATGAAGGATTGTGACGAGCCACTACTCGGCGAAGGTCCAGATCCCGAGTCTAGATGGAAGTTGATCTTTGATGGGGCTGTTAATGTATACGGCAATGGAATGGGGGCAGTCATCGTCACTCCCGAGGGCAAACATCTCCCTTTTGCTGCAAGACTATCATTCGACTGTACAAACAATATGGCAGAGTATGAAGCTTGTATCTTCGGAATTGAGGAAGCCATTGATCTAAGGATCAAGAACCTCGACATTTATGGAGACTCAGCTCTTGTGATTAATCAAATCAATGGAGATTGGGAAACTCGCCACACCGGCTTGATTCCTTATAAAGATTACGCAAGACGTTTGCTAACCTTTTTCAACAAAGTCAAGCTGCATCACATTCCTCGGGACGAGAATCAAATGGCAGATGCTTTGGCGACTTTATCTTCTATGTATGAGGTCAGCCGTCGGAATGAGATTACAACAATCAAGGTTCAACACCTAGAAAGGCCCGCACATGTGTTTGCAGCCGAAGCAGTCATAGATAACAAGCCATGGTTCCATGACATCAAATGTTTCCTCCAAAAGCAAGAGTACCCGCATGGGGCATCTAACAAGGATAAGAAGACTCTGCGAAGATTAGCTGGCAACTTCTTTCTAAATGGAGAAGTTTTATACAAGAGGAATTTTGATATGGTGCCACTCAGATGTGTGGATGAGCAAGAAGCAGATCTGATAATGCATGAGATACATGAAGGTTCCTTCGGGACTCATTCCAGCGGACACATAATGGCTAGGAAGATCTTGAGGGCCGGATATTACTGGATGACCTTGGAAAGCGATTGCTACAAGCATGCTAGGAAATGCCATAAATGCCAAATTTATGCGGACAAGATCCATATGCCACCAACGGCTCTGAATGTCCTTTCTTCCCCTTGGCCTTTCTCTATGTGGGGCATTGATATGATTGGCAGGATAGAGCCCAAAGCTTCAAATGGGCATCGTTTCATCCTAGTGGCAATTGATTACTTCACCAAATGGGTTGAAGCTGCATCATATGCCAACGTCACTAAACAAGTGGTGGTCCGATTTATTAAGAATCATATCATCTGTCGATATGGTATTCCCAGCAAGATCATCACAGACAATGAGACCAATCTGAATAACAAAATGATGAAGGAGCTATGCGAAGAGTTCAAGATCGAGCATCATAACTCTTCTCCTTATAGGCCTCAGATGAATGGCGCAGTTGAAGCTGCAAACAAAAACATCAAGAAAACAGTGCAAAAGATGGTAGTCACCTACAAGGACTGGCATGAGATGTTACCATATGCCTTGCACGGGTATCGTACTTACGTGCGTACGTCAACAGGGGCAACCCCTTTCTCTTTAGTATACGGCATGGAAGCAGTGCTCCCCGTAGAAGTCGAAATCCCGTCATTGAGAATTCTGATGGAAGCTAAGTTGTCAGAGGCTGAATGGTGTCAAAACAGATAAGATCAGTTGAACTTAATTGAAGAAAAACACATGATCGCTTTGTGTCATGGACAACTGTATCAAAAGAGGATGAAACAATCTTTTGACAAGAAAGTTCTCCCCCGTGAAGTCAAAGAAGGAGACCTCGTGCTCAAAAGGATCTTGTCCTTTCAACCCGATTCTAGGGGAAAATGGATGCCTAACAACGAAGGCCAGTATGTCGTCAAGAGAGTTTTCTCCGGAGGAGCCTTGATTCTCACAACAATGGACGGCGAGGATTTTCCGCGTCCTGTGAATTCCGATGTAGTCAAGAAATACTTTGTCTAAAAACAAAAGAACAGCTCGGTAAGTCGAAAACCCGATAGGGCGGCTTAGGCAAAAATGAGCGTCTCGGTGGACTGAAAACCTGAAAAGGCGGTCCAGGCAAAAATTAGAGTCATAAAACAGAAATAATCATCCTGATAGGTCAAAAATCTGAAAGGACGACCTATGCAAAAATTAAGGATCAAAAGACAAAGTAACTACATCGGATTGGCCATGATTCGTTTGGGGCACATCATTTGTCTAGAGACTCCGAATCTTCAGCATCCGAACAGTGGATTCAAAGTTGTTAGGGATAATAGCGGTTATTGTGTTCAATGTACCCTCCCTTTATATTTACCATTTTTTTTTCAAACTTTGTAAGATCCGTGGAGCCACGCCCTTGGCAGGCCACCACCCTAGTAATAAATTTTCTTCCCAGTGAAGTCTTTTGCCTTTTATTCAAAAATTCCCATTTATTCTATTCATTCATTTCTTCTATTTTTGATGGTAGTACTTAAAACAAAACTTTTTCAAAAAAATTGTTGAATCTTTTTATATTTTTGGAAAACATAAACAACAAACACATTCTCTCTGAACTCGTGAATAATTGAAGTATGCGTCAATATCTCTCCTGAGAACGGATAAACTTCGCAGGCCGAGCATGGTCAATTGATAAAAAGATTTCCCCAGCAAAGGTCATCAGTGAATCGAAAGGGAATATCCCCAGTGAATCGAAAACCCGAAAGGACGATTCAGGCAAAGATTAGCCAACCAAAACATAAGCATCCCCGGCAGAATCACCAGTTCTTCTCCCCAGCGGATTAGCACGATTTCCCCAGTGGATTAACGATCCCCCCATGAGGTGTTTATTCCTCATCAGTGGTTGCGGCTTTATCCCGTCAATATTTTGATGTGTCCCATGTGGCCTCATCCCCAATGAAGATTACCGAGTGTTTGTAATGCGACGTCAGTCCACTTTTCATCTTACCAGTCTAATCTTGTCTCATCAAGTTTATCGGTCATACAATCAATCAAGTCAATCTTTTTCTCCAAGTGTCATCCCCAGTGTGTCTGGTCCAGAGATGTCACCTCCTTTATGCCAAGTGGTAGTTCTTTAATGAACAGCTTGTGCATCTTTCATCATATCCTTATACCAAGTGGTAGTTCTTTAGTGAACAGCTTGTGTATCCCCAGTGCAAGTCAATCCTTCATATATTCATACAACATTCCTAGTGAAAGTCATACAATCATACAAGTTACATAAGTCATATTATCATTCATACATTCGTGCATTCATACATATACACATTCATGCATACAACATACAACAATATCATTCACACATGGCTGCATTAACGACCATGAGTCCCACCAATCAATCATAAACAATTTGTAACCTTCCTTTTCCCAAGTGTCATCCCCAGTGTGTCTGGTCCAGAGATGTCACCCTCTTTTTGCCAAGTGGCAAGTTCTACAAACGAACAGCTTGTGCATTTTTATCTTGTTTTGCCAAGTGGTAGGTTCTACAAATGAACAGCTTGTGCATTTTTATCTTGTTTTGCCAAGTGGCAGGTTCTACAAATGAACAACTTGCGCATTTTTATCTTGTTATGCCAAGTGGCAGTTCTTTAACGAACAACTTGTGCATATTCCCCATTGTTGTTGCCAAGTGGCAGGTTCTACAAACGAACAGCTTGTGCATCTTTTATCATGTCATTATTGCCAAGTGGCAAGTTCTTCAAACGAACGGCTTGTGCATACTCCCCAGCGTTATCGCCAAGTAGCAAGTTCAACAAATGAACAACTTGAGCGTATCTTTATTTTGTCTTTATGCCAAGTGGCAAGTTCTTTAACGAACAGCTTGTGCATCTTTTCTCCCCATTTGAAGTGGCTAGTTCGGCAATATCCCGAACAGTTGACATTCATCTTTGTCCCTTGTAGTCAGTGGCTAGTTCGGCAGTAACCCGAACAGCTGACATTTATTTCTTGTTTCCTGTGGTTAGTTGCCCACTTTCCCCAGTGATAGTTCAGCAATAACCCCCCAGTTGGCATTTATCTTTGTTTCCTGTGGCTAGTTCGGCAATATCCCGAACAGCTAGCATTTATCCTCAATAAAGAGACCTTGCCTTTTTCTTCTTATATTTTACCTTCATTAATACCATCACAACGGTAGTAGGTAAAATCCCCAATGTTGGTCTTCTTTAAGCTATCTATACAACGATAGTAAACCTTGTCTTTACATTTGCATATTTACCTTCATTAAGCTACCCCCACCACGGTAGTAGGTAAAATGTTTTCAAACAGAATTCTCCAGATAAAGCATACCCCATGCATTTTCTTTCATCCATTAAGGTTGGATATCGATCAATTTTCAAAGTGATCCCTATATCCCCAGTAATGTCGCAAACCTTGTCTTTTCTTCTTATATTTTACCTTCATTAAGCTACCATCACGACAGTAGTAGGTAAAATAGTTTCCCAGTGAATAGTAGACTTTGTCTTCTCTTTTTACATTTTACCTTCATTAAGCCACCATCACAACGGTAGTAGGTAAAATGGAATCCGCAGTGAGGCCATAGTGGGCGGAGTCTTTTCTTTTTATGTTACCTTTTCTAAACTATCAACCACATACTTACCTGTCATATCCTCCAGTAAGGTCATCTGTCTTTATTAAGCTATCCGCACACCGATAGTAGGCAGTGTCTTTTTCTTTTACCTTATTTCAAGCTATCGTCTACACGATAGTAGCAAAACAACGTAAAATCCCCGGTGAAGCCACCAAGGTAACCTTGATCTTTTGTCTTTATTAAGCTATCATTCTGGTAGTAGACAGCCTTTTCCTCAGTGGAACCATGTTATCCCTAGTAAGTGTCGGATCCCGTTTCTTTAACGAAACCGGGTATCTCTTTGTTTCATTTCACCCCCAGTCAAGTCATCTTTGCCGTCTTTGCATTCATACTTGCATTACGAGCATTCACAACATTTGCATGCATACATCCATAGCATTTTCAATTCAAGGAAAAATATTTAGTCAAAAATGGTGTACTCTGTCTTTAAGTCTCTTCGACCCGTCAAATTCAAAATTTCACTTTTAATCTCCGTGGCGAAGAAACTTAAATAGGGGCATCTGTCATACCCCATTTTTTGACTCATATTTTCTTTGTTTATTATTCTTTTATCTTTTATTATTTCATTATAATTTTTAATTTCTTACTTTTACCTTTTATTATCTTTATTATTTCATCTTTACTTTTGGATTTTTTATTTATTAATATTTATTATCATTTATCATTACTATTATTATTATTATTATCATTACTATTATCACTATTGTTATTATTAATATTATTATTATTATCTTTTTTCATTAATATTATTATTATTACCTTTTCATCAATGTTATTATTTTTATCTTTTTCATCATCATTATTATTATCATCTTTATGACTATTATCATTATTATTTTTGTTTCCATTATTACTTTTATTATTACCATTACTATTATTATTATTATTTGTTTTATTGTTTTATTTTAAAAGAAAATAAAAAAAAAAGAAAAAAGGGGAGTTCGCAGAGCAAAGTTCCCATCGCTCTGCGAACTCTTCGATTTTTTGCAGATTTTAATTTCTTTGATTTCTCTTTCTTTTCTTTTCATTATGGTTATTGTTATTATCATCTATCATTATTATTATTACTATTATTGTCAATTTTGCTGATTGGATTCAAACAAAGAAGGATTGAAGCATGTGCCATTAAAGATTGAGGTGAGAAGGCTTTTGTTCCAATCAAGCATGTGCCAAGCAAGTTGGCTTGCCCTTGGGCAGCTCTTATCCCTCCCAATTGCCTGCAATCTGCCCCTGAGCTTTCCAGCAAGCAGCTTACTCATTTTTCTTTCTTCTTTCCTCACCAAAACCAGTCAAACATAAATGCTTTTGCTTGCCCAAGAGCAGATTGTGCTGCCCTGTTTCAGCAGCTTTTCTTCCCTTCTCACACCAGCCCACATGTTCCTTTTGCTTCCCCCAACCTCTGCACATCACAACCCACGTTTTTCTTGCTTGACCCCTCAAGATTGCAAGGATTGATCCCAAGGGACAGCTCAATTGCAAACAGCCCTATTTTCACACTTTTTCATCATTATTTCTGTCAAGATCAGCTTCATTGATGGCTGGATTTGGCCAAAGTCTTGACCAAGATTGCAAGGCAATGTCACCTCTTCCCTTTTGCATTAAATGCAAAGCCATTAGCCTGATTTTAGCCCACAAAGCAGCTGGATTCTAGGAGATTTTCATCATGACAAATTGATTTTGTTTTGCCTATAAAAGGAATGCAAGACATGAGATTTAAAAACGGCAATTTGAGGATTGAATACACAGAATTTTTAGAGCAAAAATACAGTTCTTCCAGCAAGAAAAAACCATTTCAAAAGCATTGAATCTTACACATTCCATACCTTCTTTGATACACATTCCAACTTTGCAAAATCACAAGCATCCAAGCCTCCTCCATTCTCTTGCAATACAAACATTGGCTAGAAGTTCTGTAAGCATTCTGAATCATTTACTTTTCATTTTGCATTGCTGCTTGCATCATTAACATTTGTTTAATCTCACTTTGTTCAAAAAACCATTTTTGAAACTCCAAAGAAATCACAAATTTGCAAAACACTAAACTGAGTTGTTGTACTCCTTTTCTTGCTATTTTCCAAAGGGTTTTAATCCACTTAAGGTTCTGAAGATTGTTCAGAAGCAGCTTCTGATTTCAATTTTTTGTGGATTTCACAGAGCAAAGTTCAGATTGCTCTGCGAAAATGGCAGAACTCAGCTTCTGAGTTCAGGCTTCTAAAAGGCCAATTTTTGAGGTTCTAACCTAAAAATTCAGAACCTAAGAGGATTAAGACCCATTTTGTTCAAAACATAACAAGAGTTTTGCATGTTTTCGAAATTTCACAAGTTTGAGCAATAATTTTGAGTAACTTGAGCAACAAGTTACGTTCATTAAATTTCAAAATCAAACTTGAGCGATAAGCTACGTTCATCAATTTCAAAACTAAACTTGAACAATAACCTTGTTCATGAATTTCAATCAAATGTGAACTTGAGCCGAACTTGTTCATTTTTCAAAATCAAGCTTAAACTTTGAGCCGAACTTGTGCATTTTCCAAACTTGTGCATCTTTTCATGAACTTGTTCATTTTTCAACTTGAACAACACTCGTTCTTGAGTTCCAATAACTTGAGCGACAAGCTATGTTCACATTTTTTCAACAAACTTGAACAACAAACGTGTTCATGATTTTCAACGAACTTATTTTGAGTTTCAACACACTTGAACAAAGCTTGTTCATTTTTGCATCATAAGCTTGAAACAAACCTGTTCATCCTTTCAAAATTTGAACAACATTTGCTCAAGGTTGCAACAACTAATTTGAGCAACAAAATTTTCCTTAGGTTTTTTAACCAAGTGTTCTGTTCCTTTTTGAGATTTCGTTGAGTTTCAACAAAAACTTGAATGAAAAAGGAATGGTTTGACGTATGTCTCTCCATTCCCCGGTTGCACGAATGCTTGACGTATGTCTCGTTGTTCGGGCAATCGTCATTCTATTTTCAATGCGTCCAACGTGCTTTACCCTTTTATTGGTTCCCCGTGACCAATTCAACCTTTCCTTGATCCCTCGTGGTCAATTTAAACTTTTCTTGGCCCCCGTGGTCAATTCAAACCTTTTTGCGCCTTTGCGCATTTTCCAACGGATACCATCGCCCTAGTGCGAGTCCGTCCTTTTTCATTTAAACCTTTTCACGCCTTTGCGCATTTTCCAACGGATACCATCGCCCTAGCGTGAGTCCGTCCTTTTTCATTCAAACCTTTTCACGCCCTTGCGCGTTTTCAAACGGATACCATCGCCCGAGCGCGAGTCCGTTACCCTTTTTAATCAAACCCTTTTTACCTTCATTAAGCTACCCTCATAACGTTAGTAGGTAAAAACTTTTTATCGGTCTTCATTAAGCTATCCATACAACGATAGTAGACCACGTTTCCTTTTCAATCAAACTTTTTCGCCCAAGCACGATTAAATCTTTTTTTCACAGTTAAAATCAACCAACATACAAACTTTTTCTACAAAGAACTACGTAAGCTTTGAATTCTCCATCGCACCGGGAGATACGTAGGAGCAGGATTCACATCTTGTCAAGCCCATTAATAAAAAAAACTTTCTTTTTCCCCTTCATCGTATTTTTTCTTTTTCCCTTTTAATATATTTAAACATGCAAGCATAACTTCGAAAACATTCTAGCCTTAGCTAACTAGGAGGTTCCCGTTGAGTACAACCGATGTGAGGGGTGCTAATACCTTCCCCTCGCATAATCGACTCCCAAACCCGAAATCTTCAACATTAAGGTAATTTCGAACTTTTTCGCCTTTTTCCCCGAAAAATTAAAAGTTCAGTCGTGATTTAAAATTAGTTATTCAACGCTTGTTAATAGCTTGATATCCGAAATTCGACGCGACAATAATATTCTCTTTTTGGCCAATATCAGCAATGAGCAGGTTATGGTTTTCAAAGATTTTGGAGGTAAAGTAGAAGGTTTTGACAAGGTGAGGGTAAATAGGTTCCTCAATCTGTGGAAATTCTTTCCATCATATGGGTTGCAGCACCTCTTCCAGTTGGATTTGTTTTTTCTTTAAATCTTCAAGGTCGAAAGTTTTACTTTCAGCTAATGGTCTTTTAGACCATTTTTTGGAAAAATTCAATTGACAAAGATGGTTCAGACAAGATTAGATTATGATCAGGAAAGGTTTGGGGACAAGGTTTAATAATGTCTTCTAACAGCTTTTCCTTTTTAGCTAGAGAACGATCATATGGTTGAGTTTGAGGGCGATGATCGTGGACAATTGTTTTTCTTTGATGAAAACATGCTGCTTTGGCCTTGCATGCATGTTTCAGATATTGCTTCTAGGTTAATATAAGAGATTCTTGGATTTGTAGATGAGAGAGGTGCAGATTTTCTGATTTCATTAGAGATACTTTTTCTAGGTTTGTAGAACTGATCTGTGGTTTCTGCTTTGGTGGGAGAGTTAGTTAATGCAAGGATTTTTTATTATGTTTAATTTTTCTTTTATAAATAAAAATCGGTCTTCTACTCAAGGTTTTGTAAAAACATCTGCTAATTGATTTTTAGTGTCGATAAATAAAAGTTCAACTTCCTTTTTATTTACATGATCTCGAATCAAATGGTGTTTTATTTCGATATGTTTTGATCTGGAATGCTGAATGGGGTTTTTTTGATTGATTTATAGCACTAGTATTATCACATAATATTTGAATGTTTGCGTATCTGAGAGAGAAATCTTCTAATTTATTTCTAATCCACAATACCTGAGAGCAGCAGTTTGCAACGGAAATGTATTCAGCTTCTGTTGTGGATAGTGCTATAGTATTTTGTTTACGACAACACTAGCTGACCAAGGATTTGCCAAGAAGTTGACATGCGCCACTTGTACTTTTTCTTTCTATTTTATCTTCGGCGTAGTCAACATCACAATATGCCATAAGATTAAAATGTGATCCTTTTGTATACCATAGGCCAATATATGTGGTCCCCACAAGATATCTGAAAATTCTTTTTACTGCAGTGTAGTGTGATTCTTTTGGAGCAATTTGAAATCTTTCACACAGACCTACTGCAAAAACAATATCTGGTCTACTAGCAGTTAAATATAAGAGAGATCCAACCATTCCTCTATATTCATTTTCAGGAAAATTACTTCCATTTTCATCTTTTCCAAGCTTGATGAAGGATGCATGGGAGTGGTCATAATTTTGGCTTCATTGATCTTATATTTTTTAATCAAATCTTTGATGTATTTTTCTTGACAAATAAAAATTCCATCTTTGTGTTGTTTGATTTGCAAGCCCAAAAATAATTTAAGTTCTCCCATCATGCTCATCTCAAATTTACTTTCCATGAGTTTTGAAAAATCATCACACATTTTTTCATTTGTGGCTCCAAAAATGATGTCATCATTGTACACTTGTACAATTAATAAATCATTTTTATCAATTTTTCTAAAAAGTGTGGTGTCAATTTTTCCTCGTGAAAAATCATTTTTAATTAAAAAAGTGCTTAACCTTTCATACCAGGCTCTTGGAGCTTGTTTAAGTCCATTTAGAGCTTTGGTTAGTTTAAACACATGATTTGGCTTTTCTAAATTTTCGAACCCTGGAGGTTGATGCACATAAACTTCTTCTTTCAAGAAGCCATTTAAAAATGCACTTTTTACGTCCATTTGAAAGAGTTTTATGCTTTTATGAGATGCATATGCAAGTAAAATTCTTATAGCCTCCAATCTTGCAACTGGGGCATAAGTTTCATCATAATCAATGCCTTCTTGTTGATTGTAGCCTTGTGCTACTAATCTAGCCTTGTTTCGAGTCACTTTTCCTTCTTCATCCAGTTTGTTTCTTAAAACCCATCGTGTTCCAATGACAGATTGAGTTCGAGGATTAGGTACAAGACTCCAGACCTGATTTTTCTCAAATTGAAGTAATTCTTCTTTCATAGCTTTAACCCATGATTCATCAATGATTGCTTCTTTTATGGATTTGGGTTCAATTTGAGATATCATTGATATATCATTGTTTTGAAAAGACCTTCTTGTCCTTATTCCATCTAATGTTTCTCCAATGATTTGATCATGCGGATGATAATCAACTGTTCTCCAAGACTTAGGAGTACTTTGATGAGGTTCTTCATTTGAAGGTCTTTGAATTGAAGTTTCAGGATTTGAATTGTTTTGGACTTCTTCTTCTTCTTCTTCAATATTTTTTGATTGATTTTCAAGTTCATCAAATTCATCAAATTTAATATGCATACTTTCTTCTAGGATCCTTGTTCTTAAGTTGAATACCCTGTGTGCTTTTGAAGAAGTGGAGTAACCAAGGAATATAGCTTTGTCTGATTTTGAATCAAACTTTGCTAAGTTGTCTTTGTTGTTTAAAATGTAACAATAACATCCAAAGATATGAAAATAAGAAATGTTTGGCTCTCTTCCTAAGGGGTTTTGTTTAAAATTTTTCCTATTGAAACACTATTTAAAATATAGCAAGATGTATTTATGGCTTCTGCCCAAAAATATTTCTCAACATTGGATTCATTTAGAATAGTTCTTGCCATTTCTTGCAAAGTTCTATTTTTTCTTTCTACAACTCCATTTTGTTGAGGAGTTCTAGGACAAGAAAAATTATGAGAAATTCCATTATCATCAAAGAATTGTGTTGAGTATTTTGAAGTTGGCTGCATGTTTTGGCAAATCTAATGTGTTGAATAGAAGCATCTCCATGTTTAAAACAAGTCTTTTGTTGCAAGAAATCCATTTTGAAGCTGTTCAGATGCTCTAAAATGCATCAGACGCACTGTAGCACTTCAGAAGCTGAAATGTGCTTCTGAAGTATCAGACGCACTTTGCCCGCGTTGACTTTTGTTGACTTCTTCAGAAGCTGCATATTTTCAAGTTATTTCTGCTTGAATCTTTGCAAGATTTAACAAGGTTTTATCCACGCATATGTCTTCTAGAATGCTGGTTGATTTGTTGAAGATTTATTGAAGATTTGGCACGTTTTTATGAATGCTCGTATTTTTCAGAATGAATCTTGACAAGATACTTTCTGTAACGACCCTATTTTCGTATATTATATTTTTATATATTTTATTTTATTGTTTGGCTATTAAAAATATTTTCGCGTAATCTAGAAATAATTATTTGGCGCGAGGATAAGTTCGTAATCGAGTTTTTAGAGTTTTGGGCGAAATTGGGCCTAGGGCGTGAATAGTATTGGGCTTTTGAGTTATGAGTAGTAATAATCAAGTGGATGAGATGTAGTGAGCTTGGATTTGATTGAAAGGCTAGGATTAGTCCTTGAGAGTTAGTAAGGATGGATGGCCAAGATTAATTGGATTGGATTATAAGATAATCACAAAGACTTTTGAAGCACTATTCATTGCTTTTGAAGAAGAAGAAAACGTGAGAAGGAGAAGAGAAGGAGAAAAGCAAGAGGAGCTAGGGCAAGAGCAAGAGATCAAGAGGAAGCTTGGATTTGCTAGGTAAGAGAGTTAGTATTACTTGATCATAAGTGATTAAGAGAAGGGGAGAATGTCTATTTCTCCATCCCAAACTTCTCCTTCACTTTGTCTAGGTTTTGATAGAAGTTTTTATGGTTTAAAGTTGTTAATGATTATGTTTTGCTTGCTTGAATGCTAAGTGATGTTGCTAGCATGTTTTTGTTGAAGTTATAGTGATTTGAATGCAAAGGAAAAGTTATGGAAAAATAGTGTTTTAAACCCTAATTTCTTTGCTAGATGTAATCTTTGCTTGTGATTGTTTTTAAATGATGTTTTATGATGGAAAGTCATTTTTAACAAGTTCTGGAAGTTGGGTAACCTTGAATGGGCTAAAATGGTGGAAAAATCACATTTTTACATGACTGTGTACTGATACGGTCGCTTGTAGCGACGGACCGTCGCTTGTAGCGACCAGGCAGGATAATTCCCTGCCTATCCGCGCTTGTAGCGACCACACTGGCGCTTGTAGCGACCAGGCTCGCTTGTAGCGATCAAGTGCTCGCTTGTAGCGACCAACCCTGGACATGCCAACTTTGTTGAGTTGTTCTGGAGGTCCTGGTGCGCGCGGGGATGGCTTTTTGCTACTGCATTCTCATTTATGTTTTGGAAACCTTGCCCACCATTTTAACTTATTCCTAATGCTTCCTAAAGAGTAATTGTTCAAGAAAACGGCACTTTTGTATATCAAATTATTTAATTATTTTGAAAGGGGTTTTGAGTTTGATAATGGTATAAATTGATGTGTGGGAATTGATGAATATAATTGAATTGGTATGGTATCCAAAGGATTGGATTTACCTTAGAAACATTTATGTTTATTTGGAGTTTTGGTTTAGTATGATGTTGTTGATGATGTTGTGAACCATGTTTGATGAATTATACATGTTTGTATTATGATTGGCCATGAGTGCCTACTTGTTGAAGTTAGCATGAGTATTGGTAGTGTACACACATATTTGAGCATATGTAGGTGTAAATATCAATAATTGCTAAGTGAACATACATGCATTTCATGATGGTATGTATGCTCTTATGGGCAAGAATGAAATCCAATTATTATTGGTCATATGCACGACCGTCCTTTTATGGCGAATGAGAGGTGCAGAAGTAATCCAGCTTCGGTTGGTCAAGTGTACGACCGTCCTTTTATGGCAAATGAGAGGTACACAAGGGATATAAGTTTATCCAACAGTCCGCCATGACTCTAAAGCTGAGCAAGAATTGGTACCACATGCATTAGAGTGCATTTTAGGAACATACATCCTATTTGACATTAGTGTGCACTTTAGGGATTATGTGTGCATAATGGTTGTTAAGTGGTAATTGTTATGGATGAGTTTTGATGCTTGAGGAATTATGTGTGCATGGTAATTGATGATTGATAATTTCCATCTGTTGACTTAATTGCTTAAAGTGTTGATATGTTTTGAGTACTTGTGATTAATGAATAAATGTTTGACGATAATTGATGATGCATGTGCGTGAGTTAGAATATGCATGATGGGTAAAGTGTAGGTACCCTACTTATTCTTGTGTTGTTTATATTGTGTTGATTATGTTTTACTAACACTCTCTGTTTTGTGTTATGTGCTGGATCTTTGGGGATCCAGATTTTCAGGAAGACGAGCATATCGTCGAGGATTAGCTGTTGTCGTTTAGAACCTGCGTTGTGGTGAGGGCATAGCTTAGCTATCCTTACCTTTTTGGTACTAGGTGTTGTATCCTAGTTAGAGTCTAGGGCTCTGATATTTGTAACACTATTTTGGGTATCTGAACGCGTATGTATGAATTTGGCAATTGTCTCTGTTGTAGAATTGCCTATTTTGAAAATCTTATGTATATATTTTTGTGTAATATATGCATGCTTGGTTATAAGCTGTGTTTGTTATTTTTCCGCTGCTGTTTGTGAATCAAATATATTTTGATCTGTGGATGTTTTATGAAAATGCGTTTTCATCATGTTGTAACTTCCTATGTCCTTAACGTTTTTTTTATTAAAGTTAATAATCGGCGGTTAAGGGTTAGGGTGTTACAATAGTTGGTATCAGAGCAGGTCGATCCATTGGATCAATTAAGTTTAGTATACCCTTTGTGTAACATGTGTTTTCTTAAACACTTTGTTCTCCCTTGTGTTACGTGATGTTTGGTAGTGTGGATATGACGCAACGAGCACTTGCGGACGCGATGGAGCGGATGGCGGATGCCATGGCTCAGGAGGCTGCTAGTAGGACTGCGGATAGAGCCGCACAACAAGCTAGAGGAGGCGGAGAAGATGAGCTGAGACTCGAGAGGTTTATGAACAACAAACCGCCTATCTTCAAGGGAGGATACGATCCAGATGGAGCTCAGACTTGGTTGGAAGGGATTGAGAGAATTTTTGGGGCTATGCGTTGTCTGGATGCGCATAAGGTATTGCTAGGAGCGTATGTTCTCCATGATGAGGCTGATCATTGGTGGGGAAATGCCAGTCAGAGGTTGGGAGCTGGTGGAGCTTTAGTTACTTGGGCTCGTTTCCGGAGAGAGTTTTTAACCAAGTATTTTCCGGCAGACGAGAGGAACCGTAAGGTGATTGAGTTCATGGAGCTCAAGCAAGGAAGTTTATCTGTTTCTGAATATGCGGCCAAGTTTGAAGATTTGTGTCGTTTTGCTCCTCATTACAACACGGTGGAAGCTGAGGAAGACAAGTGTGTGAAGTTTGAAAATGGGCTGAGGCCGGATATCAAGCAGTTGATTGGGTTTAGCGAGATCAGGAATTTTCCCATGTTGGTGAATAAGAGCCGAATATGTGATAAGGATGGTAAAGCTAAAGCTAATTACTACAAAGCCGCAAATGAAAAGAGGGGAAAGGACATGGCTAGAAGTAAACCGTATAACAGAGGTGGAAAGAAACCAGATGAAGGTGGGAGTAGTGGTGGCAAGTTTGGAGGTAATAGGAATTGCTTTAAGTGTGGACAACCGGGTCATCGTTTCTTTGAATGCCCGAAGAATGGTGGAAAATGTTTCAAGTGTGGTGATCCTAACCACAAAGCTGATCAGTGCAAGAAAGGTGTTGTATGCTTCAATTGCAAAGAAGAGGGTCATAAGAGCAATGTGTGTAAGAAGCCTAGAGCGGCTGGAGGAAAAGTGTTTGCTTTAGATGGTGGTGATGCGAAGGCGGACAACTTGATCAGAGGTACATGCTTTATCAATAATACTCCTTTGTCTGCTATTATTGATACGGGTGCTACCCATTCGTTTATTTCTATGGATTGTGTTAAGAGGTTGGGTCTTAAAGTAGAAAATATGATGGGACGCATGGTTATTGAAACGCCTGCGAGTGGTTCAGTATCGACTACTCTAGTTTGTGTTGATTGTTCAGTCATTATGTATGATCGACTCTTTGGAATGGATTTAGTCTGCATTCCGTTGAGCGGAATAGATGTTATCTTTGGTATGAACTGGTTAGAATTTAATCGGGTTCATATCAACTGCGGTGAGAGGACGGTTACATTTCCAAGACCGGAGCCAGAGTTGTGTTCGAAGCTCATGTGTTGTCGAGAAGTGGTAAGATCAGTGAAGGCTCAAGAAGATGTGTTTGCTATGTTTGCTTCGTTGAGGGTGGAAGAGAAGATGGAGGTTGATGCGTTGCCGGTGGTGCGTGATTTCCCAGATGTTTTTCCGGATGACATTTTGGATTTACCACCCGAGAGAGAGGTTGAATTCGCAATTGACATCGTACCTGGCACTAGTCCAATTTCGATGTCGCCGTATCGTATGTCAGCTGCAGAGCTTGAAAAGTTGAAAGAACAATTGGAAGAACTGTTAGAGAAGAGGTTTGTAAGACCGAGTGTATCGCCGTGGGGTGCGCATGTTCTGTTGGAGAAGAAGAAAGATGGTAGTATGCGTCTGTGCATCGATTATCGTCAGTTGAATAAAGCAACTGTCGAGAACAAGTATCCACTTCCGAGGATAGATGATTTGATGGATCAGTTAGTGGGAGCCTGTGTGTTCAGCAAGATTGATTTGAGATCGGGATATCACCAGATAAGAGTTAAGGCGGAGGATATACCGAAGATTGCTTTCAGAACAAGGTATGGTCACTACGAGTATGCTGTTATGCCTTTTGGAGTTACTAATGCACCTGGAGTGTTTATGGAATATATGAATCGTATATTTCATTCCTTTTTGGATCGATTCGTGGTGGTCTTTATAGACGATATTTTGGTATACTCAAGGACGGAAGAAGAACATGCCGAGCATTTGAGGATTGTGTTGGAGGTGTTGCGAGAGAAGAAGCTTTATGCAAAATTTTCTAAGTGTGAATTTTGGTTGCATGAAGTTAGCTTTTTGGGTCACGTCATTTCAAGTGGTGGTATAGCAGTGGATCCTGCTAAGGTAGAGGCCGTGCAAGATTGGGGAACGCCGGAGTCTGTTACTGAGATCCGAAGTTTTCTTGGTTTGGCCGGTTACTATCGGAGGTTCATTGAAGGATTTTCAAAGTTGGCGTTGCCGTTGACGCAGTTGACTAGGAAGGGTCAAGCTTTTATTTGGGATGACAAGTGTGGGCAGAGTTTCCAAGAGCTGAAGAGAAGGTTGACATCTGCACCTGTGCTAATTCTGCCGAATCCGAAAGAACCGTTTGTGGTTTATTGTGATGCGTCGAAGATGGGTCTAGGTGGTGTGTTGATGCAGAGGGGACAAGTTGTTGCTTATGCATCAAGACAGCTGAAGATTCATGAGAGGAACTATCCTACGCATGATTTGGAGCTAGCTGCTGTCGTGTTTGTTCTCAAGATTTGGAGGCACTACTTGTATGGGTCAAGATTCGAGGTTTTCAGCGATCACAAGAGTCTGAAGTACTTGTTTGATCAGAAGGAGCTCAATATGAGGCAAAGAAGGTGGTTAGAGTTTCTTAAGGATTATGATTTCGAGTTGAGTTATCACCCGGGTAAGGCTAATGTGGTAGCCGATGCGTTGAGTAGGAAGTCACTGCATATGTCGTCTCTGATGGCAAAGGAACTAAGATTGATTGAAGAGTTTAGAGACCTTAGTTTGGTTTTTGAAAGGACAACCAGAAGCGTGAAGCTAGGAATGTTGAGATTGACGAATGATTTTCTTGAAGAGGTTGTGGAAAAGCAAAAGTCTGATGTGAAATTGATGAAGCTTAAGACGCTCATCGAGCAAGGGAAAAAGGTAAACGTTGAGATCGATGAGAAAGGCGTGATGAGGTGTCAAGGAAGGTTATGTGTGCCTGATGTGCCTGAGTTGAAGCGGATGATCTTGGAGGAAGGTCACAGAAGCAACTTAAGTATTCATCCTGGTGTTACTAAGATGTATCAAGATCTGAGGAAAATGTTTTGGTGGCAAGGGATGAAGAAAGAGATCGCCGAGTTTGTTTTCGCGTGTTTGACTTGTCAGAAGTCCAAGGTGGAGCATCAGAAGCTGTCGGGGCTATTGCAACCTATGTTTATTCCAGAGTGGAAATGGGATAGTATTGCGATGGATTTTGTAAGCGGTTTGCCGAAGACGTCGAAAGGTAACAATATGATTTGGGTAGTTGTCGATAGGTTAACAAAGGCTGCTCATTTCATAGCTATTAAGACCGGTATGCTAGTACCGAAGTTGGCTGAGATTTATGTCGAGCAAATCGTGAGATTGCATGGAATTCCGTCGAGTATCGTATCAGATCGAGATCCCCGTTTTACTTCAAGATTTTGGAAGAGTTTGCAAGAGGCTTTGGGGACTAAGTTGAGGATGAGTTCCGCTTATCACCCGCAGACGGATGGTTAATTGGAGAGGACGATTCAATCATTGGAGGATTTGTTGAGATCATGTATTTTGGAACAAGGAGTGAGTTGGGAAGCTTGCCTACCATTGATTGAGTTTACGTATAACAACAGTTTTCATTCGAGCATTGGTATGGCACCTTTTGAAGCGTTGTATGGGAGAAGATGTAGAACACCTTTGTGTTGGTTTGGATCGAGAGCAAGATGCGAGACTCCTATCCAGAGTTGTTTTCGGGTATTTTCGAGGGCGAAAATTCTTTTTAGGGGGGTAGAGTTGTAACGACCCTATTTTCGTATATTATATTTTTATATATTTTATTTTATTGTTTGGCTATTAAAAATATTTTCGCGTAATCTAGAAATAATTATTTGGCGCGAGGATAAGTTCGTAATCGAGTTTTTAGAGTTTTGGGCGAAATTGGGCCTAGGGCGTGAATAGTATTGGGCTTTTGAGTTATGAGTAGTAATAATCAAGTGGATGAGATGTAGTGAGCTTGGATTTGATTGAAAGGCTAGGATTAGTCCTTGAGAGTTAGTAAGGATGGATGGCCAAGATTAATTGGATTGGATTATAAGATAATCACAAAGACTTTTGAAGCACTATTCATTGCTTTTGAAGAAGAAGAAAACGTGAGAAGGAGAAGAGAAGGAGAAAAGCAAGAGGAGCTAGGGCAAGAGCAAGAGATCAAGAGGAAGCTTGGATTTGCTAGGTAAGAGAGTTAGTATTACTTGATCATAAGTGATTAAGAGAAGGGGAGAATGTCTATTTCTCCATCCCAAACTTCTCCTTCACTTTGTCTAGGTTTTGATAGAAGTTTTTATGGTTTAAAGTTGTTAATGATTATGTTTTGCTTGCTTGAATGCTAAGTGATGTTGCTAGCATGTTTTTGTTGAAGTTATAGTGATTTGAATGCAAAGGAAAAGTTATGGAAAAATAGTGTTTTAAACCCTAATTTCTTTGCTAGATGTAATCTTTGCTTGTGATTGTTTTTAAATGATGTTTTATGATGGAAAGTCATTTTTAACAAGTTCTGGAAGTTGGGTAACCTTGAATGGGCTAAAATGGTGGAAAAATCACATTTTTACATGACTGTGTACTGATACGGTCGCTTGTAGCGACGGACCGTCGCTTGTAGCGACCAGGCAGGATAATTCCCTGCCTATCCGCGCTTGTAGCGACCACACTGGCGCTTGTAGCGACCAGGCTCGCTTGTAGCGACCAACTGCTCGCTTGTAGCGACCAGCCCTGTACATGCCAACTTTGTTGAGTTGTTCTGGAGGTCCTGGTGCGCGCGGGGATGGCTTTTTGCTACTGCATTCTCATTTATGTTTTGGAAACCTTGCCCACCATTTTAACTTATTCCTAATGCTTCCTAAAGAGTAATTGTTCAAGAAAACGGCACTTTTGTATATCAAATTATTTAATTATTTTGAAAGGGGTTTTGAGTTTGATAATGGTATAAATTGATGTGTGGGAATTGATGAATATAATTGAATTGGTATGGTATCCAAAGGATTGGATTTACCTTAGAAACATTTATGTTTATTTGGAGTTTTGGTTTAGTATGATGTTGTTGATGATGTTGTGAACCATGTTTGATGAATTATACATGTTTGTATTATGATTGGCCATGAGTGCCTACTTGTTGAAGTTAGCATGAGTATTGGTAGTGTACACACATATTTGAGCATATGTAGGTGTAAATATCAATAATTGCTAAGTGAACATACATGCATTTCATGATGGTATGTATGCTCTTATGGGCAAGAATGAAATCCAATTATTATTGGTCATATGCACGACCGTCCTTTTATGGCGAATGAGAGGTGCAGAAGTAATCCAGCTTCGGTTGGTCAAGTGTACGACCGTCCTTTTATGGCAAATGAGAGGTACACAAGGGATATAAGTTTATCCAACAGTCCGCCATGACTCTAAAGCTGAGCAAGAATTGGTACCACATGCATTAGAGTGCATTTTAGGAACATACATCCTATTTGACATTAGTGTGCACTTTAGGGATTATGTGTGCATAATGGTTGTTAAGTGGTAATTGTTATGGATGAGTTTTGATGCTTGAGGAATTATGTGTGCATGGTAATTGATGATTGATAATTTCCATCTGTTGACTTAATTGCTTAAAGTGTTGATATGTTTTGAGTACTTGTGATTAATGAATAAATGTTTGACGATAATTGATGATGCATGTGCGTGAGTTAGAATATGCATGATGGGTAAAGTGTAGGTACCCTACTTATTCTTGTGTTGTTTATATTGTGTTGATTATGTTTTACTAACACTCTCTGTTTTGTGTTATGTGCTGGATCTTTGGGGATCCAGATTTTCAGGAAGACGAGCATATCGTCGAGGATTAGCTGTTGTCGTTTAGAACCTGCGTTGTGGTGAGGGCATAGCTTAGCTATCCTTACCTTTTTGGTACTAGGTGTTGTATCCTAGTTAGAGTCTAGGGCTCTGATATTTGTAACACTATTTTGGGTATCTGAACGCGTATGTATGAATTTGGCAATTGTCTCTGTTGTAGAATTGCCTATTTTGAAAATCTTATGTATATATTTTTGTGTAATATATGCATGCTTGGTTATAAGCTGTGTTTGTTATTTTTCCGCTGCTGTTTGTGAATCAAATATATTTTGATCTGTGGATGTTTTATGAAAATGCGTTTTCATCATGTTGTAACTTCCTATGTCCTTAACGTTTTTTTTATTAAAGTTAATAATCGGCGGTTAAGGGTTAGGGTGTTACACTTTCCTGGTTTATTTGTGTTCCTTATTGGATCATTCATAATTCAGAAGTAAATCAATTTAGAAAATTGGATTGAGTTTTATGCTGCTTGACTGAAGGTTATATAAGGAGTGCTGCTGCTGCTTTCAAAAGATATGTATTATTGAAGAAAATCAGAGTTTTACAGTCTTAGAGTTTTTTAAGCTTTTAGCTTTATTTTTGCACCACTCTTTTGAGTTGGTTTAGGTGTTAATTGAGTTGTATTCACTCGAAGCCTGTAGGTACGAGTGCAGTCATATGTATTGAAGTTGTTCTTCAAAAAAAAAAGGGGTAGTTTTGTTTAAGGGGTTCAGTAACAGGTTTATTACTTGAATAGGAAGTTAGTGGTCACTAATCCTCAACGTGTTGGGTAGAATTCAGACTAGGAGGAAGTTAATTACTTAGGCTGGGAACTGGGTGTTCAGTGTCTTGAGTCATAAGGATTAATTCCTATAGTGGAATTCCTTTCTGGATTGGTATCCCCCAGAGTAGGAGGTGTTTACTCCGAACTGGGTTAACAAACCTTGTACCTTTTTACTTTCCTGCACTTTTCTTTGCTGCTTGTGCTTTGTTTTGTTTGTGCTCTGTTTTGCAAACTATTGTGTCCTGCATCGTATTCTTAGTCTGTCCAGCCAGAATTACAATTGGCATCAGAGTGGGCACCCTGCCTGTGATTGGGTGAGATCCAGAGTAGTGTTTTCTGGCAAGCATGGATAGAGAAGGAGGATATGTCAATATACCACCCCTACTAGATGGCACAAACTATGAATATTGGAAGTCTAGGATGTGTGCTTTTCTAAAATCTATTGACAGCAGGACTTGGAAAGCTATGATAAAAGGTTGGGATCATCCTATGGTTTTAGACAAAGATGGTAACAAAACTGAGGTTCTGAAGCCTGAAGAAGAATGGACCAAAGCTGAAGATGATCTGTCACTGGGAAATTCAAAAGCTTTGAATGCAATTTTTAATGGTGTGGATCAGAATATGTTCAGACTCATCAAGCAATGTAGAGTTGCAAAGGAGGCCTGGGAAATTCTAAAAACAACTCATGAAGGAACCTCTAAAGTCAAGATGTCCAGACTCCAGTTGCTGACTACTAAGTTTGAGAACCTGAAGATGAAGGAGGATGAAAATATCCAGGATTTCTACATGAATGTGCTGGATATGGCAAATTCCTTTGATTCGCTTGGGGAGAAGATAACAGATGAGAAGATCGTTAGAAAAGTCCTCAGGTCACTTCCCAGAAGGTTTGACATGAAGGTTACAGCCATTGAAGAAGCTCATGACATCCCCACTATGAAGGTTGAGGAGCTGATTGGGTCTTTGCTAAAATTTGAGACAGCTTTTTGTAAACAGCCTGAGAAGAAAGGAAAAGGAGTAGCTTTTGCAGTCAACTCTCACGCTAATGATCAACAAGAGTCTGATGAGGATGATAGTGACTTATCAGAAGCTCTAGTGTTGCTGGGAAAACAATTCAACAAAATTCTGAAGAAGGTTGACAGAAAATCCAAAACCAAAGGTCAGAATTTCAGATTTAACAACAAGAAGCAAGAAGCTGATGAGAAGAAGACCAAGTCTGAGGAGAAAAGTAATCAAGCTAAAGGTGTGCAGTGCTTTGAGTGTGTGGGGTATGGACACATCAAGTCTGAATGTCCCACTTTTCTCAAGAAGCAGAAGAAGAGCCTAGCTGTTTCATGGTCAGATGATGATTCTGAAGAAGATGTTGCAAGTGAATCTGGTAAGGGTGATGGTAAGGTCAGGAGCTATCTTGAAGAATGAAGCAGTTTTAGAGTCTGAGACTTTTTCAGAGTCTGACTCAGAGTCAGAAGCTTCATCTGTGTCAGAAGTTGCAAAAGCCTCATATGATGAACTGGCTAACAACTACAAAAAGCTGTATACTAGAAGTGCAGAAGTTTGCAAGCAGGTTCTGGATTAGAAGGAGACTATATGTCAACTGGAGGCTGAGAAAGGTGAACTTCTTGTGCAGAATTCAGAATTGAAAGAAGAAGTGAATCAACTAAATTCCCAACTTGAGCATATGAAAAAGCAGGTTAGAATGATGAATACTGCTACTGATGTGTTGGAGGAAATTTTGGATGCTCAGAAACAAGGAAAAACTGGTTTAGGATTTGTGGATGAGAGTCTGAACCTCAAGCAGAAAAATCAAGTTAAACAGTTTGTTCCTGCTACTCAGTCTCATAATCTTATGATTGGAACATCTAAGATGAGACCTCAGAAACAAGCCCAGATGCAAGGTCAGAAGCAAACTCAGATGAGACCTCAGAAGCAAGCCCTGATGCAAGGCCAGAAGCATGTTCAGATGCAACCTCAGAAGCAAGCCCAGATGAGACTTCAGAAGCAAGTTCAGATGCTACCTCAGAAGCAACCCCAGAAGTTCAACAGAAGGAGGAGAAAGCACACCTGGATCTGTCATCATTGTGGTAAGAAGGGGGATATTAAACCTTTTTGCTTTAAGTTATATGGCTATCCTGAACATTTTCATTATAGAAGAGTGCAACCAGCTGCACCCAGACACAATGTTCAGAAGGTGTCGAAACCTAAGGTTCAGAATGTAGGCCTTATTGCTCATACCTCATTGAGAGCCACTTCTAGAGAGGACTGGTACTTTGATAGTGGTTGCTCTAGGCACATGACTGGTGTTAAGAAGCTGCTGAGTAATATAAGACCTTATTCCAAAAGCTATGTGACATTTGGAGATGGAGCAAAAGGGGAGATTCTGGGTATTGGTGATTTAATCAGTAAAGGTTTGCGTAGATTGAATGATGTGCTGTTGGTGAAAGGATTGACCTCTAATCTGATCAGTATTAGCTAGCTATGTGATCAGGATTTAAAAGTGAATTTCAACAAGCAAGAGTGTATTGTAACTGATCAGGAAGGTAAGGTTCAGATGAGGGGCTGCTGATCCAAAGATAACTGTTATTTATGGGTGTCAGAAGAAGAAAGAAGCCTGACTTCTTGTCTCATGAGCTCAGAAGAGGAAGTCAGACTCTAGCACCAGAAACTGGGACATCTGCATCTGAAAGGCATGAAGAAAATCCTAAGTACTGAAGCTATCAGAGGTGTACCTAATCTAAAGATCAATGAGGACAGTGTTTGTGGTGATTGTCAAATTGGGAAACAAACAAGAAAGTCTCATCCCAGATTAGTTCACCAGGTAACTACTAAAGTACTAGAACTTGTTCATATGGATTTAATGGGGCCTATGCAAGTAGAAAGTATTGGAGATAAAAGGTATGCATTTGTTTGGTTGATGAATACTCAAGATACACATGGGTTCATTTTGTTAGAGAAAAGTCTGATATTTTTGAAGTGTTTAAAGACTTATGCATTCAATTACAAAGAGAGAAGGACTGTGGTATTGTCAGAATCAGAAGTGATCATGGCAAAGAATTTGAAAACAAGAGTTTTTCTGAGTTTTGTGCTTCTGAAGGTATAAAACATGAGTTTTCTGCACCTATAACACCCCAGCAAAATGGTGTATGTGCGCTCTCGTTTAAAAAACGCAAACTTCTGAGCGTATGCGAACGCTCGAAAAGCTGTGGGAAGTCGCCACCAAAGTTTTTGTTTAAAGGGAACGTTGATAAACCCTTAAGTTTTTTATTTTTAAGGGAAACGATAATAAAACCCTTGACGATGAGGAAAGGATGGTCATCGCAACCATTGTCGGGTTCGGGAGTTGATTACGCAAGGGGAAGGTATTAGCACCCCTCACGTCCGTTGTACTCAACGGGAACCTCCTAGTTAACTAAAGCTAGAATGTTTTTAGAGTTTTGCTTGCATGCTTGAATATAAATAAAGATAATAAAGATGAAAGGGGAAAAAGTTTGTTTTTTATTATTGTGCTTGACAAGATGACGATCTTGCTCCTACGTATCTCCTGGTGCGATGGAGAATTCAAAGCTACGTAGTTCTTTTGTAGAAAAACGTATATGTTGGTTATTTTTAATGAACGATGTTTTAACCGAATTCTTGCGATCAAACGTAGCTTGTATGCTCACGCGTGGGAGACTTAAGCGTTTGTTTAAAATAGCGCTAGAAATGTTAAAAGCATGTCCGTTGGGGAAAAGGGTTCAATTGACCACGGGGGCCAAGAATGATTAAAATGACTCAACCCAGTCGAGAAAGGTTCGATTGATCCTACGGGATCAAGAAAGGGTACAATGGACTCAATCGAGTCGAACATTGACCAAAGTGACTCAACCGAGTCGAGAAAGGGTTCGATTGATCCTACGGGATCAAGAAAGGGTACAATGGACTCAACCGAGTCGAACATTGACCAAAGTGACTCAACCAAGTCGAGAAATTGAATAAAATGGTCACGGGGGACCAAAGGGTTCAAATTGACCACAAAGGGCCAAGAATTGGTTTGGTGTGGTTGGATGTGTTGAAAAAAATAGAATGACGATTGTCCGAACGACGAGACATACGTCACGCATTCAATCGGGGAAATGGAGAGACATACGTCAAACCACCCCTTTTTCATTCAAGTTTGTTTTTCGAAACTTAAAGAAATCCCAAAATTTAGCAAAAAACACTTGGTTTTAAAACTTAAAACAAAATGGTTACTCAAATTAGTTGTTGTAACCCATGAGCAAGCCTCTTGTTCAAATTTGTCTTGAAAGTTAATGAACAAAGTTTTGTTGTTCAAGTTGGTTGGAAAACCATGAACAAATTTGTTCAAGCTTGTGATTGAAAATCATGAAAAAAATTTTGTTCAAGCTTGTGATTGAAAATCATGAACAAAAAGGATAAGTTTATGAGAAAATACACAAGTTTATGAAATTTAAATGAACAAGTTAATGTTCAAATGCTTTTGAAATTTAAATGAATAAAAATTTGTTTATTCAAGTTTGATTTTGGAAATCAATGAACATTGCTTGCTGCTCAAATTTACTGAACAAGTTAATATTCAAATGTTTTTTGAAACTTGATGAACAAATTAATGTTCAAACTTATGCAATTTCAAAATAAAAGCCAAACATGAGTTTTAATCCTTTTCAACCAGAGTTTAAAAGAAAAAGTTAGGTTCTGAGCTTTAATCATAAGTCCAGAAGTGCCTCTGAGCCTTAAAAATTGCCCAGAAATGCTTCAGAAGCTGAAATTTCAGAGTCTGAAGTACTGTTCAGACGTTGACTTTGGTTGACTTATCAGAAACACTGTTCATGGGTTGACTTCTGTTGACCTATCAGAAGCACTGTTCAGACTCTGAACTTCAGAGTTTGAAGTACTGTTCAGACTCTGAAGTACTGTTCAGACTCTGAACTTCAGAGTCTAAAGTACTGTTCAGACTCAGCTTCTGATCAGTTTTCAGAAACTCAAAGGGGTGCAAAATTTTCGAATTTAGTTGGAAAAGGGTTTAAACCACTTCTGTTTTTGTGTTTTGCAAACTTTGGGATTTATTTGAAGTCTCAAAAGATGTTTCTTAGTTCAAACTCAATTTAAAAACACTTAAAATGCAGAAACTGATGCTGAATCACAATGAAACCAATGAATAAAATGCAAACAGCAATGCAAATGCTTGATAATGAATTCAAAATGACTTACAGAAATCCTGCTGATGCTTGGGATGCAAGAAACTGAAGAGGACTTGGGATGATTGTGATTTTGTAAAACTGGAAGTGTTGCAGAAATAGAACAGCAATAGCAACTGGTGTCTTTGATGTTATTCTTGCTTTGGATATGATGTTTATGGGTGCTTGATAGCTGGTTTTGATTTCTGGGTTGGTTTGTGATTGTTTGCAAAAACAAGAACAGAAAACAGAGCTTCTGGTTAATGTTTCTATTGGTTCTGATTTTGTTCTAGAATTCCCCAAAACCACTGCTTAAATACTCTAAGGTTAGATTGGATTGTGTTTGAACAAGCTGGGTTGAACTATGTGAACAATTGTGTGTTTTGTTCTTGGGATTATGTTAAAACTGTGTGAGAATTTATATTAAAACTTGTCTGAAATGTATATCAGAGTTATGTGTTTATGTGAGAATTTCTGAGAGTAAGTAACTGTGTTTGAACCTTCAGCCTTGCATTCTTTTATAGGCAAAACAAAATCAAATGTCATCATTTGAAATCAAAGTAATCATGGCAAATCCCATTAAAGCAAAGCTGGTTTGTGGGCTAAGATCATGACTAATGGCTATGCATTTAATGCAAAAGGAGGGAAGTGACCCTGCCTTGTGATCATGGTCATGACTTTGGCAAATTTCAGAACCCAATGGGGGCTGATTGTGACTGGAATTGCTGGAATTCATGGAAACAGGGTACAGGCTATGCTTTTTGAGATTGACCCTTGAGGATTTGAGAAGATAAACAGGGAAAGCCATGTGCTGGTGAGCAGAGCTTTGGGATAAGCAACAAAAACATGCTGAATTGCAGAAGAAGGAAGAAATGCTGGATTTGGTCAGCTGTTTCTAGAAACAGGGCAAGTGGTTTTGCAATTAGGGCAGGTTGTTTTGCTGCAATAGTTGACTGGTTTTGGGTGGAGAAGAAAGGGGAAAAGCCAGGTGGAAAGGAGGGGACAGGATGCAGAGCCAGTGGGGATGAAGGAGTTCTGGGTTTCCTTCTTTCTTCAGCTTCTGAAGGAAACGTGCCTTGCACGTGCTTCTGGCTTTGTTTTTTTGCTTCTGAAGAACACGTGCTGGGCACGCGGTCCACTTGGCTTCTCTTTTTTTTGTTTGTTTCTGAAGGGGAATTGGGCTGGGCCCGGTTTCTCTTCTTTCTTTTCCTTCTTGCACTTCTCTCCTTTTCTTTTTGCCTATTTGTTTTCTCTCTTTTTTTTTTTGAAAATAAACTTAAAAGAAAATAATAATAAAATGATAATAATAAATAATAAAAAAATAATAATAATAGTAATAAAAAATAAAAGATAACAAATTGGTTATTATTATCATTAAAAATAATAATAATAACTTTATCATTATTATTTATTATTTAATAAAAAAGTTTGACCTCTCCTTTTTTGTTTTAAAAGGATTAGGACAAAATTGGGGTACAACAGTGTAGTTGAGAGGAAGAACAGGACTTTAGCAGAATGTGCAAGGGTAATGCTGCATGCTAAGAAGCTACCCTATATCTTTTGGGCTGAAGCTATGAACACTGCATGTTATTTCCATAATAGAGTCTCTCTGAAGAAGGGAACTGCTTGTACCTTATATGAATTATGGAAAGGAACAAAGCCAACTGTGAAATACTTTCATGTGTTTGGGAGCAGATGTTACATTTTGGCTCACAGAGAAAATAGGAGATAACTGGACCCAAAGTATGATGAAGGTATATTTTTGGGATATTCAGTAAACAGCAGAGCCTATAGGGTGTTTAACTCAAGAACCAAAGTTGTGATGGAGAGCATAAATGTTGTTATTGATGATCTGTCTGTTGAGAATGAAAGGGATGAGTCTAAAGTTATTCCAGAGTCTGAAGCCTCAGAAGAACAAACTTTAGAAGCAGAAAATCATCCAGAGTCTGAAGATGCAGAAGTTCATCCAGAACATGTTCCTGCTGGTAAAGGGCCCATCAATTAGAGTTCAGAAGGATCATCCTAAGGAGCTTATCATTGGAAGTTTCGATCAGGGGGTCAGAACCAGGAGATCAGACACAGCTGCTACTGATTCTTGTTTTGTGTCTAAGTTTGAACCCAAAAATGTGAAAGAAGCCCTAACTGATGAATTTTGGATTGAAGCCATGCAAGATGAGTTGAATCAACTCAAAAGGAGTGAAGTGTGGGAACTGGTTCCAAGACCTGAAGGGTTGAATGTGATTGGCACTAAGTGGATATACAAGAATAAAACAGATGAAAATGGCACTGTGGTCAGAAACAAGGCAAGGTTAGTTGCTCAAGGTTATACTCAAGTAGAGGGACTTGATTTTGATGAGACCTTTGCACCTGTGGCCAGACTAGAGTCCATAAGACTACTGTTGGGTGTATCCTGCATTCTCAAGTTCAAGCTATTTCAGATGGATGTGAAGAGTGCTTTTCTGAATGGATATTTGCAAGAAGAAGTATATGTTGAACAGCCTAAGGGTTTTGTGGATCATCAGTTTCCAGATCATGTGTACAAGATGAAGAAAGCCTTATATGGATTAAAGCAAGCACCAAGAGCTTGGTATGAAAGACTGACTCAGTTTCTTGTGGCTCAAGGATACAGAAAAGGTGGTTCTGATAAAACTTTATTTGCGAAAGATCAGAGTGGAAGTCTGATGATTGCTCAGATCTATGTAGATGATATTGTGTTTGGTGGAATGTCTGACAAAATGGTTAAGTTGTTTGTCCAGCAAATGCAGTCAGAGTTTGAAATGAGTTTGGTTGGTGAGCTGACATACTTTCTTGGATTGCAAGTTAAGCAAATGGAAGACACAATCTTTATTTCTCAGAGTAAATATGCTAAGAATATTGTGAAGAAGTTTGGAATGGTATCTGCTGCTCATAAGAGGACACCTGCTGCTACCCAAGTGAAATTAACTAAGGATGAACATGGAGTTTCAGTAGATCAAAGCCAATATAGAAGTATGATAGGAAGCTTATTGTACTTGACTGCAAGCAGACCTGATATCACCTTTGCTGTTGGAGTTTGTGCAAGATATCAAGCTGATCCTAAAATAAACCATTTAACTCAAGTTAAGAGAATTCTGAAATATGTGAATAGCACAAGTGATTATGGAATCATGTATTCTCATAGTTCAAGTTCTGAATTAATGGGATATTGTGATGCTGACTGGGCTAGGAAATAATTTAATTTCCTGGTTCAGCAAGAAACAAATCTGTGTTTCCTTATCAACTGCTGAGGCTGAATACATTGCTGCTGGGAGTAGTTGTTCACAATTGGTTTGGATGAAGCAGATGCTTGAAGAGTATAACATTAAACAAGGAACTATGACCCTATTCTGTGATAATTTGAGTGCAATTAACATTTCTAAGAACCCCATTCAGCACAGCAGAACTAAACATATAGATATCAGACATCATTTTATTAGGAACCTTGTGGAGGACAAGTTTATTCCGCTGGAACATGTGGACACTGAGAATCAAATTGCTGACATTTTTACAAAGGCTTTAGATGCTAAACAGTTTGAAAATCTGAGAAGCAAGTTAGGTGTGTGTTTACATGAAGAATTATAGCAATTAATGCAAACTGGATGTGAGGAAGTTAGAGTACCTGTCAGTTTTGCTAATGCTGAGTGTGTTCCTGATCCTGAGTCTGAAGTTAATGTTGGGACTGATTCTGATGATTTGAAGATGATTGTTTGTCAAAATTTTGTGGCTAAAAAGGGGGAGAAAAATATGTGTTTGTGCTATTCAGTAATAGAAGATGTGTTGCTCAGTTTGTGTTCTTGTTCAGAAATCAAGTGTTTTGTTCAGAGTTGTGAAGATCTGATTGAGAGGGAGTATGTGTCTCAGGGGGAGTACATTGGTATTATCATGGTCCTGAGAGTTTGTGGTCCTGAAGTGTTTTCCAAATTTTCAGAATTATTTTTCAGAAGTTCAGAAGTAAGGGGGAGTTTTATGAGTTGCAGGGGGAGAGTTCAGGTGCTGGAGTGTTTGTTCATATGCTTATGTATTTGTGAAGCTTCAGGGGGAGTGTTCTTTGATGTTTAGATTGTTGGAACAAAATGTGTTTAACAACTCTCTTATGAACTAAGGGGGAGATTGTTGAAACATTATGTGTAAACATATCTCTCTTTATGGTTTTGATGATAACAAAGTGTTAAATGGAAAATTGGTTATTTGCTAATGCTTTGTTCAAGTGTTTTCAGAACCACGTGTTAAATGATTAATAATTGAGAATGGTTATGAAAGAACAAGCTTAGAGCATAAAAGGAAAGCTAAGAAGCAAGGTTGCAAAGTTGGAATAAAACTTGGTGCCTCTGAAGTGGTCCTGAAGTGGTGCTCCTGAAGTGGTGCTTCTGAAGTGAGAGTCTGAAGGCTGCGTCTGAAGACTGCTTCTGAAGTCTGGGTGCTTCTGAAGAAGTCAACGCAAAGTCAACGTCTGAAGACCAGCTTCTGATCCTGAAGGCAGCTTCTGATGTTCAGTACGTGAAGCCAGCTTCTGAAGTCTGATGTGGCATGAAAAGCAAGTGTTACTGTGCGCATTTAATGCCTGGATGTGTCAGAGCAACCCAATGGAACAGTTGTCTCCCTGACCCAAACATTCCCCAGCTTTTAAGGTAGGCCATTTCAAAAATGGCTGCTGCCCTGTTTTGTTTGAAAAAGTTCAGCACACATTTGCAGAAATCCTAGCTCAACTTGCAACGACTCTTTCCTCAAATCAAGCAAATCTTCAACAGCTCTGTTCTCTCTATAAAAGGAAGAAGATTTGAAGAAGAAATTTGACTAAGACTCTTGAAACAAAGAACTGAACTCTTGCTCTGTTTTGCTGTCAAAAATACGCAAGTTACCAAACCTCTTAGAAATTCTTTTATCTTTGTAACTTAGAATTTCTTAAGGTTAAGAGTCTTAACCTGTGTGGTATTAAGAGAACACCTTTGATATTTTATCAAGTGTTCAACCCAAACTCATTTATTTGTAAACCAGTTTGGTCCCTAAAGTCTCAGTCTGTATACTGAGCATTTGTAACCTCATTCCTTTGTGGTCTGAGTCAGAAGTCTCTTGACTTAGTGTCTTGAGCATTGAGAAGTCTCATGACTTAGTGTCTTGAGCATTGGGAAGTCTCTTGACTTAGTGTCTTGAGCATTGGAAGCCTCTTCCTTTGTGGTTGAGCATTAGAAGCCTCTTTCTTTGTGATTGAGCAACTGGAAGTCTCTTCCTTGGTGGTTGAGCAAGTGTAATCTTCTGATTATAGTGAAATCTCTTGTTGGAAAACAAGGGGACTGGACTACTTCTCACATTGAGAATGAACCAGTATAAAATTCTGTGTGCCTCTCTTTCAATCTCTTTTTAACTTGTTATTCCGCTGCATATACTTCTGATAACATTTTAGAACCTGGTTCTGAACTAGTGTTAAGCTTTTGAAAAGTAAAGAACAAGTTTTTGAGTCACACAATTCAACCCCCCCTTTCTTGTGTGTGTGTTTTTCTCACCTTCAGTTGGTATCAGAGCTCCGGTTCTGATATTAACACTTAACAGTGTGTCAGTCTTGATCCTGAGAAAAACATGTCTGATAATGAAGATTCACCTCCTCCCCCTCCACCTCCTCCTAGACATACTTCTGTTCAATATGACTATGGTACTGATGATAGAAAGTCTAGGCCACACAATAAACCCCCTATGTTTACTGGTGACCCAGAAAAATTCTCTTGGTGGAAGAGTAAAATGTACAGTCATATTATTGGGATTGATGATTCACTATGGGACATCATAGAAGATGGAATCACAATTCCAGTGGATGAAGAAGGTGTTGCTGTCAACAAAAGAGCTCTGAGTGATGCAGAAAGAAAGATCTATAGGAAGCATCACAATGTGAGAGGAATCATTGTGGATTCACTACCTCACTCAGAGTATCAGAAGCTGAGTGACAAGTCCACAGCAAAGGCCATCTTCACATCCCTCTGCTCTAACTATGAAGGTAATAAGAAGGTTAGAGAAGCTAAAAAAACATTCTTGTTCAGCAATATGAACTGTTCAGAATGAAAGAGGATGAAAATATTGAGACAATGTTCTCAAGATTTCAGACTCTGGTTTCTGGACTTCAGATTCTGAAGAAGAGTTATACCACAGCTGATCATGTGAACAAACTCTGAAGAAGTCTACCATCCAAATGGAGACCTAAGGTGACTGCTATTGAGGAAGCTAAGGATCTGAATACTTTAAATATTGAGGATCTTATAAGCTCCCTCAAGGTGCATGAACTGGGACTCAATGAGGATGAGTCTGTTAGAGAACCAAAAACATTAGCTCTGAAGTCTAAAAGAAAGGCTGCTAAAGCTTTGAAAGCTATTGAATCTAAAGAAGAGTTTCCTGAGGGAAATTTTGATGAAGATTCAGATGCTGATGAGCTTGCAATGCTTTCTAAAAGGCTTCAATATCTAATGAATAGAAAGAAAAAATTCTCTAACAGAAGCAGTAACTTTAGAGGATCTAGTTCTGGTTCAAAGAGGGATATTCAGAAGGAAAGCTGTTACAACTGCAAGAAGCCTGGGCAGTTCATTGCTGACTGTCCTGATCTTCAGAAAGAAAAGTCTAAAGAGAAAGCAAAGAAGTCCAGCTCAAAGTCCAGCAGTTTCAGAAACAAGCTTAAAAAGAGTCTCATGGCAACATGGGATGATTTGGACAATGAGTCAGAATCTGATGAGGAAGAAGCAAACCTGGCCTTGATGGCAACTGCATTTTCTGATGAAGAATCATGCTCAGATTCTGATGAAGAAGATGAGGTATACTCTGAACTCTCTAGATCTGAATTGATTGAAACAGTTAATGATCTTATGAGTCATTTTAAAAGCAAGTTAAAAGAAATTAAATCTTTGAAAAATCAAACTAACTTGCTATCTGAGGAAAATCTTAAACTTCAGAATCAAATTTTTGAATATGATGAAGAAGTTGAAGAACTCAGAAAAGAGGCTCATAAGAAATCTGAAGAGGTTCCTAATGAACAGGAAATAGCTCTTCAGGATTTCATTTTAACTGGGTTCAATAGAACTAAAATTGCCTCTATGATGTATAATATGATCAGAAACAAAGGTGAAGGCATTGGCTATGATTCATTCAAACCTTCAAATGAATCAAACTCACCTTCATGTGCTGGAAATATTTTAAAAGGCAATGGTATATGCTTTGTGCCTGCTTCTCATAACTCTGAGAAGTTGAAAATGTCAGAGTCTGAGACTAAGTCTGAAGTTTTGAACAGCTCAGACTCTGAAGCTTCTGAACCTAAGGGTAAGATGAAGGCAGATGTTAAAACCTTGCCTAAATCTAAGCCAAAAGGTCCTAAGCCTAAGAGTAAGAGAAAATCAGACTCTGAACCTGAGAATGTTCAGAATCTGAAGAGTTCAGAACCTGGAACTAGTAAGTCCCAGAATCTGAATAATTCAAATTCAAATTTTTCAAAGACTGAGTTTATTAAAACTTCAAAATCTGTTAAACCAGTCAATATAAAACATTTTCAATCTCAGAATGTTGAGCAATGCAAGCAAAAGCAAACCAATCAGTTTTCTGCTTCTAAATGTTTTAAGAAAGGCAAAACTGAAGCTTGCCTTGTGCCTGATGCTAGCAAAGTTAGAATTCTAAAGAGATCAAAACCAAAGTGCTCAATGGTTAAGATTCTGAACAAATCAGAACCAAAGACCTCCAAGTCTCAGGTTCTGAAGAAACCTAAGTCCAAACCTTTGAGAACTCAGGTTCTGAAGTACTCAGGTTCTGAAACTCAGACTTATTCAAGATATAAGGATTCATATCCTAAGTATCAGAACAAGTCTGAATATCATAACTTCAGACACAAGTTTAAAAAGCTAAAACCTTTCAGGACTAACCCCAAAGGACCCATGAAAATCTGGGTACCTAAGTATGAGATCATTTCAATTGCAGATATGCTTAACATCCAAAGAAAAGGAAAGGTCCTGGTACCTGGACAGTGGTTGCTCGCATCATATGACAGGGGACAAGTCTATGTTCCAAACCCTAACTCTGAAAGAGGGAGGAACTGTGGGGTTTGGAGGAAGTCAGAAAGGAAAGATCATTGGTACTGGTAAGATAGGTAATTCTTCCCTGTACATTGATAATGTTTGGCTGGTAGATGGACTTAGACATAATTTACTTAGCATAAGTCAATTATGTGATAGTAATTATGAAGTCCTGTTTAATAAGAACACTTGCACTGTAATCAACAATGAAAATAAGTCTGTAGTGTTCAGAGGTAGCAGGAAAAACAATGTTTACAAAATAAATTTTTCTGAATTGGTTCAACAGAAGGTAATTTGCCTTCTGTCTGTGAGTGATGAGAAATGGGTCTGGCACAAAGGCTGGGACATGCTAACTGGAGACTCATCTCTAAGCTTAGCAAGTTACAGCTGGTCAGAGGCTTACCCAGTATTGATTATCACTCAGATGCTCTGTGTTCAGCATGCCAAATTGGAAAATTTTCTAAAACTTCTTTTAAATCAAAGAACATTGTTTCCACCTCAAAACCTTTAGAACTCCTTCACATTGATTTGTTCGGTCCTGTTGGAACAGATTCAATCAATGGGAAGAAGTATGGACTTGTTATTGTTGATGATTATAGTAGGTGGACTTGGGTTAAATTCCTCATAACCAAAAATGAAACATATGATGTGTTTTTCAAATTCTGCAAACAAGTACAAACTGAAACTGATTTGAAAATTTTGAAAATCAGAAGTGATCATGGTGGGGAATTTGAAAATGAATCTTTTGAAAATTTTTGTGAAGATCATGGAATTATCCATGAGTTCTCATCTCCTAGAACTCCACAACAAAATGGAGTTGTAGAGAGAAAGAACATATCTTTACAAGAAATGGCCAGAACCATGATCCATGAGTCTAAAATTGCTAAGTACTTTTGGGCAGAAGCTGTAAACACAGCATGTTATATTCAGAATAGGATCTATATCAGACCCATTCTGAATAAAACAGCATATGAACTGTTTAAAGGAAGAAAACCAAGTATTTATTATTTTCATCAGTTTGGTTGTACATGTTACATACTAAACAATAAAATCTACCTAAAGAAATTTGATGCCAAGGCTCAAAAGGGTACCTTTTTAGGATACTCAGAGAGATCTAAGGCATACAGAGTGTATAATTCTGAAACACATGTTGTTGAAGAAGCTATACATATTAGGTTTGATGATAAGAAGCCTGGTAATGAAATACCAGAGCTGGTTGAGAGTTTTGCAGATGTCAGAATCTCAGAAGAACCTCCAGAAGCTGAACCCAGTTCAGGTTCTGATGGAGGTTCAGAAGCTGAAAACAATGAAGAATCTGAGAAACTCTCTGATAAAGACACTACTCCTGAAGCTAATCAAGACCAGCATGGTTCTGAACACATCCCTGATGGTTCTTCAGAAGCTAATCCACCCAGAACTTCATTCAAGTACAAGTCTTCACATCCTGAGGAGTTGATCATTGGAAACAAGAGCAGTACAATAAAGACTAGATCAGCATTCACTCAGAATGAGTCTATGCTTGGCCTGCTATCCATGATTGAGCCTACAACTACTGATGAAGCACTTGCTGATGATGGCTGGATTGTAGCAATGCAAGAAGAACTGAACCAGTTTCAAAGGAATGATGTCTGGGATCTTGTTGCAAGACCTGATCATAAGAACATCATTGGAACAAAATGGGTGTTCAGGAACAAGCTCAATGAACAAGGAGAAGTTATCAGAAACAAGGCTAGATTGGTAGCTCAAGGGTACAGCCAGCAAGAAGGAATTGATTACACAGAAACATTTGTTCCAATTGCAAGACTGGAAGCAATCAGGTTACTTCTTTCTTATGCTGTTAATCATGATATCATCTTATATCAAATGGATGTTAAGAGTGCTTTCTTAAATGGTGTAATTTCTGAAGAAGTGTATGTAAAACAACCTCCTGGTTTTGAAGATGTTAAATATCCAAATCATGTTTTTAAACTTAAGAAGTCTTTGTATGGTCTGTGTAGTACCCTAATTTTGTCCTACGCATTTTAAAACAAAAATCAAAAAAAATCAAAGAGGGGAAAAAAGTCAAAAGTCAACAAAAGTCAACAGAAAAGTCAACATTTCAAAATTGAGGACTTCGCACTGCGAAGCTCACTTCGCACTGCGAAGTCTGCGATTTTTCTGCAGATTTTTGGTTTCTTTGATTTAATTCCAGAATTTGTTGCATATCATTTCTATAATTATTTTAAGTAGCATTCATGGCTAATTGGGCCAAGCAAAACCAGAATTGAAGGACTTGCCATTAATGCCAAGGTTGGAAGCTTTTTCTTCCAACCTAGCATGTGACAAGCAAGTGGGCTTGCCCTTGGGCAGCTCTAGTCCCTCCCATGTGACCTGCTAACCACCACAAGGTTGCCAGCCACCTGCTTGAGGACTTTCCTCCTGCTTGCTCCCCCCAAAACCAGTCAAACCAGCTGGGTTTTTTCACTTGAAAAACCATGATTGCCTACTCTGTTTTGCAGCAGCTTTTCACCCTCTCACACCAGCCATAAGTAGCCTTTTCATCCCTCAATCTCTGCACATTACAGTGCACGTTTTCATTGATCAACCATTGAGATTGCAAGGATTGATCCCCAAGCATTAGCCAATTGCAAATCAGCTTTGTTCTTCATCATTACCTTCTAGAATTAGTTGAATTTGTGGCTGAAATCAAGCTGGATCTTGCCCCTTGGTACAAGGCAAGGTTGCCTCTATCCATTAGCATTTAATGCAAAGGGATTCAGCTTAATCTTGGCCACAAATCAGCTGAATTTTGGGATTGTGTAATGATGACAAAGATTTGGTTTTGGCCTATAAATAGAAGGCAATGCCCAAGGATACAAACACAGTTAACAACAGCATTTCAAGAGCAGAAACTCTACTCATTTTAGCCTACAAAACTCCACAAAGTAACCAGAAACAATCCATCCAACACAAAGCTTTCCAAAGTTCCAAAACCTTCACCAATATTCAAACCTCTTGTGAAAGCCTTTAACCAAATCAAATCAATTGCAGCTGGAGCTTTGCTAAGGAGTTCTGTAAGTTTCTAAGCACTTATCTTGCATTTATAATTGTGTTTGCATAGCTATTTTGGTTCAAAACCATTTGATTCTAAAAAACCCCTTTTGAATTTCAAAGAAATCCCAAGGTTTTCAAAACATCAAAACTGGTTTGTCCAACCTTTTTCACCCCAAAAACTCAAAGTTTTTCACCCATCTATAAGGTCCTGAGTGTGTTCAGAAGTTGTTTCTGAACAAAAGTTCAGAAACAGCTTCTGAACCCAAAATTTCGCATGCTTCGCAGTGCGAAGTCATGGTCGCAGTGCGACCATGACAGAACTCAGAACCTGAGTTTTTTGTGTCAAAATGACCAATTTTTGAGGTTCTAGCCCCAGAGCTCAGAACCTAAGAGTTTTTAAACCCATGTTCTTCAAACCACAACAAGGATTTTGCATGATTTTGACAAAATCACAAGTTCGTATGACCATTTTGTGGATAACTTGCAAAACAAGTTATCTTCCCAAACTCTCAAACAAGCATGAACAAACAAGCTATGTTCATCATTTCAATCAAAACTTGAACAATAAATATTGTTCATGATGTTCAAAACTCAAAGATGAACATACACCGTTTACGTTCGCATTTTCGCAAAATGAGACGAACTTGCGCGTTTTTTAGCAAATTTGCTAAACCTTCCCATTTTGGGTTTTCAAACCAAATGTTTTGACATACCTTGGGATTTCTAAAGGATTCAACCCAAAAACATGAATGAAAAAGGGATGGTGTGACGTATGTCTCTCCATCGCCCCGATTGTACGAATGCGTGACGTATGTCTCGTCGCTCGGACAATCGTCATTCCCTTTTTTTTTCAATATGTACAACCCTAACCAAACCAAATCTTGGCCCCTTGTGGTCAATCCAAACCTTTTGGTCCCCCGTTGGCCATTAGACTCAACCCCTCGACTCGTTTGAGTCCACTCGGTCAATGTTTGACTCGTTTGAGTCCATTGCACCTCCCTTGGTCCCATAGCGACCAATTCAACCCTTTACTCTAACGGACGTACCTTTTAACAATTCTAATGTGATTCACGAACAAACGCTTAATAAGTCTCCAAGTGCGAGCATACAAGCTACATTCTAATCGCAAGAATTCGGTTAAAACATCGTCCATTTAAAATCAACCAACACATGTACGTTTTTCTACCAAAGAACTACGTACGCTTTGAATTCTCCAACTACCGGGAGATACGTAGGAGCAAGATCGACATCTTGTCAAGCGCAATAATAAAAAAAACTTTTTTTCTTTCGTTTGTTTTTATCTCTTTTCCCCCTTTTATTATGTTTTAACATAAATGGACATGCACGCAAAGTATTTAAAAAACAATTCAAGCTTTAAACCAAATAGAAGGTTCCCGTTGAGTACAACGGACGTGAGGGGTGCTAATACCTTCCCCTTGCGTAATCGACTCCCGAACCCGACAATGGTTGCGATGACCAAATCCTTATCCTCATCGTCTAAAGGGTTTTATTATCGTTTCCCTTTACAACAAAAAAAAACTTAAGGGTTTATCAACGTTCCCTTTACACAAAAACTTTGGTGGCGGCTTCACAAAGGCCCTCCGAGCGTTTGCGAACGACCTCGGAGGATTTGCGCGTCTTTTTCCCGAGGAAAAAAACGAGGTGCGCACAGCTGGCGACTTCACTGGGGACCCTGTTCCCACTAGCGAGTCAAGCCGAACCTATTTGGTTTAGAGCCAATTGTTTTATTTTCTTTGCGTGCCATGTTTATTTATTCTATTCATACATGTTATATTTATGTTTTATGTTTATATCTGCTTTATCTGCTTTATATTCATATTATATATATCAAATGCGGGGGTTACTTGAGTGATGTTACTCCACATTGTTCGGGTTAATGCCGGACGTGTGAGGCTCTCTACCCGAGCTTGAGAAAAAAACTAAGTTAGAAGGAGGTTGTGTGCGGAAGCCCGCGTTGACGTATGTCCGTGAGGTAGGATGTCCAACCCCGCTTAGATGAGATTTTCACGTGGAATTAATTGAAGTCATGTCGACGTATGTCCATAGACAACCCTAATTCCATGTGAGGTCTATGACTCTAAGGACCTCTTCTTAGGATATTTCACCATTTAGAGCCTACATGTGAGGATGGGGGGAAGTTCCAAACCTTCATAAACCATACCCTTGCATAACATTTGCATTCATGAAAGTAATTTTCGCATCGTTTTGCTTTATAGGAGTTTAAAAAGAACGAACAAATATTAGCAAAAAAAAGAAATATGGATTCCGGGAACAAAAACACGCTCGTCTTCAAGCTCAAGATTCCTAAGCCAAGCACAATCGTTCCCAACAAAGTGGAGGAAGAGCTTAAGGTTAAAATTTGGGAGTTAGAATTAAAACACCTTCTAGCTTTGGGAGAGATCACAAGGACGAAGAGAGATCGTGATGAAGTATCACATTCTCTCCTAGTATGCCAAAAACGGCTAAGAACCTCCGAAGGGAAAAGGGATTGGATAGGAGGCGGCTTGGTTAGTGCGGATGCCAACCTTGTAGCCAAGGACGAAGAGTTGGAAAGAATTCTACATTCCAACCAAGAGCTCAAGAAGTTTGGCGAATTAGCCATCGAAGCTCAACGGAAATGGAGGTTGAAATTCCAAGAGAAAAATCAACAGCTCCAAGAAGTAGTGAAAGACTACAAAGAGCAGCTTCAAGCCGAACGCGTCCAGCGGCAAAGACATGAGAGTCTCTCTCATCAAGGGAGGCTAAAGTGCAATCTTCTCGAAGAAGACATCAAGAAATTCGAAGAGTACTTCGACAAGATTGCAAGAGCTCATGGGGACCACATTGCCACAACTACACGATGAATTAGAAGTGCAAGAGTCAAGCTAGACCAGCGCAAGGAAGTGATTGAGTATGTATGGCAAGACGCCACCCCGATTAAGTGAGGATTTCACTAAATTGGTTGCATTCTCAAATTTGGTGATCACCCAACTTCCAAAGAAGCTAGCGGAGGCCGAGATGGTCATGCCCTACTTTGTCATCCCTATGGAGATCCGGAAGTTTATGAAGTTCGGCAAGGACACCATAGATTTCTATAGGGAGGAGATGAGCAAAGCCGAGAAGCGAGCGGCTATTTGATGTGTAATAGCATTAGTTACACTTTGTAAACAAATGTTATTTAATCAAATATATTTTGAAGTATAATCAATTCCCCGGTTTTAATATGTTGAAGTGCGAATAGTAATCGTGCACCTTTAAACTTCATAAAGCAAAATAAAAAAAAAAACGCATATTTTGCATACATACATCCACATGCTCTTCATGCATTTTTTTAAAAAAAAAAATTCATTCATTCCTAAAACAACAGTTTCAAGCAATCCTAGCCCGAACAAAACCGAAAGCCCTCGGTCCAAACCAGATACTCAACACTCGTACGGAACACGAGCTAACAAACAAAGGATCATGGACAATTTGGAACAAACTCAAGCGGCTTTGAGAGAAGTTGATGGAATACAAGGAAAGATGGAGCAGATGCTAGAGTTAATGCAGCTCTATCGGCACGAGAAAGCCACCCTCGCCCACAACGGATGCATCCAATGTGCAATGGCCTCCTTATGGTTTACCTGTGAATTATACCCCACCCTTCGATCAATGAGGGTCAAGGACCACCTCCACCACCGCTCACAATCCCCGTAAGGAATGAAGAGCGTCGTCCTCAGGAACCTCCACTACTCAGCATGAAGTAATTCCCCACGATGTGGAAAATAGCCAGCTAAGGCAATCTGCTCCCGACACCACCCCACCACAATGATACCACCCAAATGTATCGAGTTTTGGAAGAAAGGTTGAAAGCTGTCGAAGGGTTCAGCTCATATGGTGCCCACAATGCCTTGGATATGTGCCTAGTGCCCGACGTGGTAATTCCTCCGAAGTTCAAAGTACCGGACTTCGAGAAATACAAAGGAATTCAATGCCCTCGGAACCATCTAAGGATGTTCTGTAGGAAGATGGCAGCCTACGCAATGAACGAGAAACTCATGGTGCATGTGTTTCAAGATAGCTTAAGCGGAGCGTCCTTGGATTGGTACATGCAGCTCGAGCGTACCCACGTCCAAACTTGGAAGGATCTAGCCGATGCTTTCCTAAAGCAATACAAATATAATTTGGACATGGCTCCAAATAGGATGCAACTACAAAACCCCCTGCAAAGAAGCAATGAGTCATTTAAGGAGTACGCTCAGCGGTGGAGAGAACTAGCTTCTCGTTTGCACCACCACTATTGGAAAGAAACTTGTCGACACCTTTATGGACACACTTCAAGGCCCATATTACGACAAGATGATTGGAAGCACGTCTGCCGTTTTCTCTTTCCTCCGATCTAGTCATGGTTGTGAAAAATAAGAAGACGTGAAAGAGGAAAAATCCAAGGCTCTTCAGCTCAAGGTGGAGCTAGAAACCCCCCAGCAACTTTCACAAAAGAAAGAGGGGGAGACAA